>JAQFVV010006948.1:0-236745 GCA_028023455.1 Epiperipatus broadwayi | reverse complement strand
TGCTTTATTACACACACATATATATATATATATATATATATATATATATATATATATAATTATGTACATATACTAAATATGATATATACATAAGGAGTATAATTATTAACTTATTGCAGAACTATCTAGTAACATATATAAACTATAATTGTCAAATTGATTTACAGTAAAATTATATATATATATATATTAAGTGAAGTTCATTTACAATACAGTTTTAGTAAGCATTTTTTAAAAATAGATAAATAAAAAATTTTAATCAAAAATGTCAAACATTTTTCATTTAAAAAGATATTTCATATTTTTATTCACTTAACCCTTAAACCGCTAATTATATTATTGGTTGTATGAGGTAAAAATCAAATTTTTTAATTGGCCAACTCACAAACTGAAGACAAAGCCTATTGTTAAAACATATTCGCCTATAATATTAAATTCAACTCAGATACGTTTATAAAAAGTATATTACTAATTTTTCAGGGTATTGAAAGAGAACGAAAGTTCTTTCAAAAATAAATTGTTATTTATTTATTATAAAATATATTCAATTTCGGCAAATATAAAGTGAATGTCTAAACAAAAAAGTGGTGATGCAAACGCTTTTTTTCAATGTTACGTTCTGGAAAAGTAAAGATTTCTTTTTGCTAAATCTTAAATATTTTTACTAAAATCTTCAATATTTTTCGAAAATAATTTTGTTTTTTTTAGTATATTTTTTAAAAAACTAGTTTAATTTCTCAAATTATATATTTTTAATACTTAAAATTGCATTCGAAATGAAAATATCAGCGTATTTCTTTATTTTCTTTGATCAGGCGGTTTCTTTGTTCTTTCCAGCCAATCAGAATGTCTTTTTCGGCTGAGAACTCACTGATAACCAATCACTGATAATGTTCTTTCTTTGTTTAGGTTTAAATGCATTTTTTTGATTTTTTACTTGTAAAATAATTCAAAAGAGGGCACCATCTTACAGAACTTTTAAAAACCTAATCAATACCTGTCAAACGAATATTCTAGTATAAGAACTAGCAGAGTTAGAGTGACGTCAGATGTCGACGAGGAGCCTCGTAAGAGACGGTTGAAGAATTAATGGTTTATTATACTCATACATTATTATGTATATATGCTAAATATGATATACATAAAAGGTATACTTATTAATTTATAGCTATAATATCTACTGAGATATATAAACAACTATAAGTCTTAAATCAATTTAAAATAAAACATCGTTTTACACATTTATTTATTGTGCCAATACTAAAATTTAAATATATCTATATATTAATGATTTTACACATAGACTAAACTTTCCATACAGTAGTGCCACCCAATACAAGCCTGAGTAATCATTAGATGCAAAAATATTTGTGCATAAAATCCCTATCCATGCATACTCATTCAATATCCTCAGACTAGTTTTTAGCATGTGGCTTCCATCAGTAAGGTGTCTTGGATCTGGGAGCATTGCACCTAGATCTTAGGATCTAATGCAACCTTCCAGGAGCCACTTTTTTACCTTATTAGCTAATATAACTAGGGATTAACTTAATTAATTTCTGGATTCACCATAGTTTTATTTCAAGTTAAATGTTAAAACCCCAATTGTGGCTGAAGAAACAATTATTATTTTTTCTTTTTGGTGCATAGTGAATAAAAACCTTTAAGATATAAAAAAATTATGTCTATTATTTATATTTTTAATTTTCTTCAATAATAAGTTGTTATGTATATTTAATATTGATAGATTCACATTTGGAATTCTAAGAAAGTTTTACAGTCTTAAATATAAAAAATAGTATCCACATAAGTCTGAATAAAAATCTTTCTATACCCAATATATATATATGTTAATTCTAATATGTTAAATAATAATAATAATAATAATAATAATAATAATAATAATAATAATATATATGCATTTTTATATAAAACACTGAATGCTATAAATAAATAATATTGTTTGCAGTATTTGACATATAAAGAACATAAAGTAAATATTGATTATTAAGATATTATAAAACAGAAATACAATTTTACAAACTGTTTTGTCTTAAAAGACTTAACAAATATAAAATGTTTTAAACTGAACGATGAATAAGTTGAACTATTACAGAGCTAAATAAACTTAACAGGAGTAAAGTATAATGGGAAAAACTTCATGAATGGAATGTACACTTTTGTTATTTGGAAAATTGTTTTAAAAAACTAAAATTAAATATTTTAAATTAAAAATAATATCAGTTGATAACATAATTCATTCAATAAATTTTTAAATATGTTAAATTTAAAAAGTTCATTCTATTTGGAAAAATCAGGAATTGAAAATTAAAGACAAAATAACTTTATCAGGTTCATATAAAAATTGGTTTTCTTTTAAATACATTTTTTAGGGAGATATTTTTTTTTCTACAGTCTTCAGTATTCAAAATTAAAGAAAGAGATATAGAATTTAGTGTAGTTATCAGTTTTATGATGCATGAGAAGAATATGTGAGACAAATACTTATGAAATTATGTAAAGACGAAAAAAAAAACTAATAGTGTATTTCTAGAAAATAGATTAATTCTTGAATACTACTTTTTCAAATATATGGCGACTTGCCTTAAATTATTATTAATATCTGTTGTCTTTATTTGATCTCTCAAGTTGAGATACTAATTTGAGGACGTTTATAAAGATACAAATTATTTTTCAATTGAAATATTTGTTCAATTTAAACACCCACATACATATTTAATTATATATTACTATTTCTATCGGTTCATTTTGTAAATAAATAAAAAATGTTACGAATGATTTGAAGAGACTACAGCCATCAACTTCTATTAACTTATAAGTGTGTTTTTTTATATCTAAAAAATCTTATATAATTCGACGATTCTTTACTTTTTCCTTATTTAAAAGTAATTCAGTATTTAAATAGCGTTTTGCGCGTTTAACAAGAAAAGATTATAAATTTATAAAGCGTTCCTCATACTGAGTATCCTTTTGACGTTTACGGTGTTATTAGAATAATCTTACTCAGCAAAATGTCGAGAATAAGTTACACATAAATGAAAATATGTTTATACGAAATACAATGAATAAGTGATGAATGAATATTAAATAAAGTATAAGTTCCAAATAAAGAAAAGAAAAACTTGCTTTAATATTAAACAAATTATTTAATAATTGATATTTAGTTACCGTGGGAAGCTCTATTGTATGCTATTCTGTATAAGCTATTAATTACATATTATTATTATTATTATTATTATTATTATTATTATTATTATTATTATTATTATTATTATTATTATTATTATTTGTAAATGATAGTGATTGAACGAATATTAGTGTAAGATGTCATCAACTTAATTATTTTTTTGCTTAAATTACATTGAATTATAATTACTAATACTTTAACCAAAAATTTCATCATTATCATCTTAATGAGTATAATGTAGATTTAAGAGAGTGTCATTAAATTTAATTAGTCGTAGTAATGAGTTTTACGTTTAGAATTAAGTTTATAATTTTAATTAATTCACAATAGAAATTTGGCATTGCCTAGTTTTCTGTATTATTTTACTTTCTTAATTAAAATTGTGGATAGTTATCTTTGCGTAATTAAAAAGCTTGTCATTGTTTTACATATAAAGTTAGTTTTATTAGATAAATTTAGCAAACATGCTTTGTTTCATTATGGAAAGCCTCATTGCTTTTTATCCTCATTTATCATCTTCATACCCTTTTCCTGTATGTGCATTTATATAATTACATAAGAATTAAAAGTCATTTGTCTTAAAGTACATTTTGCTTTTAGTTATAAATATTTTCTTAATATATTTATAGGTGAAATCTTCGCAGCTGTCACTTGTTGCAAAAATCACACATCCTAATTTTAATTTACGTAAAGATTAAAGTGATAACAGTTTATAAAATAATTATTAAAAAAAATCACCTTAGAAACAAACAAATTTCTCATTTATAAGAGCATTCAGAGTTAATTTTTAATTGGAGCATTTGGATTATATTGAAATTGAAAATGAGCATAAGATAAAATTATGACTGAAAATTATCTAAATAAGAGTTTTATAATTATCTGTACTCGTGAGAAAAAATTGTATATTAAATCATGTTAAGTAAAATTAAAATGTGGAATTTCTTTTTACTTTATTTATTATATGTCAAAGCGTGTCATATATATTAAACCAAAATACTGGAATTAACTCTACAATTTTTAATATACTTATAAATAACTAATAGTTATAGCTAGGTCACATGATTGTCATCTTGCGAAACATTTATTGTAAATGTTATTCAAGGTGGAAGTTATGCTATAACCAGCAACTATTGTTTATATTATATATCAATATATTGAAAATTGTAGATTTAATTCTAATGTTTAATTATATATAAGTGCGTGTGTATGCGAAATGCTAAGTGATTTTAATTTTTGAAAGTTCTTATTTCATAGTAGTTTAAACTCGTTTTTTCCTAATACCATTTTTACTGCTTTCTCATCACATTTATAAAATGTTAAGCAAAATTATATGTGCAGATATGTGTATAAGTTATTAATATGCATGTTTCAATTATTAATTTCTTTATCTTTAGAATATTGATTCACTCCGTTTTTATGTATGAAATAAACTACACTACTTTGACTTCATTTGTTTTGCTGTTTGCAAGTTATTTTGAACTTTTTTTTGGCTTAGGACAAAATCTATCCCAATATCATATTCCAGAAATAGTAATTATAAATGAAAATTTGTTTTTCTCCACCTATATAGATATATATACTATGAGATTTTAGAACCTACACGTAAAGACTTATATACATTCGAGCTTTACTTTTTGCATTTAATTGATTCCAAAGAAAAGATTGTCCATAAGAAAGATCAAATTCCATAAAAATTATATTAGCACACTTTATTTGAAACTGTATCATGATCTCTAAAATATAATGTATTGTTTATTTTACTTATTATCTGATTTTAATTTGATAAAACTACTTTATGCAAATATTGGATTATAAAAATATTTATATCAAGATATACCTTCTGTGACAAATATGTAGCATCTTATTTATGTTTATAGAGAAGTCGAAACTAATGATGTGATTAAAAATAATCGATATATTTATTGGTATTGTATTAAATAGAAGTAGAGCGAGACTATTGGATCAGTGAAAGTCTAGTATTTATTTATTTTTTGTTAAAAATTGATACAAAGTATATCTATAAAATGTAGGGCAAATAGTTTATGTGTTATTAAAAAATACAAAGCATTAGAATAATCCACAGAGTAATTAACAGATGCAATAGAAATACTGAATTTTATGAAAGAATTTTAATTGTTTCTTGGAGAAATGTTTCTGATATAGAGCTAAGACAAAATTTACTTACTGTGTATTTCAATTGTGGGTATAAATTATTAATCCCCCCCCTCAACAAATTAGTCATTAATAGCTAATCATTCAGGATTTTTCTAGGACTGAGAGTCAATATTGAATGATCTTATAGATTCTAAATTTTCGGTAGTTCTACCTGATGTGCTTGATGGCTACCAGGCAACGCTGCGATACCAACAACCGATGGGAAACCTGCAAGTAATAAACTTATATCCAAAAGTGGCTGAAAATTGACAAGTCAAAATGCCTGAGGCTATATATCCAAGAAATACAGCGAAAGTAAACAAAAAAAAAAAAATCTAGAAAATGCCATAAAATTTAATATTAAAAAAAAAAAAAAGAGAACCCCCCCCCCCCTAAAATCAAGAATTATTCACGTAAAGTGACAAGTAAAAACGCCTGTGGCTATATATATATTCAACAACTACAGTGAGAAAAAAAAGTTTAAAAAAAAACTAGAAAATGCCATAAAATTTAATATTAAAAAAACAAAAAAAAGGGACACCTCCCCTCTAAATATGGCTATATTCAGTCTCTTATGATCCCATTATTACCTATGTTCTTGATTTGCCAAAAAGTATTTTCAAATGTAGCAATAACGTTTCTAGGCTAAAAGAGAATTATACATACTGACAAAAAGGTTAAAGATATGTCCTATTTTCAATTACTAGAAAAAAATATTTCAAACATCCAACTATATCAAAATTTTTTGCATCATCCGCTAACCAAGATAATGATGGATTATGAGCTTCTTATAATATTTCATTAGTAATTGTAAAAGTGGGGGTGAGGAATTAATCTGGCCATCAGTAAAAGAAGTAATAAACACTATGCTTCATAAGCCAGTACCAGATATCATCAGGAAAATTCCTTTGAATAATAATAATTCAATGCAAAAAAAAAATTGATGAAATGGCCGAAGATGTTGAAAAATCATTGTATGATTATTTGAAGATATGCCAATTTTCCATTCAACTCTATGAATCAATTCTCCCAAATAATTAATCACTACTCTTATCATATGTATGATTCATAAAAGAAAAAAAAAGTTTGTCAAGAATTATTATTTGCTAAAAATTTGGAAGCAGATACAAAGGGAGAATCTATATTTAATACCATGAATAAGTTTTTTCAAGAGAAAGGTATTCTTATTTGTAATATTTTGTCAGCTGCCACTGATGATGCTCCAGAAATTACAGGATGCCACAAGGGTTTCATATTATATTTGAAAAAGCACTACAAAATATACTCACCATGCATTGTGTTCTGCATTGTCAACATTTGCTTATGAAGAATTTAAGTGAATACCTGCATGTCACTCCATTACATTATTAGAACAGCCAACAAGATTAGAAGCAATTCATAGAGTGAGATTGTTTAGCCAACTTTGTAGTGAAAATGATGTAAGATTTTCATCATATGCTGCTTCACACAGAAGCTCACTGGCTTTCAAAAGGTATTTGTCTGAATCTATTTTACAATTTGTTTAATTCATTACTATAGTTTCTAAAAAATAGAGATGACAGATTGCAGGCCATCCTGATTACATCCAAAATCACTTATTTGACAGACCTCTATATAATATTTAATGAAGTCAATCTACAATTACAAGGTGATGGATTGAATTTAATTAAAAAAAATGTAATTGCTGCTTTTGTGGGGAAACTCCTACTGTTCAAGCAGAATCTGGGATGAGGGGAATATAGCCACTTTTCAAATTTATCATCAGTGTCCCTCAAAAAGGAAAATTTACTTACATACTGCCAACAGTTGGAGGTTCTCCATGCTGATTTCAATGAGCAATTCAAGGATATTCTAAACATGAATATTCTGATTTGGGTTCTAGATTTTTTTTCACATGTAAACACAACAAGATCATCAAATTTAGAAGTGGAACTCATAGAACTCGCAACAAGTAAAGAACTAAAAATAAAATTCAAAAGTGGATACCAAGAGTTCTGGCTTCAGAAATCAATACTGACACTCTACCCTGGATTATGGGAAATAGTGCAGAAATGTTTAATTGCATTTCCATCTTCTTATTTGGATGAGCATGGGCTTTGTGTTATAGTGAATTTACTATATAAGAAAAGGAATTGATTGCATATAACTGAGCATGATAATTTACGACTATTTTTAACTAAAGTTGAACCCAATATTAACAAACTTTTAAAAATGCATCAGGCTCATTCTTCACATTAAATTATTTTTTCTTTGTATTTTTACTTTTAAGTTTGAAATAAATAATTTTCTCGTACATTTGATGGTGTTTTAATTATTACAATAAGATTCTTACTATTGTAATACAATCCTAATCTATATTCTGAATTTGCATATTTAAACATTGATTGAAACTATGCATAATGTTATTTGAGCATACACTTTACAATCTTGACACATGAGCTACATTTCATCAAAATTGATATAGCAATAACTGTGTTCAAGATGAAGTACATAGTGGCCACTACTTTAGTTGCTCAAACAGATTGAATGTGGAAAACTGTTATAATGGGGGGGGGGTACAAAATTTATGTCTTGCAAAGTAGTCAATGGTCAGAAAAAATATGGGAACCTATGATATAAAAGGATCAATATTGTTTTGCCTTTGTTTAATCCCTAAATTGTACACTCATACACATTTTTAAATTATGGCATTTTTTTGACTGCTGAATCATTTGTGCTTGATATTGATCCTTGAAGACAAAATCTTCTAAATATTTGTATATATTTATTAATTTTAAAATCACCTGTTGTTTCTAATAACATAATATTTGTCATCTTTTTATTTGTCTATACTTAATTTTCATTATTATATTGCTTACCATTTTAAAAGAATCGAGATCGTTTTTCCTCTTAATTAGAAATAGAGGGTCATCAATAATTTTAAGATTTTTGATGTAATACATCTATACTTGTCTTTATCCAACTTAACTTTTTTTTTTCATGTGTCAAAACATCGGCTGGAAGTGAACCTGTGAACCCAGGACAACTGCTTGTAAAGCAGCCATGCTGGCCACTCAGCCATCAATGCTTTTGTTGCATATTTAGTGTACAAGTCAAACATTACAATGACATAATGCAGTCTTGTCTGGCATCTTTGCCAATGTGACACCAATACATTTCACATATCTTACGTGAAGATTATGGTACATTTTTTTCTATAAAATATTTTATAATTTAGCATAATCAATTTTTAAATGATATTTGTTGTTATTATCTAGCATACTTTGATAGTAATGTCTTTTTTTCCTTGACTTTTTTTAAACCAATTTATGTGTGGTTGTTTTTTTATCAAAGCATATCTCTAATTTCTACTAAATGAATTTCAATTTATTTGTAACTAAATGTGACATAAGAGAGATTGATCAATGATTTAAATACTTTGTCAAGATTCATTTTTGATATAGCAATGTAAATTGCCTTATGTAGTTTATTGCAGTGATAGTGGGTTTGAGTCAGAAATGTAATATCCTCAAATCAATTTCATGTCTACTACTTCTGATGTTCAATAAAGCTATTTTGTAAATTTTGATATCTTCTGATATTTAGGGCATTCTTTTAGTATGTTTTCAATTCTACAAATCAAATGATCTTTATAATATTTAAGAGAAGAAAAGCACTTTAGCTCACATTCATTTTATTTATTAGCCCTTTTCCCGCCTCTTACGAAGCTCCTCGTCGACATCTGACGTCACTCTAACTCTGCCAGTTCTTATGCTAAAATATTCGTTTGATAGGTTTTGAATAGGTTCTTAAAAGTTCTGTAAAATGGTGCCCTCTTCCAAATTATTTTACAAGTAAAAAATAAAAAAAAAACGCATTTAAACCTAAACAAAGAAAGAACATCAGTTGTAATTGGTTGTTAGTGAGCTCTCAGCCAAAAAAGACATTCTGATTGGCTGGAAAGAACAAAGAAACTGCCTGATCAAAGAAAATAAAGAAAAATGCTGAGATTTTCATTTCGAATATAATTTTAAAGAATATTAAGTATATATTCAGTAATTACAAATGATTTTCAGAGAGAATACTAAAAAAACAAAATTATTTTCGAAAAATATTGAAGATTTTAGTAAAAATATTAAAGATTTAGTAAAAAGAAATATTTACTTTTCTATAACGTAAAAGTCGACCTTTTTGTTTATATTATAGCTTTTATGTTGCCGAAATTGAATATTTTAGAATAAATAAATAGCAATTTATTTTTGAAAGAACTTTCGTTCTCTTCATAACCTGAAAAATTAGTAATATACTTTTTATAAACGTATCTGAGTTGAATTTAATATTATAGGCGAATATGTTTTAACAATAGGCTTTGTCTTCAGTTTGTGAGTTGGCCAATTAAAAGATTTGATTTTTACCTCATACAACCAATAATATAATTAGCGGTTAAAAGGTTAGATATATATTCCAGTCTCTAAATAAATTTATTTCTATCAGTATCGTTTTGTGGACTTATGAACTAAAAAAAAAAAATAGATCAATTCTTAATTAAATAAAACAGTTACATTGTAAATTGGAAGATTTCACAAGTATTAATGTGTAATAAGAAATGTGGACTTAATTAATGAAATACTGAATAGCTTCACGCTCTCAGATCAAACCGCTTCAGCTTCGCCTATTTAAATAGAAAGTAGGTTGAAGTAAAGAAGGGTTCCCCTCTTTTCTTCCAAAGAGTAAGCTTGTGGTTTAAGACCTGTAGAGGTCCTTACTATCGCATTTTATACGCATGTGCTTGAGGCTACAGCCTTAATAAATATTATTGATCAGTTTAACAAAACTGTCACAATTGAATGTCATTTGAGTTTTCAAACAAATATGACATGACTATCAAAAGTGAAAAACTGAGCTTCTAAAACGAAGGGTTTTTTGATCAACGATGCTAAAACTATTATTTCTGATGCTAACGTGTCACATGACTTACCAAACTCATCTCATTTATTTCTTAATTAAAAATAATAACTTTTTTATGTAATCTGTTATAGATATTTTTCTAAACATTATTTTTTTTCGACAATTCTTTTTTTTTTTAAGAGACTTCTTTTTTAAATTTTTTTTATAAAAATCGGGTATTGCCAAAACAATAAAATGTATATTTGAGGTCACCGCTAGTTTCTTCGTGAAAGTTTTTTTTTTTTTAAATATTTGCTTAAAAATAAGTTTTAATATAATTTTTGTAATTTTATTTTTAACATAAATCTGTTTATTTAAAATGTTTAATTTGTTAGATGTTACCGAATAGTTCTATACAATAGTAAATAAAATTATAATTTAACTTTGAGAAATAGTCGTATATGATTGGCCTTTGAGATAGATATTATAACCTTTTGATGACAGTTTGAAATTCTTGTAAATATTTTTTCAACATTTTTTGCAAGTGAATATAAAAAAAAAAGAAAACATGCCAGCCAACAGTTTAATAATAAAGGTGAAACCTTACGATTTTCAACTTATTTTCCTCTTCTGTAAATGAGATAATTTATTTTTAGTATGAAAAGTCAACAAAAAAGTGAAATTTGAAATATTTTAAAGTGGTTTTCAATAAGCAATTTTTTTTTCTGTAAACAAAAAAGATGTGGATTTGTCTATAAACAAATTAAAGTAAATGTAAAATATATTTGATACTAGGCTTTACTTTTTTAGACAGATTCTAAAAAAAAAAAAAAAAATAAAGTGTTATAAGTGAAAATAAATAGAACTATAAAAATAAAACAATATTAATTTATCTCATATTGAGATTTACAACATAGGGCTGGAAAACCTCAGAAGTTGTTTGCTCCAGAAATGATTAAAAAACAGCATGTGAGCTGTCAAATGAATAGACTTAAAATTAGCAAATAATAAATATGAATGCATTTATAGTTCACAGATTTTATATATACTCATCACAAACCTCATTTTTAATGTAGTATTATTACTATTTAACTTTCAGTTGTTAGTTATCAATTAGGATTAACCATATTTATCTACGAATGGCTTCTTTAAAAAAATATCAATCTACTAATTCTTTATAAATCTAGTATTTCAATCTTATATATTTCACAGTTTGATTATATTTTCAAGAGAAGATACAAATAATCATACATACAATATTTGCCATATATCTATACATATATATATATTGAACCGAGTCCGTTTAAATAGAAAATGGTTTAAATTAGATTTTAACCTTTTTTATATAATTTTTAAATTTTATGTTTTCAACATTACGTGAACAGACCGGCCCTTTAAGCAGGGGAAAGAATATCATCAATAGCAGAGCTATCAACCATACCCTCAGTCAGACCGATCTATGCAAAGCATAATACGATCAGATTTTCAGACCGTGGCTCACCTCGATTGCTAGATTCAAACCCCTACCATCCAAAGCATTTTATTTGTTTAGAAGTAAACATCAGGAGCTAGCTAATTACATGAAGTAATTAATATGCCTGGAAGGTAAGCCCATAATACAGCACTTGAAATATCCCATGACTCGCTCATACTCTGTCTCAGGGCCCATACAATAACTTTATAGTGATTTACAGGTGAGGCGTGACATGATAGGAAGAGAAAATTGACAAAATAACAATTAAAGCAAACATTAATACTCAATTAAACACATACATATATAATATAACACAATTATATTGAAATTTACATATAAAATCATATAAGTAATTACTCAGGCTAAATTATGATAGTCCTTTGTTAATTAAAGTTCATTTATTTGAATATAAAGTGTCTATAAATAATGATAAAGTATCTTTACCTAAGTTTTCATTTGTGTGTAGTTTCCAACCAGTTGGCTTTCTGGTTCTCCATTGATAATTTCATGGCTTGTTTTCATTCCTTGTCTCAGCAATGAGAGAGAGAGAATAGTGATAGCATTTATTTTATGATTCATCAGCATCATCATTATCAACCATTATCAATCCACTGCAGGATGAAGGTCTCTCCAAGTTTAATCCATCTTCTCCGATCTTTAGTTTCTCTTCTCCACATCACCCCTACACATTTTCTTATTTCATCCATCCATCTTACATGTGGTCTCCTTCTGGGTCTTTTACAATCTCTTGGAATCCAGTTTAAAATTTCAATTGTCCATCTATTATCATCTCTTCTAGCAATATGTCCAGCCCAACTCCACTTCAATCTTTTAATTTTTTCAATGAGGTCAGTAACACCTGTTTGTTCTCTTACCCATATGTTGCATTTTCGATCTCTTCTTGTTACTCCCAACATACATCTCTCCATACTTCTTTGAGTGGTCTGAAGTCTCTGTATTGATCTTCTATTAAGTGTCCAAGTCTCAGATCCATAAGTAAGAACTGGTAAAACACATTTGTTAAAAACCATTCTTTTCAAACACATAGGCATATTTCCTTTTAGTATCAAGTTATTTCTACCAAAAGCACTCCAACCAAGTTTAATTCTATGATTAATTTCCTCCATTATGTTTCCATCTGTATTAATAATCTGACCTAGGTATTTGTAACTCTTAACTTCTTCTAATTCATCATAATCAATCTTTATTTTCATATTTTGAGCAAATCGATTAAACATTACTTTAGTCTTTTTAACATTTATCTTTAGTCCTACTTTCCTACTTTCATCTGATAACTCCTGCAACATTTCCTGCAGCTCAGAAGCATTATTTGCAAAAACAATTACATCATCTGCGAAATCTAAATGAGTTAAATAATCTCCATTTACTTTCACTCCTTTAGTTTCCCATTTTAATCCACAAAATACTTCTTGCAGCACTGCTGTAAAAAGTTTTGGAGATATGGAGTCACCTTGTCTTACACCTTTCTCAATGTTGACTTTCCCAGTATCATTATGTAATCTAATTGTTGCTGTTGCATTTTTATAAATATTCTTTAAAATATGACAATATTCTGGATCTATACCTTGATGATCCAATGCTTTAATCACTGAAGAAATGTTTATAGAATCAAATGCCTTTTCATAATCTACAAATCCAAAACATAATGACAACTCATATTCATTTGTCCTTTCTATAACTTCTCTCAATACTTGAATATGATCTACTGTACTAAAACCACTTTTAAATCCAGCTTGTTTTCTTGGTTGGTGAAAATCCAAGGTTCTCTGTAGATGAGTTGTAATTATCTTGGTAAAAATTTTACATAAAACTGATAAAAGGCTGATAGGTCTGTAATTTCTAATATCTTCTTTATCACCTTTTTTAAATATTAATATTATTACTGCATTCTTCCAATCATCCGGTACATCTTTATCATTTAGACATTTGGTATATAACTTTGCTAATATTTTTTTCTGTTTCTTCACCTGCTTCTTTTAATATATCAATTATAATTCCATCATTACCTGGAGCCTTTCCTTTTTTCATACATTTAATTGCATTTCTCACTTCTTCATTTAAAATTCTGGGCAATTCGGAAGATGTAATAGATATAGGAGGTACTTGTTCTTTATTACTATATAATTCTTGATAAAAATCTTCTACCAATTTCATAATGTCATCCCTCTTTTTAGTAATAATTCCATCTTTTTTCCTTATTGCAGATATAAATTTTCTACCAATACCAAAATGTTGTTTTACATTCTTAAGACTTTTATTTTCTTCTACAGCTTTTCTTGCTAGTTCACAGTTATACTTTCTTATATCATTTTCAACTCTTTTCCGCACCATTTTACAAAATTCGAGATATTCAATTCTTTTTAATGCATCATTCTTGCATATCTTCATATTCCTTCTTTTCTTCATAAGTTCTCTAGTCTCAGCAGAAATTTTATTAGTCAATTGCTGCTTTTTTCTACCAGCTATCTTTGTTGCAGTTTTTAAAAGTATATCAGTTATTTTCATATTAATTTCATTCAAATCTGAATCATGTTCAAAATCTACTAATACTTGAAACCGATTTGTAAGTTCTAATTTAAATTCATTAGAATGTTTCTGAAGATTAGGAATATCAACTGTAAATATAGTTTTTCTTAATAATTTTTGTCTCTTTAGTTTTACATTATCATGTATCTTACCCCTTACTAATCGATGATCACTTCCTGTGTTAAATTTATTAAGAACATTACAATCTTGAAATATGTATTTCCTGTTAGTCAAAATATAATCCAATTCTGCTGTACCTTCATTTGGATGCTTCCATGTCCATTTCCTTCTAACATTTTTCTCAAAAAAAGAATTCATAATATAAAGTTTTTCCTTCTCTGCAAACTCCACAAGTCTATGTCCTCTCTCATTTCTATTACCATAACCAAAATTACCTACAACACTTTCATCTTTCATTTGTTTACCAATTCTAGCATTAAAATCTCCCATAACAATTTTAAAATGTTGTTTACTCTGATCAAAAGCCTTTTGTACATCCATATAAAAATCTTCTACTACTTCATCACTGTGAGAACTTGTTGGGGCATAAACCTGAATTATCTGCATTTGATATCTGCTATTAAGTTGTATAACTAATCTTGCCACTCTGTCTGATACACCATCAATCTCCACAATATTGTTCTTCCACTTTTTATTTATAATGAATCCTACTCCACTTGTATTTCCAATATTTGTGCCTTTATAATAGAGCATATGTCCACTTTTTAAATCAATTGTCTCTTCACCTTTTCTTCTAACTTCACAAAGTCCAATAATATCCCATTTAATATAAGAGAGTTCTTCTTCTAATTCTTGCAATCTTCCTTCACTTGAAAGTGATCTGCAGTTGTAAGTACCTAAATAAAAAGTCATCATCAAATGGCAGCCTGGGTCCACCTCCAGGATATTCTTAGCACCCTCCGCCTTCGGCCACCAACTGCTGCCTTGGTTGGTGACTTTACAGCCTCCTGGGATTAAGGGCCATGCTTTATTTTTGTCTGTCATAATTGTATAATTGGGAAAAATCTTTATCATTTACACAAACATTCATTCTGCCTTATCAAGCACTGAGAAGAAAGACCATGGCATTTCTTGATCTTAAACTCAGAGGTAAAAAGCCAATAAACTCACCACGCTGGCTATTGCGTGTTGGTGAGCAGCCCAACCATGTTCGTATACTATATGAATAAACATATAGTAATAACAGCTGCAACGACAAGAACGTATGGAGTGGACATTAGGAATTTGCCCTGCTCGGTTCCTTTAAGGCCTCCAAGAGGAATCAAAGGGTCTCCTTTCAGTTAATAGCAAACTCCTTTCTGCAGCCTTTTATGATTATAGCATCAGTTTCTAGCATTTGTTCCAGGTGGAATAGTTGACAGCATTTTCTGCTCATCAAAAGATCAGCAATATAATAACCAAGCCTAAGGATTCAATCCCTCTTGAATCTAATGGTGTCTATCAAATCTCATGTAAAAATTGTAAAGCTTCTTACATAGGTATGAGTAATCATCGCATCAGTGTTAGGAGAGATTAGCATGCTAATGCAGTTAAACAACACTCATCATCATCAGCACTCTCACTCCATACTATAGATTCAGGTCATAAAATTGATTTTTCTAGTATCAGGATCATATCCAGATGTGATAATCTCTACCAATGCAAAATTAGAGAAGCCATTGAGATACTTAAAAGGTCAGATTGTATCAATAAGCGAGATGATACATGCAAACTTCCTCCTATTTGGAAAAATTTCCTTTAAAAACATTTCTAAATTTAACATTTTTTGCTATTGGTGGAATTTTAACATTTTATTCAAATCAGTGATTGTAGCGCCTCTACAACCATCTTTCTATCTTTTATAACTCTGTGGATGGCTTGTGTGACCAAGTCGAAACATCAGTATATTAATATTAAAAGTTTTTAACGCAGATGAACCCGCAAAATATGTATTTTATATATATAATACTATGTCTATATACATTCTCTTACAGTTCAATTTTTTTTTCTTTAATTTATATTATTATATAAAATGGCTTTGAATTATTAAATATTTTATACCAAATTGTAAATTAAAAAGAAAATTTTAAATCTAAAAAAAATGTAGACACATAGGAAAATAATTTTTAAAATTTGTAATTTATGTCAATATATATATATATATATTATGTTGTTGTTTATGGAATATAAAAATCTAAAAGAAATAAATATTAAAAAATATATACACAGAAAAATAGGTTCAAAAAATTTGTAATTTATGTCATCATAATGTTTGTTTTATTATGTTGTTTTTGGAAATTGCTTGTATACCTACAGATAAATATTAAATATTAAATCATACATATATATATATTTATAATAAAAATAATAAATTTAATGGTAACAAACTATTATAAAAAATCCTTAAATCCACAGAAGTATTTTCCATTAATTTCTTAAACCTGCCTCAACTGCCATTAAATACAAAAAAAAACAAAAAACAAAGCAGAAGCAAACATCAATTCAAATCCCATAAATCTTGTAGTCTATTTATTAAATGCATTTTATTCCTATTTATAAAAATTGCCTCTTTAATTTTTCTTTTACTCTGCATGAAAAAATTTCACATTTTCAAAATCAAATTTAAATTTATATTTACATGTTTTTTCATGATCAAAAAAAACTGAAAGAGACATTAAACCATTATTATTTTTACTTTTTACATGCTTATATAACAATTCATGCTCCCCCAATCTCTTCTCAATACTGCACCTAGATTCACCTATATATGATAACATACAATCACAAAAAAATTGATATATGACATTACTTTTCTGCTTGACAGGTATGACGTCCTTAGAATTATTGATTAATTTATTATTATTGTTTGGAATGTAGAAGGAAACACTAAACACATCCTTATATATATTCTTAAAAAATTTTACTTGTGGATTTGAAATAAATGGAATAGATATCCATTGTTTACTATTAATTTTCATTTCATTTAAACCATTATAACTTTTTTTTTGAATTGACATACAGTATTGCCTATTTGTTCCATTTTATAACTAACATCAAGCAATTCCTTGGCAAATATCTCAATATTTTTTCAGTTTATCACTTTGGTAATGACATAATTTTTCAATAGGAAACAAAAAAGATCTAAAACTTGCCATCTTATGCATAATTGGTACTTTTCCCCTTTTTTGCAATGGTTTAATTATTAATTTATAATTTAATATACTGTTATCTCTTGTAAATAATTAAATCTAAATATTTAAAAATTTTGTCCAGTTTCTTTTCAATAGTCCATTTCAAGCCATTCAACTTATTTAATTCCTCTATAAACAAATTTATAATATTAGTATTTCCACAAACAAAACCATCATCCACATATCATTTATAAATTTTAATATCTTCAAAAGTACACATATTTAAAATATTACTCTCATATGTAGATAAAACAAAATTGCAAACTTGTGCAACTACAGCCAGACCCATAGGTCAAACTCTAGACATTTTATAATATTGATCTTTAAAAGATGTAACAATGTTATCATTAAAAATTTTAAAGAATCAACAATAAACTTTATCATATATTTACAAATACTTTTACTTTTTAATGTATGTTCAATTATTTTTATGGAATTCATTCTGTCAATAGATCCATACATTTCTGTTACATCCAATGAAGCAATAACATCATTCTCATCAATTGCCAAATTTTTACTATTATTTACAAAGTTAAACAATGAAGCAATAGTATTTTCCCCAAATCCTAAAAAGTCTTATAAAAGCTTACCAATATATTTAAAAATCTGATACTTGAATGAACCACCAAAATCTATCACAGCTTGCAAAGGATTACCTTCTTTGTGTAATTTTATATTTGCAAAAATACAAGGACATACAGCACAAGCCAGAAACTAGTCTGGGGATGTTAAATGAGTAGACACTAGATGGGGATTTTATGCACAAGCCTTCTGGCATCCATTGATTATTCTGGTTGGCACTTAGTGGCACTACTGTATAGAGAGTTTTGCCTGTTTAATAACAGTTATGTGCTAGCATAAGAAATGGTGACCATGTGATGTTTAGTGGTTTAACCCCAATCCTGCCTAATGGCATAGTGGTGGCTATGGTTGTTAAAGAGCCAAAGACACCAAAATGTATGGGTACTAAACTGAGTTCAAACCTATATGACTATATAAGCTATTGATCTTAGATTGAAAATATTATTGGGTTTTCAATTTTATTCTCATAGTTTTGTAGTTAATTAGAGATATAATGTGGCTGCTGGAGGGTTGCATTAGATCCTAAGATGTAGGTGCAGTGCTCTCAGATCCAAAGCTCCTCACTGATGAAGACCACAAGCCAGAAACTAGTCTGGGGATATTGGATCAGTAGGCACTATATGGGGATTTTATGCACAAGCCTTCTGGCATCCATTGATTACTCTGGTTGACACTGAGTGGCACTACTGAATGGAAAGTTTTGCCTGGTTAATAAATAACATATATTTTAAATGAAAAGAAAAAATATATTGCAATAATTATGATAATTGTAAGCAAACAATCTGAGTAATAGTTTTTAAATATGACATTTCCAAAATCATATTATAGTCCTAATGTCTATTTCATAAACCACTATATGACTGTGATTTGACCCCCCCCCCAAAGTAGAAATATCACATAAGGCTATTAAATTTGAAGCATATTTTATTAATTATATATTTTATTTATTTTATATCCAAATTATCTTTTCATTCAGCTGATATTTGATTTATATAATGCTATAAATATGCAAATACTAATTTATATCCATGACAATGCAGTTAAAATATTCTTTCATTAAGCAAGCAATTAATTCATAAAACATTATAAGTAAACAAATGCTAGTTTCATCTGTGACAATGCTATGGAAATTGAACCACTTTCTATCTTGTGTATAAATAATCCATCAAGCTCATAAAATTATATCAGCAGGTGAACATAATCTTTGTATACATTTTTCTGTTGTTAGCATTTAGATCTCATCATTGAAAAGTAGGTAATATCCATTTTTAAAGCAAAGAAACATTCCGATGGTTTTTGAAAATGCTAAGAATTAATTTTCATACTTTCAATAAATTGTCGCTCTTCACAAATCCTCAATAAATTTGTCCAGTGAATAAATGAACACTACTGCTTTCACCCCATCATTCTATTCATTTAATAGTCATATATTTTTAAAAATATGCAAAAGAAGTTACATGAAGAAACTTAGATTCCCTTCTATTAAAACAAAAATAAGAGAGAGTCTTTTTCTATTCATTCTATTTATAATTTTTCCAATTGATGTCAGAGTAGCTATAACGCTACTTTTGAATAACTCTTTGGCCAATTTTGACCAGCATCTCTCAAATAAAAATTTTATTATAAAAGAATAACAGCAAACAAAACAATTATTTTAGAATTATTATATATAACAAACATTGATGTTTCATAATACAAATATACCATTCTTTCATTCTAACACAAATTAAACAATTGTTAATACGTTCTCGCCATATCACACTGGACATATACTTTCACATATGTATCTTTCCAATATAATATTATACAAATAAAATAATAAATATATTTGAAATATTAAACATTTAGTGGTATTGTTTATAATTTACTATTGTAGATACAGTAATGAAAAAGCATATAATAATGAAATCATAATAATTTTATCCAAATTATATGCTTTATTATCCACATATTTATTTTTTAAAATAAATAAAGTCATTCACGATCTTATACAATACAAATAATAATAAGTAATAATTTACTAAGGCTGTAACCTTAGAAATAAGCGTCTGAAAAATACGGGACCTCTATAGGTCTTAAAAACAAGCTTGGGTTTTTAAGACCTATAGAGGTCCCTACCTTCGTATTTTTCAGACGCTTATTTCTAAGGTTACAGCCTTAGTAAATTATTACTTAATATAATAATGGGCGTTTAATAAAATTTATAAATACAAATAATAATAAATAATTTTATATCAATATTATCATCATCATGGCAACAAGTTCAACACTTCATTCGTTAATATATCTACTATCAAAATCAAACAAGAAAGAAAGAGAAAAAAAATATTTTTTTTTTATAACTGATATTTTATCATATACCAAAACTCATCTCAGATTTCTGTAGGTACAATATATAGGAATAAACAATCTGTGACAATAACCATATAATATTGTTGAAACTTTGAAGGACGGCTGAAATATCTCAATAGTTCATAAAATAAAATAAAAACAAGATTTGAATAGAAATTTATTAAATAATTTGTAGTTTTTGTAATTTTTAATTTATTTACATACATATGTACAGACTGTTTAACTAATTTTTCTCCATGTATAATCATGTTTAGATATAGTTTATGGATATATTATTAATATGAGTGTAAATATAAGTAAACTGACCAACTTTTAAAATTCTCTGAAAATGCAAGAATAAAATGATACACTATTGCCATAGCCTAAACCTTTGATTCAAACAAGGCTCAAAGGCTGTGACAAATAGAGGAATAAATATGAAGTTAAAGCTTAAACCAAATTTAGTGACATAAATAATAGTTTAAATTTATACTTAAATAAACAGTTGAAAGAGACAGCGTTTCTTTTAGAAATTATTGTAAAAATAATTATATATTTTTAAGTAAACACAGTACTACTCTTAGTCTTGCTTATTAGGAATAAATTCAAAATATTTTTGCATTAAATCTGGGCAGCTTTCTTTTATTTAGAAATGCTTTAATGCTGTATTTTTTTTTTTTAAATTTTATAATTATTTGATATTATTTACAGTTGTTTATAAAACTCAATCCTCTATCTTTTGTTTGTTTATTTTAAAATAAGTTCAACTATTATTTCTGCCATTACTTCTGGCTTGGAAATGCATTCTTATTTATATAGTTATAAGAAATCAAATCTATTTTTAATTTAGATCCTCAGGCTTAGGATAAAATAGTGCATTATTTTATTCTTGAACATTTTTGACAATAAAAATATAGATGAATACATTTATATATCAACAGCACATACATGTTGGTCATGTTTCTTTCATTTATACATACTTTAATATTGAATTTATTAAAATGTTTGTTTGCACTGACCTACCTATTATAAACAGAGCAAAACTCTCCATACAGTATTGCCACCTGTGCTAAACAGAGTAATCAATGGATGCCAGAAGGCTTGTGCATAAAATCCCTATCTAATGCCTACTCATCCAATATCCCTAGACCAGTTTCTGGCTTGTGGCCTTCGTCAGTGAGGAGCTTTGGATCTGAGAGCACTGCATCTAGATCTTAGGATCTAATGCAACCCTCTAGCATAAGCCTTCTGGCATCCATTGATTACTCTGTTTAGCACAGGTGGCAATACTGTATGGAGAGTTTTGCTCTGTTTATCAACAATTAATGTGCTAGTATAGGATATGTGATCATGTGATGCTTAATGGTTTACCTACCTATTATCTTGATTCAAGTCTAACGATTTATAGTATAAAAAAAATCAGATTGTAATTGAGATTTGGATTTTTTTTTTTTCAAATAACCAGACTGCAACCAACTTAGCTTCTTATATATTGTCAGATAGTGATTGGTGTTTTAACTATAATTATCTAGAGGATAGAAAAATGTTGAACAATTACTTGAATTTTTATAACCCACCAAATAACTTTGATGAATAGTGTGTTTTTTTTTTCATTACTTTTCAATGAATAGTTGTTTGTGGGTGTGAATAAAAGATGAACCCATGCAAATGCAATGATTATATTAAAAACTAAGAAATTTCTAATCTCCAATCTTTTGTATTACTTTCTTTGTATGATCACATATTTATCATTTCTTATGATGAGTAAGCATTAGATAGGGATTTTATGCACAAACCTTCTTGCATCCATTGATTACTCTGGCTTATCCCCTACTACTGTATGGAGAATTTTGACTCTTTTTCTGAATGATACTGATGTCTAGAAATTTTTAAAATTACAAATCAATGTACATTTCAGTTTCAGTTTTTATCTGCAAATGAACACAAAATCAGATACAAATACTAACATAGCCTCAAGAGAGTAAATTTAAGCCAAATGATTGAAGCACTAGTATGCCATGCTACTTAAAATTGTGTTAAGTTTAAATAAAAACAACCAGTAAAAAAGGAGAAATAAGAGAAGTAATCAACCATAAAATAATTGTTTTATATAAAGCTTTAAGTAATGTGCAATAATAAAAATCTGAATATTTGCATATCAGATATTAACTGTTTAGTTCGTTATAAGTTGAAAAATTTCAAAACTTTGCAAGTAATTTTGAGAAAATAATGTATAAATTATATCTTAAATACATATATAGATGATTTATATCGATGTATGTGTAAGTATATGATGCACATAAGATAACAGAAACTTTGTATAAAAATATAAATTCTAAATGAGCAGAATTAAGTTATATTTAATTAGATAAATAATATTTATTTAGGAGATAAACATAATTGCATATGTCAAAAGATTAAAAGATATATTTTGCTTGAAAGTTTATTTAAATTGATTATATATATATATATATATTGTGCCCTTGTCTGTAGGTCATAATAAGGTAGAAAGGTCAATTACTAAAAAAATTTTAAATTTTAAGTTATGCTTGTAGGATATATAAATAATAATAGGATAATTAGATTTTATAGTACAATTGAAAGCTGAAAATACCTGGTATATAAAAATGTAATAAATTATTTAAAAGAAAACAGTTAAATAAAGCTTAATTACATCCTTGCTTATGGTTGTAAAAGCTGGCCATATAAAATAATACAGCTATAAATAGTTTAAAAGTATAATAATAATTTGAATATAATATTTTAAAACTAATAAATTAAATAAATGCTAGATGTAGTGTTATAATTGTATTTAATAATCAAAATTAATAGAGTATATTTTATTAATAAACTTTAGGATGGTGAGAATTATGTTTAGTTTGACAAGTTTTAATTATTTTCCAAATTTTTATAAAACATATCAGTTTTGGTAATTTAGACCGAGACGTAAATAAAAAATTATTTGATAAAGTTAGTAAACACGTGACTGTATATTATATACCTTCACACACACGCTTGTTAAAATAATAATAAAGTTTGTGAATTTGAAACTAAATATAATTGCCATCGATCATTAAAGTAAAAGTTAAAATATTAAATATTGTTTTAATAATTGTTTTAAAAGTTTAAATAATTTTATAAAACTATAATTGAATTTAAAAATACTAGTCTAAATAATATTTTGAGACATGACGTCATCAATTCTTTATTTTAAAAGTCTAATCTGTTATATAACTAAATGTGTAAATTTGTTCGCGCTAAAGAAATCATTAACCAATCAACGGAGGTAAATTAGCAGACAAAATATAAGAATTATACGAAGCGGGGGGAGAAGTAATGTGTAAGTGAAAGAGAAAGTAACATATTTTTTGTAGCTGATAACACCGTAGCTGGAAAAGTGATATAAATTTAAAATTTAGTATTTATTTTAAAAGTTCTTCTGTAACATATAATAAATTTTGACTGTTTCGACATGGATTGCTAATTTAAAAGTTATCTTACCAGGGAATTTTATTCAAGTTTAACCAAAACCCTACAGTAGAGATGGAAGTACAAGGAAAATTTCCTAAAAATATTGTTGAAGGAAAAAATATTTGGAAATTGTCTTAATACGGCTTTATTTATGCTCAACCAGAAACGTATTATTGTCACTCAGAGAAATATAATTGGGACGCTGTATGAAAACCTAAAAGAGAAGTTACTTGCCGTCAGAAAAAAAAATTATGACGCACCAATTTTACAAGGCTAATTTAAAGTTATTTATTCTTCTCTATGGAAAAATTTAATATGCGTTTTTATTATAAAGAAAATAATGATGAAGAAAGAATGTTTATCTTTTAAAGGAAAACATTATTAAAAATATAATACAAGAATTTTGAAATAAAGAAAAGTTATGGAATAATATGAAAGTGCTATTATGTATTTTATGGAAAGGAACTGAAAAACTTTATCTAAATGGAATTAATTAAAATATTATAAAGTATTCAATGGAGGAAATGCTTGATTTAGAAAAGATAAAATTAGATTACTTAATAAAAATGGATCCAGGAAAACCGGAAATTTATTGAAGATTTAAATAAAATACCTAGAAGATGCATCGGGGAAAAGTCGCGCGGGAAAAGACTAGCAGACAATATTAGAAGAGAATATCATGAATTAATAACTGTATACAATATTGTGAAAACCAAGGATTGTTATCTATTAATATTTATTAAACAGAGTAGTAATT
Organism: Epiperipatus broadwayi; assembly: GCA_028023455.1. Lineage (NCBI taxonomy): Eukaryota > Metazoa > Onychophora > Udeonychophora > Euonychophora > Peripatidae > Epiperipatus > Epiperipatus broadwayi. The sequence goes on along the minus strand of JAQFVV010006948.1, from coordinate 212,164 downwards.
GTTTTACTTTAAAATAGAACATTAAGTGACTGAAGAAGAAATAAAATATTTTTTTTTTTAGCTTTAATATGAACGATTTTCAAGCAAGTTCGATAAAGAAGTACCGTAAATATAATTTAAATATTTTACTGATTATATTTAAAATATAAAATGCTATGTGAGATTAGGGAAAACATATAAACATAAATTTAATAATAATGAGATTTAAATATAATAGCTTAATGGAATGATAGAAATATTGTTTTAAAAATAAAGTGTATGTATGGAAATCATATATCTACAAGAATTAATGGAATGGTGAAGCCTACAGAACACGATCGAGAAGATAAAGATCGTTTTGGTAATTTTGATATTTATTTATAATGCATAATGTATTTTTTTAGATCATCAATTGATTAAGAATGATGTGTGAAAGTTTAAATTCTATGTACGCATTTTATACAACATTAAAACATAATATGAGATAGGAGTAATTTTAAATATGCATGCAATAAGTTATTTAAAGTATAATTAATAATAATAATCTAACAGAACAATTGTGTGATTCTTTTGAACTTTCATGTTGTAAAGTATTCAAATATTTTAAAATAGTTTGTATATGATAAATATATGAGAAAAGTAGTAAAAGATTTTCTTAAAGAACAGCGGTATAGTTTTGAAATAAGTGAATTTTATTATTGTTAGAAATGCAGATAGGAATTTGTCGATGTACTGTATAGAAAAATCTTGAGAAATAAGATCGGATAGTGACTTGGTAGTACTAGTGTAGAGGAAACCAAGATGATGTTTTGTTAAGAAATAAGAAAAATAAAGTATTTGGATCATAGTTAGTTTGTGTGATTTCAGTATAGCTAACTAAGCCCTATCACTGAACACATATATTTTTGGACAGTGTTTTTGCGTATCTTTTAAACTTTTTGATGTTATATAAAGCTGAAGAAATAGCTTTAGCATCACTCCTATAATAGAGGTGGGTAGACAGATAAAGGTCACTCCTCTATAGTGTTTTTTAATTCACTGTGCCATTATTGTCAAGGTTTATGACGGATAATATTCTAGTTATATTTTGATCCTGTGCATCTATTTTCGCTATCCTTGTTTCGTGAATCTGCATCGTCAGAGAGATATTTTCAAAGAAATAATGAATAAAATAGAACTGAGGATATGTTATCGTTTAAGTAAGAATAGTGTATTTACTGGAGTGTGGGAGAATTGTGTAACTTTAAAAGTGAAAGTACAAAATATCATAAAGAGAGAAAGAATCATATGATACAGTTTCAAATCAATTCGGAAATGAATATAAGATTTTTAAAAGAGAAATCTAAACAAAGTTTTTTTTTTATAAAAGTGATAATAAAATTTTAATTTTTTAAATAATAATTTTTAAAAAATAAATATTGCATATTTAATAAGAAATAATTCAATAATGTGTAATAGACATATATTTGTGCATGGTGTGTTAATAGTTGTAATTACCATCCGAAGTAAGGCTTGAATGAGTATATTAGATTAATAAACATCGGATAAGGAACAATCAAACCTAATACCGAATGTAGAAGAATGTTTGAATCTGTAGGATTCCATACAACTAATATAAAACTAGAGTTTTATTGTTTTGTAGAATGTTTAATACGAATGTAATTTTGTAAAAAGGTATAAATATAATAATAGTAGGGATACAAAGTGTTAATAATAATTATATGAGAAATACATTCTGTAACAAGCTAAATTATAATCAGAAATCCAATAATAATAATACTGTATTTTCTTAAGCATTTAAAAGATAAGAGTTAACTAGAAAAAATAAGTAGAAGTTTGATTTCAATTTTATAAACTAGTAAAATAATTTTATGATAGGAGAGTAAGGATATCCATGTACATAATGTAAAATATTGTTATTTGTTTATGTTATTAATAAACTTTGTTGTAAATTTATTTTAAAGCTTTGTGTCTTCGTTGTTATTTCTCCACATGGATGCATGATATCACAATACACTTATAATTGCAATAGACATATAGTTGTTTGCACAAAAGAGTAAACCCAAAGTGTTATAATAATTTTGAAAATTTATTTGTATGATAAAATTAAAAGATCATAATTATATCATTTATTGGTCATAAGTTGGTTGCCACCATATTACATTAAAATATATGCTATTGTTGCCACACGTATTCTGTTGTCAGATTATTAAAATACTACCACGTACGTAATTATTTATTTCATTTAGGAAGAAATAAGATTATACTTATACTATTGTTGTTATTATTATTATTTATTATTGTTAGTTACTGCGTAGTGAATTTATGACATAAAATTCCCTTTTCATAGTTTACTACCGTAATTTAAAATCAGTTAGAATACAATTTATGAACCTGAGATTTGATTTTATTTTATTTATTCTATTTATTTACTTAATTTTATTTAATTGAGCTAGATTCTTATTACAAAGAATATTAAGACATGATTATTATTTTTTATCGTAGTGAAAAGAGCTTAGAAAGTCATAAGAATACTATAAGTTAGTTGTTTAGAATAGTAAAAAGGGGGAATAGTATTCTTATGCCATTGAGATAGTATCATGTGGATAATATCTCAATGTAGTCTATCTCATTCCCCGTATCGTCACTCCATGTCTCATGAAAATAATAAATATTTGTTAATTCATTTTTTACAAATATAACTGTATTTGTATTTTAAAAATTAGAGCTAGTAATCATTTTAATTAATGCTGGATATTTCATGTATTTATTCGTTAAACTGAGCTAGAATCCGGAATATTCGTTATAATCAGTATATTTTGGGGTGAGGACGCGCGGGAAGAGGTTAGAATATATATATATATATATATATATATATATATATTGTAACTATCAAAAACGTAAGGTAGATAAGTAGGTAGGTGGTTAGGTGTGGGGGTAGGTGGATAGTTAGAGAGGTAGAGAGGGAGGGAAGTAGAGAGGTAGGTAGGTAGGTCAGTCAGTCGGTTGGTCGGTTAGTGGGCCACTAGAGAGAGGTGGGTCAGTAGATGTAGATGGGTTGGTTGGTAGGTTAGTAGGTTGGATGGTAGGTAGGGAGACAGACAGACAGGCAGGTAGATAGGTAGTTAGGTAGGTAGGTAGATAGATAGGTAGGGAGGTAAGTAGGTTGGTAAGTAGTTAGATATGTAGGTAGGTAAATAGACAGAATGACTGACAGGAAGACAGACAGACAGACAGACAGACAGATAGATAGATAGATAGATAGATAGATAGATAGATAGATAGATAGATAGATAGATAGATAGATAGATAGATAGATAGATAGATAGATAGATAGATAGATAGATAGATAGATAGATAGATAGATAGATAGATAGATAGATAGATAGATAGATAGATAGATAGATAGATAGATAGATAGATAGATAGATAGATAGATAGATAGATAGATAGATAGATAGATAGATAGATAGATAGATAGATAGATAGATAGATAGATAGATATTACTAAAGTTTAATTGATGTGTCAAACCTGCTGCCCTTACAACTTTGACCCAAATCACTTAAAGACAGTATATTAATAATTTTATATCATGAGATTATCCAATAATGAATAATATTTCTGTGGTGTTTCACTACATCATTCTCATACAAGTAGGGACTAGTTTCCATCTGCTTTTAACACTTTGTGAAGGAATGTAATCATAAACATAAGACCAAAGACTTGTGAAAGAGATCTATGATTTCCAAAGTTGCACATTTCATGCTGAATCTGCACTCATCAGTTGCCAGATTTCAATCTTTACACATATCTTTCATTAGTTTTCTTAATTGTCCAAGATATCCCAAACACTATGCAATAGCATTTCATTTTAAAAGCTCCATTTCTTCTTATCTGATATAGCAGTCATGATTTTTAGACATTAAATATAAAATCAAATTCATTTATGTCTGTCCTTATAAAAATCTACTTGTTTAGAAATCCCTATTAATGATACTATTTTAAAATTATAAAATCACATGATTGTTATAAAATATTATGTGTGTGAATTTTAAACCAACATTCAGGTATCATGATTTAAAGATGTTAAATTTTGAAAAGTAAATGCATATAGATATCACAATTCAATTATACTACTAAAATAATTCTATATATAATAAAAAGTATATGCAAACTGTATATATGCATACTTGTATAGTGTGACTTTTATAAATAAAACAATTACCTTTTATTTTATTATTTGAAGTATTACTATTATTATCCAAGTATAAATGCAATTCATGCATTCTACTTTGAACACCTTTTAGCAAAATCTTTTATTGTACATATCATATGCAATCTTATGTTTTAACTGTACTGCAGTCTTCTTAAGAGCTCATAAGAAGACTGCAGGGCAGTTGAAATGTAAGATTGTGTATGCATATATGCAGAATAAAAGGTTTTGCTAAAATGTGTTCAAAGTAGAGTGAATGAATTGCATTTATATAAAATATTACATCAAAATAAAGGAAGTGGTGAATTTGGTGTTATTTCTGTAGCATCCAAATAGTTTCATAAATAAATAATCTTTTTCAATATAATTAATAAACTGATTTGGGTTTGAGATCATTACTGAATTAAGAAACATTTATGTATTCAATATACAAGTATTAAACAGTTGTTTATTCATATGAAAATGAGTTTAGATAAGTGTTCCACACTTAGAATAGTTATCAGAGTGACAAAGACAATCAAAGTTATTAAAGATTTTGTACTTCAAAGATATATGCTTGCAGAAGTCTTTTTATACATTTATTATTAGAATTAAATATGTAGTTTAAGAAAAGCTCACGTTTTGCAGAAACTTGTACTGCTATTCAATAGCTATATTTTTTAACTTGTCAATACTGTGGTGCAATTGTCGTTGGTAAGAGAAATGCAGAGAAATCAATTTAATTGTATTCTTTTAAATGTCACTTGTACACCATCAAGTGAAACATTTTGTTTTCTTTTGTAAAATAGCAAACTTACCTATTTTCTAATATTGATTTCTTAATTTTAAAAAATCTAAAGAGGTTAGTATAATTGGGTAATGGCAAGGTCAAAGTATTTTAATTCTGCTTTCACATGTTTGATAGATAGAGTCCTTTGTAATTTGTTTAAAACAAGTATTTGTGAGATTAATTTAAAATTGCTTTTGGAATAACAAAATACTTGATTTTATTGCAAATTTTATTAAGAGTCATGATGTATAATAATTATTAAAAAATTAAAATATACATGATTACATTTTCATTTTAGATATCTTTGTTATATTTATAAAAACAGAAGGCAATAACATCTATCAGTCTTGCGTTATTAGCCGAGAGGTATCGCAGCCGTCATGCAAGCAAGTAGTTGGTTGCAGACGGGTGTGGGTTCGTGTCCCAGCAGATGCTATGACATATGAAAAAAAAAAATAATAACATCTAGCAGAGATAAGATCCCACCTTTTGATACTGATTGTTTACATGTCATTACTCAATTTTGTTTAATTAAATGTTGTAATTAAAAAGCAACTTCTTCCTCTTCCTTAATTTTGCTTCTTCATATATAACAATATATCTTTTCAAAATAATCACAACTTTTTACACCTTTTACACAGAGTATTTATTAATTAAAGGCATAGAATGAGATCTGAAGAAGACTGTGAGAAACAGTCAAAACTGTTATTATAATTAATAAATATTTTTGCTTAAAATGTGTAAGAAGTTGTGATTATTTTGAAAAGATATATTGTTGTATAGTACAATATGATAGAATTTTCTTAGATTAACATTTATTAATTTGCATTTTAATCAATAATATTTTGTCTGCTTTTTGCATTAACTTACTCTATGATGAAATATTCTTTGTTTTCATTATGAATGGTTTAAGGTTTTTTTTTAATTTTTCCTTTTGTAAATGTAAATTTCTATCAAATAAAATCTAATTTATTGAATTCTGATATAAAAAAATGTTTTAATACTAAAATCAACTGTTAAAATTTTACAAAAAGCATCACTGGGTGAAAAATGAACCATCACAATGCAGAAAGGTTAATTAATATAATATTGTTCTGTCTTCAAAATTTATGGTAATGGAAATACAAGTAGGTTAACCATTTATTTTCAATCATAAATGTATTTGAGCATGTAAATGAGGATAAACAATCATATGTTGTAAACCTATTGTAGTTAAAATGTGTTAACATGAGGTACTTAAGATTGTACTTCTCTTAAACATGAGATCTGCAAAGAATATAAATTAATTTACTGGTATAGATAGAAACTTTATATCATACTTTATTACGGTATTTAATGTAAAATTTTATTAATAAAATTGAACATAGTACATCCTCCCAATATATTTCCATTGAACTCTCAATTAATTACAAGATAATATCAGCATTCATTTATTTGTCTGGCCTATATTTGTTCATATTAATCTACATTTAGGAAAGTTCAAAGTAGATTAACAGTTTAAACAGAAATTGAAGTTATACTTTTTCTTACAATAAGTTTTGTTAATAGTAATTAGTTCTAATTTGGAGTAAAAATTAGAACAAAATGGAGTGATAAGAAATGATGATGAAAACTTCAGATTTTTATAAAATAAGTTGTGTTTTATGTGCACATTAATTATTATTTTATTTTTATGACTATTAAATTTTTTGTAATTAGCATTTATGCAATTCAACTGCATATATATGAATAAGAAATAGTAACATTTATGTATCCATCAGCCAAATCAAATTCAAAACCTGAGGGGCTTTATGGCACTAATGTGAGGATGGATAAATATGATATAAATAGTTCAGGATTATTAGAACATATCAGTATTGGAGAGAGAATATATGAATCCAAAGAAGCAAAATAATATTCATGGATAACTATGTCTAATCCTGATATTATGCTAAAATATTTTCTGTCATGTATTTTTATAACAAGCATATTAAGACTTGAAATATTTTCTTATCTGATAATAATGAGATATTATTTTATATAGCGCTATGTTTTTTTATTTTTTGATATGCATCCTTAGATTCATTGACTATAAAATATATATTTTTATTTATAACAATTAATAATTATATTGGGAAAAACATAGACAGAATAAATATTTATTTGCATGGTCTCTTCACATTAATTTTTCATGAGGCAATGTTTAGCTATGCAACACTTTATAAAACAACAATATTCCACTGCAATGAATTAATTTTTAATAATTAAGTAAATACTATAAAATATATGCAATCAACCAAATTGTCCATATTTATAAGCATTCTCCTTATCTCAACATCTATTACTTTACAATTATCTACCAACATATAAAATATCCAGAACATCCTCCTATTCTATATTTATTTTGGAATCAACCTTCATTCATCAGGTGAGCTAAATGCTTGGAAAATTTCAATATTTATTTATATATTTGATTTCTGTTCTAAAGATGTATTGTTGAAGTCAACAACATTTACTAAGTAAAGAGGCTCAGATCAATTTAAAATGTTTTTAGCTAAGTCTAATACATTTCACCACTGCAAAACTACATGCATATTAAAACAAACTATTTTTTGATCTTTAGTACAGTGGATAACAACATTAATAATATATGCATATATGTCTAAAGTTTAGTGAAGAAAAGTAAATTAACACAAACAAAAAATTATATAAATATTTAAGCATTCAATCATCAGATTTTCAATTGGATGGACAGTTGGAGTGTGGAGTAGATTGAAGCCTGTACATTAAAGTATGAGGTTTGTATCTTTTTTTTTTATATATATTATTTTATATTTTATATATATATATATATATATATATATATATATCTGAGTACTTATATCATATATGTGTAGAGATGGTAATCTGGACCAACTGATGATTGCTGATTTAGCATGAAATACATAGTTTGGTGATTATTTATCTTTTCAACATATATGTGTTCAAGTGTATCAATGTTATGAGATGGTGTGGAGAGTTGTGGGCCATGTGAAAGTCTGTGCTCATATACTCTATATATAAATATTTAAAATATAGTCTAGAATGATATAAATATTAGTTATATTTGTTGATATTTTTTTACATTCTGTATTTTATTTAAAATTAAATTTAAAAATCTCTTTTCATGCTAATATAGTATTTAATTCATTTTTTGATTCTGACAAAGATCTAAATTTTTAATATAACAAAAAAAACTATTTTTATTTAAATAAAGATGTTTACTTTAATGGATATATAATTATATATTTGTTTTCTAATATGTTTATACTTACAAAGGTTTAAAAAAATTTAATTAAGAAACTATTTTTGAACTTATTTTATTTTAATGAATGCATGATTATAGCAGCAACAATTGTAATACAATTATTTGATATTTTATTAATTAAGGCAAATGCTTAATTTAATTATCTTCTTATCAAATTAGTACATAGTTATTGTTCTATTTTGATTTACAAGTGTCAAACTTATTCCATCCACAATTTTGACACCATCCACTTCAGATAAATATGGTTATGATTATCATGAACCATTTACTAAACCAGAGATTATCTCTGGCCGAGATATAAATTTTAAACTTCAGTTTCAAATAGACTGTGTGGTAGTGTTGAAGTTATTTATTATATAAAGATATTACATATGGGACAAAAATATGAATATACCCATGTGTGCATCAAATTTTAAAAATTGGATATATTAATCTTTAATTGAGGTTTAAAGTTTATATCTGGGCTAAGGGTAATCTCTAGTTTAATAAATGATTAGTGATAATCATTACTGTATTTATCAGAAGTGGATTGTGACAAAGTTGTGGGTGGAGTAAGTTTGATACTTATATATCAAAATGTAGCAATTTACTATTGATAAATATTCTATATATAATAAAGAAATACAGATTATCCTTAACATTCATACCTATGTGTTTCCTGAAATGCATACAAAAATTGAAATGTATGAAAATAGAGCAATGTGAAAAAAAATTGCCATAAAGGGGTTTTAAAATATTTATTTTTTAATGAGGTGCATTAGCATATACAGGTGGGACTCTGCTTTTTTTTAAATTTATTACCTTAACTTTTATCACATTGTTAATGAAATAATTAAAGTGATAGAAATAAGTTAAAGTATTTAAAAGTTTAAAGTTATACAAATGTAGAATAACACACAGACAGACATATATATTACAAATATAAATCAGCTTATGCAAAAGAAATCAATCAAAAATAAGAATAAGATAAACTATTAATATTTATAAAATTATTAAAAATGCATAATGATATATAGTTATTGAATTCAGTAAACATTTGTAGGATAAAAATACTTATAAGTAAATTGCTTCAATTATGTTTCAGAAAGTTTAAAATTCAATACTCTTTTCATTGGATATTAGTCTTATTATGATTATATAAATAAAGTGACATGTTAATTATTTAAAAATATTTAAAAATTTGCATAGGGTCTTACACCCATTCATAATTACATTTAAAATTTTGTTTTTTGAAGCAGGACTGACTGTACGAGAAATTTTTTTTTCATATGTCAAATGCGTTGACTGGGAAGCGAACCTGGGCCAGCTGCTTGGAAGGTGGCTGTGCTAACCGATAGGCCACCAATGCTTGACAATATGAGAAATTTATTGCTGTTATCACTGATGATAGACAAACCAAAACTTGTTAAGTTTTTATGTGATTGATGAGAATTCTCTAAGAATAAAAGTAATCAAAAGACATCTCAAATTAATAAAAATAAATTTATTATGACTAAAAATAAAATTAATAATACTAAAAAATTACAATTTAATATTATATAAAAATGTAAATCATTCTGCAAATATATGTAAGTGCTGATTGATGTTTGCGATATAGATGCTCAGATAAGAACAAAATCTCATAAAGTACATAAATAACCCTTTATTGATTAACATCTGGTATTTTATTTATAAATTTATCAAGAGATAATCGAATTGTACTCTTGGTTTTTTTCTTGATAAAAAATTCCATAACACACTGTCTTTTTTCTATCGCCCTTTGTATGAAATAGAAAATTGTATGAAAGTAAAAATTACAAAAGTAGAGGACTGTCTGTATATAAGAGATGTTGACATGTGCCAACTGATGAGTGCTGGCTCAATATGAAATGCATATTGGAGGCCATTTGTTTTTTATTGCATCTTTACTCATATCTTTCAAAAAGAATATGCGATAATGAGAAGGTTAATATATATATATATATATAATTAGTTTCTTCTAAAATAGTAGAATCATTGTAATTAGAAGTTAGATAGAATTTGTAAAAAAGGAAGTATCCATGCTGATCAAATATCAACTACCTGAGAAATATATAATGAATTTTCTATAGTTACATATTGGTCAAAATAAAGGTATGTAGTACAAACTTCTGACTGTATCTGAACTTCACATGGTGATCATTTCTTATGCTTGCTCATAACTGTTATTAAAACAGGTAAAACTCTCCATATATTCTTTCAGTCACACTCTCTCTTTAAATAAATAAAAGCCTGAATTTTGGAGACCATGAAAAAGAAAACTAACATTTGCTACAATGATGTTTTATATATGTATATATTAAAATTCAAGCTAATTTAAATAAAAACTGTAAAAGTAAGTAACCAAAATCTTACACTCCAAATAAACAAACAAGTTTAATTTAAAATATACTTAGAATTATATATTTAGTCATTTTTATTCCCCAAATTCAAATATAAGAAACAGAAATAATGCTTAATTTTTATTTTTTTTAACTTATGTTTTTCAGAAAATATTTAAAAAATATAAAAGAATAATTAATAACAAATTTAATTTCATTAAAAAGTGAAAACAATGACTACCTCTAGTGGTAAAAAAATATCTTTTATAAAGTTAAATGATTTTTAATTGGTTTTAGAATTAAAAAAATATAATAGATGAAAATTTGAATTTTAAATAATAATCAATTTGTTTATAAGAAAGAATTGTATTGTTAAAAATAATTTTAAAATAAAAAGTTAATTATTAATAATTATTTTTCTTTACATTATAACATACATTTGCATGGGCAAACATACATATATTATAATTCATATTCCATTTATATATAAAAAATAATATAGCTTTATATACTTGAAAAGTAAAGTAATTATTAATAACTTAAATATCTATGTGTGGAAGTATAATCACATAAATATAAATAGTACATTTATTATTTAAATATAATTGAAACAATTTATATTAAATTTAATTTATGTTTATTTTGTATTACTATACAATTACCTGCATTTAAAGCCACTTATAATTTATATATATATAGTGCCAGAGATGATGATGATGATTAAGTTCCATCACAAAGTTGTTACAACTTGTCCTGTCCATATAAATTATGTATGCCTAAAAGTACGTACTATTTGTGGTTTTCATTTTGTGTGGTTTTGCTTAAAGACTCAAATAGAGAATTTAAAATATAATAGAAATATGTTTGTAGATTTATATACATAATACACAAATATAATAGTTATAATTATTATTTAAAGTAATAAAAGTTTATTACTCAAAATTTTATTCTTTTGTCTGTACATAAAAAAAAGAAAAATATGTATTTCTCTACTCGTTATAATCAAAGTACATTTAAAAATTTGATGTTGCAATTATGTTTATTTTTATTAGAGAGGAAAAATAATGTAATTTAATTAAAAATTGGAAGATAAAAATTAAAAAAAAGTTTTATTTATCTAATATATTTATGTTGTTGTTTACAAAAAACAGCAAGTATGGATTAAATAATTTGTCAGTAACATGTTATTTTGTAATCTTTTGTTATTGATTAATTAAAGAAAAACATTTCTGCTAATTAAATTGCTAAAAAAATATACCATGTGGGTTTTTCAAATATTCTTTTTCATGTGACTATGAAAGATAGACTAGTAGCATCTTGAAATGTAATTTTTCATGTTTTCAGAGGAAGGAGTTAATTGGAGTAGAATTGATCATGGATTTTGTAAAATGTTTTGTTCCAGATAGGGTGATTTCCACCAGAGAAAATAATGAATCATATTTAGAAAGCTTGTCCATGAGTTTTTTAGAAAAATAAGGAATGTCATTATATATTTCTTTTAGTTACAAAATGGCAGTAACTGTCATAGTATTTCTTTGTAGTTACAATATATATATATATATATATATATATATATATATATATATATATATATATATATATATATATATATATATATATATGTAAATTCATGAAAGCAGTTTATACCTAAACAATTTTAAATAATATCAGAATCTCAATCTTTTTGTTGTCAAGGCAATCTTCTTATTGGCATAAAGGTAGATAATCACCTTTATCTATAATCTAATTTATAAATATAGACACTAAAGATTGACACTTGACTGAAAGAGATTGAATTTTAATTCAAAGTAATATAAATAAATCTAATTGAACCAGCAAATTTAAGTTGTTTTGAAAGCATATTAACAAATAATCAATTTTTACTTTCAAACTGTACTGGAACTACATATTACTTAGATAATAGAGCTAATAATGCTCAAAGCAAGATTGGTCAAAATAAATTACTTATTTAAATAAATTTTTCCTCAACAAAATGATTGCATTTTTTAATCAAAACTAGTCCTCTGGTGAGATTGAAATTTTAAAATACAACTAGTTAGATAAGTAATTATTATTATTATTATTATTATTATTATTATTATTATTATTATTATTATTATTATTATTATTATTATTATTATTATTATTATTATTATTATTATTATTATTATTATTATTATTATTATTATTATTATTATTATTATTATTATTATTATTATTATTATTATTATTATTATTATTATTATTATTATTATTATTATTATTATTATTATTATTATTATTATTATTATTATTATTATTATTATTATTATGCTATGGGAGGTACACCATGTGCTCTTTGCAGTGATCTTATATTTGGAAAACAGCCAAGAATTAAATGTACTAAATGCAATAATAAGTTTCATAAAACATGTTTGAAATCTAATGGAATAATATTGCATAAAAATGAAATAGAAATGGAGTCCTATATTTGTGATAAATGTAATCATTCAAATAGTAATAACGTAATGGAAGTCAATGAAAACAAAATGGAGATTATTGTATCAGATATAAATGATTCGCAAGACTTGGATATTTTTGGTCAAAATTTATTAGGAAATGAAGGTAATGACATTTCTAAATTAATAGAAATTAATGCTATATCTAATCGTGATTTTGATAAAGGAGAAAAAAATCTATCTAAAATGGATAATAATTGTTTATCTTGTGAAAAATCTACGTTTTTATTGAATAGAATTTTAAATATTGTTACAGATTTATCAAGTGAAATTAAATTATTGAAAGAAGAAAATATTACGATAAAAAATATGTTATTAAATGCATCTGTTAATAATTTGGATATAAATAAAAATAATGATTATAGAAGCATAGACAGAAATTCTGTTGTTTTTAATAAAAAAGAAAGTCAACTTATTTTAAAGCATAAAGAAAAGCAAACGCCTGAACTTATTGTTTCTGATTTAAATTTCCCTCCACTTTCTACTATAAATAGAAGTGAAGGAGTTGATCAATTAAAAAAGGAGGCAGTTTTTAGTGTCACTGATAGATCAAGTTCTAAATTTAATGAACAGCAGAATAAAGCAATTAAAGTGAAGGTTGGTCAGTCAGATATGAAAACAAATGTAACGTCAGATGAATCGTCTGGGATTTCTAATCAAGATAGCACCTCTAAAAACTCATATGCCTTTTATTTGAAAGATTGTGCAGATAAAGAAAATGATGGTTTTAAAACTGTATTTTATCGTAAAAATAAGAATAAAAATATTAAAAATTCAAGTTCTTCACCTATTATAGGAAATCAGGTTAATCATGTTTTAAAAGCTATTAAGACAAGAAAGAAATTTAAAAAATTTTTTCTAACTAGAATGGATAATGACACCTCTGTTGAAGATGTGACTGCTCATTTGAAAAATGTTTTAGATATAAATAGTGTGTGTTATAAACTGAATACAAAATCTAAAAAATATTCTTCATTTTATTTATCTATAGAGGAATCTGAATCTGATAAAGTTTTGGTTGGTAACGTTTGGCCTTTGTCAGCAGTCATATTGCCCTTCTATGGAGATTTAAAATATTTAAGAAATTTTAATGTTGATAGTACACAGGATAATGCTATATTAAATATTAATAAGATTATTGAAGAAAAGACAGAAGATATTATATTGACTGATAATGTTGATGAAATTAGCACTATAGTGCAAGATATAAATTTGCAAAATAATCTGTGTAATAAATAGCAATTCATGAATTGTTATTATCAAAATGTTCGTGGTCTTAGAACTAAGACAATTGATTTTAAATTTGAATTGTTATTAAATGAATATGATATTATCTTTTTAACAGAGACTTGGTTAAAAGAAGAAATTGATAATATTAGTATATTTGATGATAGGTATTGTGTGTATAGATGTGATAGAAATTATAATTATGAAACAAGAGGAGGTGGTACTTTGATTTCTATTAAAAAAGACATAAAGCATAAACAGATAATTATTAATGATAATAATATTGAATCTTGTTGGATTGAAGTTAGTTTAAAAAATAAAAATAAAATATTGTTAGGTACTATATATCTTCGACCTACTTTGTCAATGAATGATTTAGATGCATAGTTAGTTAAGGTTGAGGATATATTGGTGAAATATAAATATGATATTATTATAGTTGGGGATTTTAATGAAGCTGATTACTCAAGACATAGTAATAAGAATGTTGATAATAGTAAACTTTATAGATTAAAAATTTTTGTTGAGTTGGTTAGTTTAATTCAACTTAATAGTATTATTAATTTTAGGGGGGGGGGGTATGTTGGATTTATTGTTTAGCACTAAGAATGATTTGAAGTGCAAAGAGGCTGATCAAGCTCTTTTGCCCCCTGATCCTTATCATCCACCTTTGGAATTTGTAATAGATGGTTCTCATGAACATATAAAGCCTATGGTAAATAGTAAGAGAGATTACAAACATGGTGACTATTATGGCCTTTATAAAGCTTTTGAGGACATTGATTGGAATGTAATTTTGATGGAAAATGATCCAAATATAGCGGCAAATAATTTTGTTGGTATAGTTCAAAATTGTCTAGATCAATATATTCCTGTTAGGCATTATTTAAATACTAATAACAAATATCCTAAATGGTTTTCTAGGGAATTGTGTAAGGGCTTAAATAGAAAGCACAAATATCATAGGTTATATAAACTAACTAATGATAAAGAATTGTATAAGAAATTTAGTGGTTTGCGTGCTTATACTAAAACTCTTATGAAAAGAGATTATAATAATAATTTAAATAGAGTTGAAGAAAATTTTAGGAATAATCCACAAATGTTTTGGAATTATATAAAAGATCTTAATATTGTTGGAAGTAAAAGTTGTAGATATAATGTAATTAGGCCTTCTATGGATGATCTAGTCAATCATTTTACTAATATGTACTTAGATACTTCAAGTAATGATAATATGGTTGATATTAAATTTAATAAAGAAAGTTTTTGGAATATAGATGTTAATAAAATTGCAATTCCTGAAGTGTTTACTGCAATTTCTAAACTTAAATCGAAATCTTCTATGGGATATGATAATATTCCTAATTTTATTATCAAGGGTTGTGCTGAATGTTTGGTAGCACCATTGCATTATATTATTAATTTATCAATTGAGAAAACTATTATTCCTGATATATTTAAGATAGCTAAAATTATACCAATTTTTAAAAAAGGGGATAGATCTGATTCGGGTAATTATAGACCTATTTCAATTCTGTCACCTTTTGCTAGAATTTATGAAAGGTGTATTTATAGTAATATTATTGTAGATATGATTAAGGTATTACCTAGTTATCAGCATGGTTTTTTACCTGGTAGATCTGCTGAAACTAATTTAATGGTGATATCTGATCATATTGCTCATGCCTTATCTGATCAGAAGCAATTAGATGTTGTATATTTTGATATGACTCAGGCATTTGACAAAGTTTCATATATTAGACTTTTGTATAAACTTAAAATGTTGGGTGTTAGTCCTCATTTAGTTGAGTGGTTTTCCAATTATTTGAGGGGTCGAAAATCTTATGTACATATGGATAAAACTAATTCTCTTTTTTTTGATAATATGATAGGTGTTCCTCAGGGTGGAATATTAGCACCATTGCTTTTTAATGTTTATATGTGTGATCTTGATCATAGCATAAAAAATAGTATGATACTTACTTATGCTGATGATTGTAAGTTATTTAAAAGAATTATTACTTATAGTGATCATATTGAGGTTCAAAAGGATATAGATAGTTTTATTATATGGTGTAGGTATAACAACATGGAGATTAACATTAATAAAACATGCATTGTTTCCTATACTAATAAAACTGAAAAATCTGTTTATCAATATAAAATTGAGAATGGTGTTATTAAATATAAAGAGACTGTATCTGATTTAGGAATTATATTTTGTAGCAATTTTACTTTTAATGCACATATTAAATGTATTATTAATAAAGCATACAGAAAGATGGGCTGTATTTTGAGATATGGGAGAGATTTATCTATTTCCATAAAATATAGGTTACTTTTTTCTCTTGTTGTTACAGTTTTAGAATATAATTCTTGTATATGGAACTTCAATCTGATTAATATTCAGTCTAAAATATATAATATTGAAAAAAGATTTAATAAATTAATAATGGGTGAATGTCAAACTGTCAAAACAGTATTGAAAGAAAGGAGAATGTTGAAGGATATGATATTACTGAAAAAGTTGATTGATGGGAAAATTGATGTCAGTAACTGTATATCAAAAATAGAATTGAAAGTACCTTGTCGCTTATTAAGAGAAATGCAAACTTTCAAGATTAGTATATGTAAAAATACTTTCTTTGGTAAATCAGTTATTAATAGATTGCAAATGGTATATAATCTAACTTTTAATAATATTGATATTTTTTGCGATCAATTTGTGATGAATGTTAAAAAACAACTAAATGTATAGTTATGAACATATATGTATATATAATTTTATGTATTTAGCTTGTATTTGATTATAATTGTTTTTTTTTTAAATTTTAATTATTATCATTGTTATTATTATTATTTTTTTTTTATTGTGTATTTCTGTTAAAGTGTAAATGTTGAAATGCACATAATAAATGGATATTGAATTGAATTGAATTGATTATTATTATTATTATTATTATTATTATTATTATTATTATTATTATTATTATTATTATTATTATTATTATTATTATTATTATTATTATTATTATTATTATTATTATTATTATTATTATTATTATTATTATTATTATTATTATTATTATTATTATTATTATTATTATTATTATTATTATTATTATTATTATTATTATTATTATTATTATTATTATTATTATTATTATTATTATTATTATTATTATTATTATTATTATTATTATTATTATTATTATTATTATTATTATTATTATTATTATTATTATTATTATTATTACATTTCAATAAAGGCTTTATTGATCTCAATGGTTTACATAAGCTAACATCTAGAAAATTTGAAATTTAACATACAATGAATAATATTAGGGTAAACACATATAAATGAATTTAGTGGTTACACTTTGTGGTTAATGGACTATAACAATATGAAGAATAAAAAACAAAATAATTAGAGTTCTAAAGTTTGATGAGCTTACTTTTGTGGGCATGTCTTTTTGAATGTTAGTTGTATGAGTTTTTTGCAGCATTCACAGCATTGATGGTTGCCTTAATAATGACCATGTTACTGCATATAAGTGGGGATTGGTTATTATTCTATCTCTATTTCTAATGTGTAACAGTTTGTTGCTAAATGTATCTGGGGGTCATCTGGTATTATTGCCAATTAAGAGAAGTACATCTGGTGCACCAGTATGTGTATAGTACAAACGTGGCTGCCCTAATGCTAGGTATTGATCTTCCCTGAAAAGCAACCATTATGTGATTAATGATTGTACCTGTTTTTCTGTAGGTGTTAGACATCATCTGTCATGTTTGGTTAAGTGCTACACATTGATAAATAAAGTGGTCCAGTGTCTCTTCTGCTCGATAGCAGAGTTCACAGCAGGGATCAATAGATATATACATTCTTTTATGATAAAGAAAGTGGGTTGTTGGCAAGGCAATGAGATTGATTTTCATGATAAAATCAAAGTATTTGGGCTCTATAACCCATTTTTTATATTCCTTGAGTAGTCTCTTGTTGTTAATTCCTAGCATAAGTTGTATAACATTAGTATCTGCTTCTCTGTTTATATTAAACCATAAATATCCCAGTATGAATACTTACACAAATACTGTTCTGGAATCTTGTCTGTGGTTTTGCATTGGTATATAATGTTGGTGAAAAAGGAACCTTTTGGAGGTGGTCTATCTGTTGGAGTAACTTCTAGCAAGTGGTTTAATTTTTGGGTATTTGGCAAGTATTGTGATTATTGAGTTTCTTAACTTTTGTAGATGAAAAATATTGATGTTGTGCAAGTCAAGTCCATTTTTTATTAGGGGTTGGCTAAGTTTTTTTGTGGAAATTGCTACTGTTTTTCTGGCCCAAAGTAGTTTATTATATATGGTTTTAATTTTTGAAATGAACCTCTTTGAGAATGAAATAACCGGTACATAGTAAATTACTTTGGTTGTGATAAGCTGGTTAATTAACTGTACTTTGGAATATAGTGAAAGATATGCCTTGGACAAGGAGTTTATAATTTTTGTGGCTTCTTCTTTAAGTTTATTTTGGATATGGCATCTCATTCCTGTAATTCCCATATGAAATGGGAACCAAGGAAAAAGTTTGGTTTTGATTTGTAAATTGATATACATGGTTTACCAGTGTATAGTGAGTGACCAGGCTGTCGTTTTTGCCAGATTAAATGTTAATTCATATTTTTGTGAATATTCTTGTAATATCTTTTGGAGTTGCGGTATTTGGTTTTTTGATGTTAGGAATATGGTAACATCATCTATATAGGTGATGCATGTAGTGCGCTGTGTTGTGTCTGGTATCTCGATCCCAGTAAATGCATTTTGTATGCTTTTAATAAGGGTATTGATAAATATTAAAGATTTTAAAACTTCTCATTCGATAATTTAATATACAAAATTAACAAATTGTATGACACACTTGAATCAAGATACACAGAAATTATTACACGCTAAGTGCTTTCGAGGCCTTTTGCCTCATATTCATAGCAGTACTGTGAGCTGCAGAATAAAGAAACAGTCCTGTTTCTTCATTCTGCAGCTCACAGTACTGCTATGGATATGAGGCAAAAGGCCTCAAAAGCACTTAGCGTGTAATAATTTCTGTGTATCGTGATAGCTTCACATTCAAGTGTGTCATATGCTTTGTTAATTTTGTATATTAAGGGTATTGATGTAAAATATAAACAATAATGAACTAAGAGGGGATCCTTGGGATATAGATTTGATGGGTGTGAAAGATGGTGAGTTTCTTCCATTTAAAGTTATATGGATCTCTCTGTTCAGAAGCAGGTTAGCAATTATATATAGATGTGTTCTAGAAATTTCTGTGTCTTTTAGCATTTTTAGAAGTGTGTATATATTGACTGAGTCAAATGCAGCTTCTATGTCAAGCTGCATGACAATGGGTCTGTATTTTTTCCACTGTTTTACTGTGGCTAGAATTGCTTTGAAGAATAAGGCTGCTTCTGTTGTTGAAGAGTTTTTCTTTGCATATTGTGCTTTGGAGATAAGTGGCATGATATATGGTTCAATTTCATCTTTAATAATTTTCTCCATAATTTTGATTGGCAAAGGTCCCATAGATATTGGTCTGAGGTCTGTAATAGGTGGGATAATTGCTTTCTTTTTATTATAGATTACTATGGCTATTGGATAGACACCCTCCATGGGTTGAATTTGTTGCGCTAGATGGTTTGCTAACTGACACAAATATTCTGTTGTGAATTTACTTAGATGCTTTAATACAAACAATGGGACTCCAGGACTACCTGGATGGCAAGCGTTTCGAATAGTAGTTAATTTTGGTGTGAATAGATCTTTTGTGAATGGGGTTTTTGTCTCTGGTGAGCCAAACAGATTATGTGGTATTTTATATGGTTGTTTTTCTTGTAATTTCTCTTTAAAATATTCAAAAATTGGCATAATCATATTGTGTCCTGCATATGTTCCACTATTTGTATATAGTGCCATTGGCACTTTTACATCTGGTTGGTTCCCCAGTGCCCATCTTATATAATCTCTTGTCCAAGTGTGTGGCCTGGTTAGGCATACCTTGCTTTTTTATCTTCAGATAGTTTTTGAGTTCATTGCATGCTTTATTGTATGCATGTGTAAGCTTGAATATATATTGCTGGGTGCAGTGTGATGTGTTAATCATGATTATTCTCTGGTGTAACTGATCTGCCAGAGACAAAAGTCTTGATGGTGGAGGTTGTTTTTTTGTTATATGGTTGATATTAAAGGACAACATTCCCATAAATGCTAGATATTTCTGGACTGGGTTCAAAGTCATATCTTTGATTTTGTTTAGCATTATGTAGGTCTCAGAGAACAGAAATTCAGGGGTTGTTTCTGGGAGTAAAACTCTTATTGTTCTTGTAAGTGGAAAGTGTGATATTTGAATTTGGGCACAGTCAATTGTGACTATTTGAGCTGAGTGATCGGAAAAAGTTGAGGGAGTTAGTTTTATTTCAATAAGGTAGTGAAGCATTGGAGAATAAAAGCACAGATCAATAAGTGAAGAGAAGCGATTATTGTGGAAAGAAATGGCATCATCTGGCAAAAAACCTTGGCCACTCATTAGTGGTATGTTTATTCTGTGAATCCAACATTGAGTAAATTCCTGATATTTTAAATTAATCTCCAATTAAGATGGTTGGATTTAAAGTTGTAGCTAACCTTGAATTAATGTTTGCAATTATGGTATCTATTTTTTTATCCTGTAAAGGCATATATACAAAAACCAGATTTATTGTTATGCTTTTTTGGTTGAAGGTTGCAATTAATAAGTTCATGTCAATGTGAATTATTTTGAACATTGTGAATGGGCAATTTCTAGCAATTATGAGTCCAGTGCCAGCTGAGGAAGAGGAAGAGTCTCTGGAGCATGCACAGAAACCTTCCATATTTAAATGTTTGGCTGGGTCAGTTTGTGATCCAGCATAAATTTTTGTCTCAAGTATACCAAGCAAGTGTGGTTGTATATCCTTGATCCAATGTTTTAACTTATTAATTTTTGAGGTCGAGTTCAAACCCCTGACATTGATTGCCGCAATTTTTATTTTCATTATATGTTTTTTGGTTGAGATTTAAATATTAGGGTTGATCTGGTGTTTCTTCCCATTCATTCTCATATTCCATTTCCAGATCTTTATCTGTTTCCACTGTAGTTGTATTGTTGTGTTCAGAAAGGCTAAGGTTGGATTCTGTTTTGATTTTTTTGGGCCCTCTATTTTTCTTTCATGGATGGCCTGGTCTTCTTCTTTGTTCTGTGTCAGCTTTGGTGATTTGAGGCATATTTGGGGTGATAGCTTCCATAATTTCCATTGTTGTATTATTTTTAATATTGGGTGTTTGGTGTATTATATATATTTTTTCTTGATCACTATTACTGTGTGAGTTTATTTGTTCTTTTATTATCTCTTTTTCATCAGTATCTTTGGTAGGCTGACTTAGATTGTGTGTTGTTTTTTTCCATTGCAGCCTCTTGAGGCTGTTGACTTTCTGTTTTTTTTATCAGTGGGGGTTTGAATTCTATTGGTTGATTTTGTTGATAAATCCAGAATTTCAGGTGCTGGCAATGTGTGTGCAGTTTTTTATTATTCAATTGCTGTTGATCTGTGGTTTTGTTATTAATTTTTTCTTGTTTATTAATTGTTTTCATTATCTGTTTTGTACTGTTTGATTCTGGTTGGTAAGCCTCTGTTGGTTGATCTTCAGAGCTCGGTTGGTTTTTGTGGTTGATTTTGGCATCGCAATCGATTGCTAAGTGTCCGGTTTCACCACACACAAAACATCTTGGCCTTAATCCTTTTATGTGAATGGTCAGTATTGCATTCTGGTCAATTATTTGTGTTGGAATATCCTCCGGGTTTACATTGTCATTCAGCTTTATTTTGAAATGAAAGTTGTTGCTGAAAACTGGTATGGGGGTGTCGGATAAGTAGATTTGTTTTATATAAATAGCTTTGCCAAATGACTGTATTAATTTTTGAAAATCCTGAATGGTATATCCGAAGTAAGTGTTTTTAATTATTCCGTTACAATAGTTTTGCAAGCTTTGATCGACTATTATTAGCATGTAGCTTCCCAAAGTTTTTACTTTAGTTTGAAATCTTGCAAGCTGATGTTCATCAAAAAACTGAATTGCAACGTATCGCGAGTTTGGATGCTCTCCAATACTAGAGACTGTACCCACAATGCTGTTGCTGTCAGCTCTTTGTAAAGAAGCTCTCTGGGGAATATATAAAGTGTTAAATTCCTATCAGTGACAACTAACACTAATAATCTCGGTGAAAAAATTTTTGGAAAGTTGCGAATAATTTTTTGGGGATGGTGCTGTTGAAATTAACGTTTATTTCTTGCAGTTCATCTTGATTCCATATCACTGGGGAGGGCTCTTCATTATTGTTTTCTATGAGGTTTAAATTATTTATGTTGGCTTGATTTACCATCCTAAATCTTGCTGTCTGTGTTAATGCTGGACTTTTTTCGATGCTGTGAGGCTGCTGGTTTATTTTTGTTACGTTCGCGTATGTTTTTGTGATAGTCGCAGTTTTCATTTTATCGCCATTTGTTTGAGTGCAATTTACGTCATTTGCTTCTTGACATGACGCCATGCTTGTTTATGATGTTAGAATTTATTTTTTGTTATGAACGACCATATTACTTACTTTTTGTTAGAAAACAACTGTTCAGTAATCAGCCATCGCTGTCTTTATCTATCACAGATATATATCACAGTTTTTAAGTGTGAAAACGATTAGAATAAGGGGGAAAAAAGATTATTAATAAGACCTTCGTTCTTGATGACTTAGGCATACACACGCATGCGCATTCTATTATTATTATTATTATTATTATTATTATTATTATTATTATTATTATTATTATTATTATTATTATTATTATTATTATTATTATTATTATTATTATTATAATATATTCCCTTTAGCTTTTTTTAATATATTTTTTTATATACACATAAACAGGAATTTATTAACATGGATTTTTATAAGGGGAGGAGTCTTTTAAATTTAAAAACTTTTCTTTATATATATATATATATATATATTGTGACCATCTGGATGGGCACAAGGAATTGACATGCTTTGTATCTGCACCGAATAGCTATATTATATTTTTAAAAAAATGAAATAGCCTTAGAATTTTAAAATTCTTTGCTGGAGATTGTTTAAAGCTTGGATATGGATCGCTTATGCAGTTGATTGACCACTTTATAAGTATTTGTTATTATTGTTGTGGTTAGTGAAGCATTTAATTCCAGAGAGAGGGGTTGTTATTATAGGAATTGGTATATTTGGGCTGGAAAATGCAAGGTTATTTTATATTAGTGTAATATTTGGTTGAATGGTTCTAAAATCCTTTATTCATTAATACTTATCCTTTTGTCAACAATTAATAGCCATTTTAATTATATTTAGTTAGGATAGTTTAATATTTAGGTTGCAGTACATGTGCATGCATATATGTCTGTGTTATATTTCATTTCATTTTCATCTTTTAATAACAGCAAACAATAGTACATGTACAATAAAAACATTTAAATTACAGTAATTATCTTAAATAATTTAACAAATATATATTTTTTTCCAGTGATTAATAGATAGTTGAATCAATGGATTATTTTGCAAATTAAATAAATTATTAATCATTTTTGTTTAATAGTTAATTAATATTCATTTTTCTTTCAAGTTTGTAAAAGCTATTTATTTTATTATTTTTTTTTTGTCTTGATTTAATCAAAATGTTTTTTTTTTTTTTAGAAAAGATTTTTTTTGAATATGTAATTAGCTAAGATAGAAAAGAAGCATGGGAGTAACCTTGAAGGAAAATGACCTTTTTTGCTAAAGAGAGCTATTTAACAAAGATCTCCAATGAAAAATTTGCATATTAGGTAATGTAATTGTAGCCAGAAAACAGTGGCTCATTATTGTGAAAATTAAAAAAAAAAAAAAAGAGTTGCTGAAGTCAAATTGATTTTAAAAAAGACTTTGGAGTAAAACATCAAAAGGATCTTAAGATATTTATTATGGGAAGAGTTGACTAAAATGGAATTCTAAATTTTAAAAAGGTACACAGTTTATTTTGCTCTCCTCAATTTAAACGTTTTGAATTAACCTTATCATAACTATTGCTCTTTTAAAAATGTATGTTGATAATGTCCAGTCTACACTACTTCATTTAATTGTCATTTTAAATAAGAATGAATTGCATGAATATTATTGTTGTATCACTAACCAACATGTGTATTTTAATAGATCTGGGAAACACATGCAGAACTATTTTACAGAAAATATTTTAATTCTTCACTATTTTCCGTGTTGTGTTTTTGTGAGGATTAAACATAGAATTAAGAATACGCATATTTTGATAAATCATGCCATGTTTAAATTCATCATAAAGAGATAACAGCATTTATTTATCTGGTATTTCTGGAAACAATACGTATTTTAAATGAAGGAAATAAAATGTGAGTTACTTCAAATTAAGTATTTGCTTAAATCGAATGGAAGAATAGAAATGCAGGTAATTTTTGTTCTCTTCGATAAAGATGGAATATAAAACAAAGTATTATTAATTGTGGAATTACTAAGGAACCATAGTTTCTTAATTGACAATATTTAAGAATAAGCCATGTGTATAATAGACTATAAAGTATTAAATGCTATTAAAGAAAACTGGTAAGAACAATTACGTATTTAATTTAGCACTACAACAGAGAATGTCTTGTATTTTCAGTATAATAAAGGAGAAATTAATTGCTTGTGTGTGTGATTTGGTACCTCAAATAGATATGCTATGAACACTGGAGGTGCTGGGTCAGATTTAAGTTATGATTATATTTCCTAAGTTATCCTGCAGAAGTTTATTTTACTTAAATTCAGTTTGGAATGTGTCCCATATTGTTTCATAAACACGGAACAGAGCTTTGCAAGTAAACTTTCATTTCAAGTTACAAAACAAATAACTTTTGTTTCTTTATTTTTTTATTGCTTGTCATTATTAATGTATATTATTGATAATAGGCTTATTTATTATTAGTTTTGTTTATAATTTGGGTTATTTTGATCTTCAAGACCGTCTCTGAAGCATATCCAAATGAGGAATATGCTGGTAAAAATTGATTGTGTACAAATAGGTCTTATTGTTCTTTTATGAAGGTAAAAGAAAGAAATATTTTTTTGATATATTATTAGAGAGGTTTATATTTATTTTGTATACTTTATTATCTCAAAGTGAGAATTTTGTTCTTTTTTCAATCAACGAAGGTATAATAGAAATAGTTTGCTAGATATGAAAGAAAGTTCGTTTGTAATAATTATAACCATTAAATTTTAAAAAGTAACCTAAAGTTTATTCTGAATTAAAGGTTATACCTTGATGCAATATTTAATTACCATGTTGCCTGCATAGTGTGTAATTTAGAGTTAATTTTATATATACTTTTATTCACGGGTGTGTGTCTATTTTGCACAATTATGACATTTGTTTGATAAAGTTCAGTTTGTGAATATTTTTATGTATAAATTTTGGATGCTGTTATATTCTACTGAGTTGAACAGATTAGTATGTTATCTGCATGCATTTATCTGCCAGTGTGTATTTATAATGTTAGATATTTAGAAGAACTTTGAGAATGGAAAGAAATCTGATTGCATTATAATGCTTGTAGGGATAAAAGATTTTTCTTATTTAGTATATGTTTTTCCATGAGTAGAGCCTAGTTTATATTATATGCATATGATTAAATGATATTTTTTGAAGTTAAGTGATGTTTTCTTAGAGCCCTGGTGATGAGGAAAAAGGTTCCCCACCAATAGTGTATTTAGAAGTAGATGAATTATTGTTGAAGTATGATTAAATGATGTTTAGGAAGTTATGTGACGTTTTTCTTATATTCTTGGTGATGAAGAAACGGTTCCCCACCAACAGTGTATTTAGAATCAGATGAATTATTGTAGAAGTGTTCAGTAAGAGTTATCTGCTCCTCATGTAGATTTCCCTTATAACGTATAGTCTGTATAATCATGAAAATATAGCTCTGTGTTAATTAATATGTGGCCAGATAAATTGTTAAATTAATTCTTGATATAATATTAGTGTCTTATTTTATTGATGAATTGTGGCATTCTCCGAAATAAAGTAATTGTATGATATTTTCTTGATGAATGGAGAATTTGTAGAAAAGATTATTTTCTATCATTGTTGCTTGACACATGCACACACACGCATAATATAAATAATATCGCGTATTTAAAGTACAGAGTTATTGAAATTAAAATGAGAAATAAATGTTTTGAAATACATTACATTCATTTAAATAGAAGTATAAAGTTATTGAGATTAAAACGGGAAATAAATATTTTTAAATACATTGTATTTATTTAAATAAAGGTTATATATCATCACATCATCAGAATGAACATGATTTTGTTGCTATGCATGAAAGTTATTCGTAATTGAAAGTGATTATTTAGTCAGTTAGAAAAAGTTGCTTGATTGAGAGCCAAATATAAGTAATTTGATTTATTTTATTAATCAATGGTAATATCCTCAAAGTATTTTTTTTTTGCGTTAATAATATAACATGTTGTTTATTTAGTGTCATGTAGATGAAACATGTAGGCAAAGCATGTGTTCGAAGTCAGAATATTTAAGTTTTGTTGTTAATTTGTTTTGATAATACGGATAATCCTGAACTGATGCTTAAAGTTTATTTGATAATTTAAAAATCTGTAAAAACAGTAGTCCAATTGTAAATATCATGTTAAACCAAATTTATTTTATTGTAATAAATGATTTATTTTATTTGTTTAAAATCTTAAACTGTGTTTGGAGTTATTATTGTATACATTCGTGTTTTCCATTTCCACATCTTCACATTTCATAAATCTATTATAAAATAGATATATTATTTTAGAGTCATAATATTAAATCTACTGGTGTCTGACAATATTGTTTTCTTAATCCAAACATTATAAGGAACATTTGCCACTGGATAAACGTATTAGAAAGATTGCCAAGTTAGTATATTTGTTAGATGATGATATGAAATTAAAATACTCTATTTCTGTCATTATCTTATCATTGAAAGACAGTAGAATATTTTAGTCAATTTGTTTCATTACATTTTTATCATACTTTAGAATTATAACTTATGGGCCAATGTAGTTTATTTAATTCCACTGTGTTTGTTAAATTCCCTGAGATCTTATTGTTTATTTCTTGATTGGCATTAAAGTAGATGTTTAGATTGTGATATGCCAAGTCATAGAATTGTTTAGTATTATAATTATAGCAAGCTGATATATGTTATATTTGGATGAAGGAAGAAATTAAGTTTAAAGTATATTTTAATAGACTGTACTGATAAACATGATTCTTTATCATATAATTAATTAATAAAAAGCATTTACATTATATTTAGTGTTTGTAATATTTCTTCTTTCATTTATTTATCATCATATATCTTATGAACTGCCTATAGCCTCCCGCTGAGCTGAGCTGAACATAAACTTAAATATAAAGTCTCAATAATAGTTTTATATTATATATCTTGTTATATTGTTCTATCCATTAATAGAACTGGCACCTGGGCATTTTGCTCATGTAATGTATATGAGCAGTGTTGGGAGTGTAGGTTAAATATATATATATATATATATATATATATATATATATATATATATATATATATATATATATATATATATAATGAAACTAAAATATATATTCCAATCAATGGTAAACAATTTATAATATAATATAAATAAAAACTCATAAAGAAATATTTTCAATTATATTCATAATCATTTTCAACTCAACTTTCAAAATGGTAATTGATGATTCCATTTTGAAAGTTGAGTTGAAAATGATTATGAATATAATCGAAAATATTTCTTTATGAGTTTTTATTTATATTATATTATAAATTGTTTACCGTTGATTGGAATATATTTAAGTTTCGTTATTGTATTATTAATATTAGCGGGCATTTAGTTTGTTATATATATATATATATATATATATACAATATATATATATATTCTATAGCACTTTATTAATTATAAAAATATATTTCACTGTAGTGCATTAGCTATCATCCCATAATATGTTATAAATATGCCAGTTATTCTCCCCATCTTATATAAAATGAATATGAAGATATGTGAGCAGATAGCTTTGCCCTCCAATTAGTTAATTTTTTCTGGAATGCAACAATTATAGTGGATTATCCCTCATATGTGTATACCGTGTATTCCCAAAAATAAAAACTAACCAGAATATAAGCCCTAGCATGATTTTTTTAGGAAGCTTATATGTCCTAATCCAAATATAAGCCCTAGATAAGATTAGCAGCAGACAGACAGCTTTTCATTGTCAATTGAAACACATGATGAATATAATTGAATTATAGAGTAATTAATGTATAAATGAACAATATTATTGACATTAATGCTTTAAATAAATGATATTATAAATTATATGGCTCTTTTGCATTTTTCTTTTGAATATTTTTGATAAATGTAATTTTACCTGCAATTTATTTATATATTTTTATGTACTTATTTTATTTGTATTTAATACTTAGACTTAGAGTGCTTGATTTAATTTTAGAGTTTATTATAGTAGCTTTTAAACATTTAAGATAAAAAAATTAATTTGATTTTCTTAAACATTTTTTTTCATCCTAAAAGATTTTATATAAAATAACAGAAGTGATTTTAATAATCAAAGTTTAGCTTAAGTAAAATCATTAATCTTTCTCCTAAAGGAAAGTGTTAAAAAGAATACTCAAACAGGGATATTGTAGGCAATTTGGAAAGTGTTTACAATGTGTGCACTTGATAATGGATAGATGTGTTTATGCTATATTTGAATTATCATAATTCAATATGCTATAGGTTGTAATTGGCATATTTAATGTGCATGTGTGAAATACAGAAACATTTTCTGGCTTTTTGTGCTTGTAGTTTTTTGTTGCTTTTGTGTGGACAAGCATTAACTGTTATCATTTTTATTGCCATTCCAGTCTCACAAGCTATCAATTAGTACTTGATTTAATAGTAAATTTAAATGGAATAATATTCTGATTGCCAGTTAAGATGAGTGCAAAAAGAAAGAACTATTCTGGTAAACATAAGAAAGGAATTGTGGATGGCTCTTTGGGTAAGAATCTTAAATCTTTCTGCAAAGAGAAGAGGTATTTGAATAAATGTACATTTTTGTAGTTGAATAAATGT
Organism: Epiperipatus broadwayi; assembly: GCA_028023455.1. Taxonomy (NCBI): domain Eukaryota; kingdom Metazoa; phylum Onychophora; class Udeonychophora; order Euonychophora; family Peripatidae; genus Epiperipatus; species Epiperipatus broadwayi. Next base: position 182,583 of record JAQFVV010006948.1, on the reverse strand, counting down.
AGATTTTTGTATATTAAAAAATAAGACATCCCCAGAATATAACCCCTATGATGATGTCTGGAGTGAAAATTAATTTAAGTCTCGCTATTATTTTGAGGAAAAACACAATAATTAGCAGTATTATTGTACCATTATTTTTTAAATTACACCTGCCACCAATTGCTTAAATAATATTAGCTTTAAAAATTAATTGCAGAGCTATTGCAAGCAGCAACATGTGGAACAAGTATAAAAAAATAAATTAAAAGTGTTTATAATATAAACATGAGAAGTGACTGTATCTGCATAATTCTACATAAAATCAACAAGTGCTTCTATTAATAGCCTTTAAAACAATTTCAAATAGAAAATAATTTTGAGGGATCATTTCATTTATTAATATAGTCTAAATTGTAAGAAATGTGATAATTTCTCTGACTTTTCTTTTCTGTTGAGTGTCACAATTGTGGTGTTTTATTGCATTAATATGTTAATTTCTCCTATTACTAGTGCAATGACTACTCATACTCATGTAAGAGGATCCACAAACCCCATATGAAATTTAAAAACCTTTATTGGATAAGTTTTTAATCTTGCTCCAGATATTCTTGTTTATCATACCTTTACAGTAGTGTCAGAACTATTATTCTTTACTTAGGTGAAAATGGATGCAATCCAGTCAAAATACTAGTGTTGTCATATAAGAATACAACTGAATAATATTGTGTTACATCTGTTGCTCATGAAAATCTTCACTTTCACAAACACACAAATGTGTTATAATATTTACATATGACATGATATGCACCATGGAAAACAGCAGTGATATCAAATGATATAAATAAAGGTTACATATAGTATTGAAATACATTATTGCTCACAAGTTTATAAGAAGTTCCAAGAACCAGAAGTGTTAGCACTGGAACCAATCTTAGGATCTCGCAGTCCAGATTCCAGTACTCTACCATTGTGCTAAACTGAGCAGGGCAATAAATATTCATTAAAGATCTTTTAAAGTAAATGTGTCATAAATAGCATCCTCTGACAATATTTTAATATAGATAGATAGATAGATAGATAGATAGATAGATAGATAGATAGATAGATAGATAGATAGATAGATAGATAGATAGATAGATAGATAGATAGATAGATAGATAGGTAGGTAGGTAGGTAGGTAGGTAGGTAGGTAGGTAGGTAGGTAGGTAGGTAGGTAGGTAGGTAGGTAGGTAGGTAGGTAGGTAGGTAGGTAGGTAGGTAGGTAGGTAGGTAGGTAGGTAGGTAGGTAGGTAGGTAGATAGATAGATAGATAGATAGATAGATAGGTAGATAGATAGATAGATAGATAGATAGATAGATAGATAGATAGATAGATAGATAGATAGATAGATAGATAGATAGATAGATAGATAGATACCAACTAAAATACTGTTTTTCATCTATAAACAAAGTGATTATTTCTATCTCACATAATTGAACCTAGTATTTGAAAGCTATTACCGCAGTTATTTCTATTGTGTATATGTTTAAAGTATACGAATATTCTTCAATTATAATTATGTATGGATAAATATTAAATCATGCGCAAGTATGTATGCGCATTGCCGAAATAAAATTTAATCATTGAGTAAATATTGTTTTATCCAATGAAAGTCATGATTAGACTGCATCACATTGAAAATGCGTTGATGAAAACAATATTTATAATGGAAGTACACTTCTGCACAATTTATTATATATAAACTTAACAATATTTCACAAATTATTACATATATTTGTGTGTGTATGTTTATGCTAGTTGTTTATTTTCAGATAATTTATAATTTGGAAATAAAGACATTATTTCTATTTTGCATGAATGAATGTTTTTGCGCTTTGTTTAAATGCAATGTTTGACATTAAAAACATATTTTTATCTGTTGCATATTAAAAACTATATTGATTACGTAAGACTTATATACATAGCAGATTCTGTTGTTGATTGTATTTAGATTAAAATGCAAGTCAAACGAAAGGCTTTATTATTATTATTATTATTATTATTATTATTATTATTATTATTATTATTATTATTATTATTATTATTATTATTATTATTATTATTATTTTATTAATCTAATGGAATTTAAATGTCTATCATTATTTTTTGTCAGTTTTGTTTATGTAACGGTACTTTAGTATTATTACTATATATATATTATACCTTTTGTGTTTCCGTGTAGAATTGAGATACAAAAAGATTAATAATAAGTACAACATATGCCTGAAAAGAGCTTATGCAACAGATTATTGTTCTTTTTGACTGAACTACGATATTAAGTAATAATAATAACTTGTCAATTAGAGTTTAGAATTCGTAACATGTATTTAGGTTAACCTATATGGCATAGTATTGAATTTATATTATTTACACCAATAAAAACGTGTGTATTTCATCATACGAATTTAGCATTGTAATTAAAATGCAAAATTAAAGTACAATATTTCCACAATTTCTGTTACAAGATTCTTAAGCTGTTATTCTGAATTCTTGAATACTTAACTTCAGAAAGTAGTCAGTATTTTGTCTGTGCGTTTGTCCTCATAGTTGTATAATAATTAATTTAAGATAAAGTAAACTAAAAATTTATTTAATAATCTTTATTAAAAAAACAATAACTATAAACTTAAAAAAAGCGTTGGTGGTCGAGTGATCAGCACAGCCGCCTACAAGCAATTGTCTCGGGTTAGCAGGTTCCGTTCCCGGCCGATGCTATGACACATGAAAAAAAAAGTTATTAGTTCATGATTATATATATATATTTCTATTTTTTTTATAAAATATATATTTCTATTTTTTAGTAATTAGAATTTTTAAAAAAAAAACAACAATGTGTAGTACAAAATGTGTAGGTTAAGTTTAATTTATGATTATAATTAAAAATGGATTACTGTATAATTATTAGTTTCTATGTAATCCCAGATTAAAGGAGTAAAATAATAGCAATAATAAAACATAAGCAAATAACATTTCAATTTTATTATGTAATTAACTTGCGCGAAAGTGTTGTTAACTATTAATAATGTTTTGCTGCTTTACTAATGAGACTTTATTTATTCAGTTTAAAATGTTAATGTAGACATATTGATAATTATCCCTTTGCTTTTAAAGGCATGCGATTAAATATACTTATTTCGTTTATTTATTTATAATTTCAAAATTATAATGATTTAAGACTTATTATAAAAATAATTGTACGGTCAATTCTTCAGCCAATCACGTGATGCTCAAGTATGTACGTAATAGATTGAACCCAACAATTCTATTCGGTTGATTAAGCTGTGATTTTGAAAGTAAGATTTTTCAATATCAAATAAAAATTATCACTTTGTTATGCGTTTATTGTTTTGTGATATAAATTTGCTTTGTATTTATATAAATATATCATGTAGATCAAGAGTTTTTAATGAACAACAAACATAACTAATTCTTGTTGCAGGATGGGTTCAATTTCTTTTACTAATTTCATTATTAACAGTAACTGTATTACATGGTTTAGAGCAGATGTACTGTGGAGTTCTGAGCTCAAGTTGTAGAAATCATACTTTTGATTATCAAATTTTTGTAAACTCCCAAATAATAAATCATCCATTTATTTATTAGTAAGCACTGTTTCCTCTTTTAGATTCTAAATATTCAATTGATAACTCTTTCAGCATTTTACATCATTTTCAAAGTTTTTTTTTTTTTCAGAATATCATTTTCAAAGTTGATAATAAAAAACAAAGTTAAAGTCCTTAATTCAAAAAAACTTTTTTTTTATTACTTTGATAACGTTCATAATATAAAAATACATCTAATTTAAAGTCCTGTTACTAAAATTGCCACCTTGGTCAATGAGGTCTTGTTCTGAAGGAAAATAATTTTCTTGAAAGGATGCTGTGGATGTAATTTAGGATGTTCAAAAAAAATAAAAAATTCTTACTTTCTTTTTTTTATATTTATTGTATTCCAAGTGACATATATTCTATAAAGCATTATATTCTAAACTTGGATGAATAATAAATTGGATGTAGGGTTTCAAAAGCAATGCAGGATATTAATAACAGAAAATAAATGACTGATAATAAGACTTCGAAATAATTAGTGGGTTAAAAATATAAAGGAGATCGAATTATTAAATTTTCAGTCACTAGTATTTTTGAATCATTGAAACTAAGGTATGTATTTGAAAAATTTAAATGATAAATTTTTATATAATATTAGTATTTTAAATATGGAGTGAGCATATTTTAATAGTCATTCAAGAATTCAAATGAAAGATCTTAAATGTAATGAATATTCTTTAGCTTAACCATGCCTATGATCTAGATTTTGATATGGGGTACTTTAACCTTGATTTTTTTAAGGATAAGCAAGTTTGAATTGTTTTGAGATTGTTGACCCACATTCATTCTAGGTAGCCATCTGCTCTAGATTAGTAAAAAGATATTTAAGTATTACTAGAGAATAAAGACCCCAGATTAATTTATGTTGGTCAGATGCATTTTTATATAAAAAACGAAGATAGCCTTTGTAATATTATATGATTTACATTATTATTGAAATAATACCATACTCCAGTGAATGCTGTGCAAATTCTCTAGGACTGTATTAATGATAAATAAGTCCACATGACTCTTTGAGATTGGGACAAAAATATTCAGTTTGGGGAGATTGAAACAACTCTGTAATCTTAAAAATGCAAAGGCTATGAATCCTGTGATAGCATCTTTGGAGAAATTTCAAAATACGAGACTAAAATGTGGAATTACTACTATTGAATTTTTTTTAGATATATAAAAACCCATGAAGATAAATCATGTAATCTTAATTAAGATAACTTCTACCATTAAAAATCGTTTAAAGTAAGAGTTAGAAAAGATGGAAATAATTATCATAATAACTTTGTAAGTCATAATAGCAAAAATTATTCCAAAGGCTTTCACCCACAAATATCTGAAGATTCATGAGATATTAAACATTCACAAATCATAATCGTTAATATTAATAATTAATAGTTAATAATGTCATAAAATGCAAGAAAAATATTATAAGCAAAAAATGAGATTTATATATTACTTTTAGTGGTTATATCAAGATATTTCACTCAGGGAACTAAAAACTTTGCTGCAATATTTAAAAATAACTTACATGGACATGAATTTTCATTTAAAGTATATAACAAATGGTGCGCATGTAGAAGTTGACAATGTTTACTTTTTTGAATTATTCAGCAAAACAAAACAAAAAGTAATTATCTATAAAGCAAGTCATATATAACGTGACATTGTTTTTTCTAAGCCTGTATTTACAAAAATGTAATACAGAGGGCGTACCAATAGCTCAATTAAGAGCTTGTAAAACAAAAAGTCTAAAATATCAAGAAATGTATAGTTTTGTTTCTGGAAAGATTTACACTAAAAAACTGAAAAATAATTTTAGATGTAGGTAGAATTAATAATTTTTTAAAATCATTATTAAATGAAGAGTATTTAAAAAATGATTGAAAATTTATTGCAATTTTTAAACTAAAATATCAGAGGAAAACTTTTGAAAATGCCACAAAAGGCATTTAATAAAACTGGAAGAACAATTTTTTACGTTGAAATTGCTTTATTTTAATCATATTCAGAGATATCTGTAAAAAGTACATAAGCTTAAAAAGATTAATGATGAAATTGGATGCTTGGCAATGAATTAAACAGAGAAATATAAAAAATGATAATAACTTATTCTAGAGTAGTGTCATTTATGCAAGCCCCCACAATTTGTTATATGGTTGAAGAAACAATTATTTTTTTTGCCTTTTACTTCACAGTAATAAAAATGTTTAATATAAAAAATTTGTTTATTTCTATTTTCAACTTTTTATTGTTAACACAGCAAATGAAAATGTAAAATTATATTGTGATTTAAATGAACATAACACTTTTAGTTTATATATATACTAATAAAAGAAAAAAAAACACAAAAATACTTTTTTATAAAGCTGCTATAATATTTCAACCAGCAGACTGGTTTTCATCAGAAAGCACAACAAAATGGCTACTTCCAGAATTTAAACATTATATAGATATCATACATATTACATGAAACTCATTTACAATATAGTTTGGTAAGCATTTAAAAAACAAAAATTTCTGCCATTAAAATGGAAAAATATTAAACAATTTCATGAAAAAGAATATCTTTATATTTTAACCCACTTAATTATTTATTTTAATACAAGTATAATGTATAAACTAAACTTTAGATGTAATTAGAAGGGATTTGAACACAGAATTTCAACTCCCTTCTGATTAATGATTTATTATACATCTATATAATTATATATACATACTTAATATGATATAAGAAATAGACCAAGTTCTTATCACTAGCTGAAAATTGAAATATAAAATGTCATATTACTATCTCAAATGTTTTTTTCAGCAACACTACCTCTTGGTTATGATGTTTGAAATTCAGACATTATTCAAGAAAGTAATATACAATGTAATAAGAGGTAAGATCAAATCACTCCTCCAAATGTTGTTTCTGCAAAAAATTAATATGTATGCTTCTTATGTATATATTATATTTAAAATGTTAAATCACTCCCTAAACATTGATTTTAGCAAGGATGCCTTGTGAATAAAGTCTGAATTTCAAACAGCATGACTAACATATAGTTTTTGCTGAAAAACATAATATTTGTTGCAGTGATTTGACATTTTATATTTCAATTTTGATAAGCACTGGGTCTATTTCTCATATAATATTTAGTATGTGTACATAATAATATATGTATAATAAATAATTAAATAACTTAAAATATGATGATACTCTTTCTGGTGAAAAATATTTAATATTTTTGCATTTCATTGACAAAGTTTTTCTTTTTTAATTGCTTACCAAACTACATTGAAAATGACCTTTATTTAATATGTACAATAATATTTTAAATCAATTTGACACTTATAGTTTATATATATATATATATATATATATATATATAAACTATCAAATTGATATATATATATATATATATATATGATCACTAGATGGAGCTTACCAATAGCTCTAAACAAGCTTTGTTTTTATAAGTACTGAAAGAGATAGAATTAAAAATCTCTATTGTTATTCCCACCTCCAGACTAGCTGGTTTCAAGCTTATGGCTCATGTCAGTGGAGGACTGGGAGTCTAGAAACTATATCTAAAATACTAACTTAAAAGTCAGCACTTATAAAACATGTTTCTATCAATTTGAAAGCATGAACTTATCAAACATGTAAATGTCTTCAAATCCAGCTTGACAAACTAGATAACTATATGTGTCTGAATTCACTTCAGTTTCACCATATAGTAATAGCCTCTGCAATGTATAGCATTGCAAAATCCTTCAAAGGTACACTTATAATAATTAAAACAAGTTATAAATTTCATAACTTGTTTTATGCTTGCATTTTATAATCATTAGATGGAGCTTACCAATAGCTCTAAACAAGCTTTGTTTTTATAAGTGCCAAAAGAGATAGAATTCAAAATCTCTAGCTGGTTTAGAGCTTATGGCTCATGCAATGGAGGGCTGCAATAAATTAATATGTATATCTTTTAGGTATATATCATATTTATTATTTTTATTATAATTACATATTTATTATGTATATATAAATACTTAGGTGTATAATAATTCATTAAATAACTTAAATTATAAAGATAGTCTTTCTGGTGAAAAGTGTTTAACATTTTTTTGTTTCCTTGTCAAAGTATTTTTGAATCCTTACCAAAACGATATTATAAATGAATTTATTTAATAGTATGATTTTACTTCAAAGGGATATGAGACTTATAGTTTTTATCAATACATATATGTGCAGTAAGTAATATGTATACTCCAGATGTAAAACCACTAAAGATCACATGATCACCATCTCCTATGCTAGCACATAACTGTATGGAGAGTTTTGCCTGTTTACTCCAGATGTATATATCATATTTAAAATATTTGAAATATTTCATAGCTAAATTATTCAAGTCATACTCCCTCTTTAAATAAAGAAAACTTAAATTTCCTTGTCAGTGTAGTGTTAAAATTCAAGCTTTCTTTATTCACAGAGAAAGTGTGCTTGGAATAATTCAGCCATGGGGCATTTTAAATAGTTTATATACATTTCAACAGGTGTATGCATTGTTTTATATCATATTTAGTATATATACTTTAACGGACCCCAACTTTTACCATGTCTTATTCGATATTGGTGGTCTTAACTAAATGATATAGATTTCAAAAAGTGGACCAAAGAGCCTAACCGATGACTGGATGGAATTTCTATGGCTGTTTAGTCACCATAACACCTGTAGGTAATAGTTAATTATTACCCACCAAAGTGAATTCTGATGCAAATTCTTAGGCAAGTATTGTTTACTTGACGCAAATTTTAAATATTGCATAATTAGAATTTAAGACTAATGAATAAAATTTACGGTAGCCCTGGTATCTTGAATAAAATCTAAATATCAAAAAAAATGTCTACGGGAGAATATATTTATGAGTGTCACATTATCAATGACCTCAAGCACCAAACCCACTATTACAATGAGAATTATATTTCCCGATTAATGGAGTGCCCGACCCAAGCTAACTCACTCCCAGGGTGGGGAGGAAAACCTATCGGATGAACGGCGTTAACAATAAATAAATATATATATATATATAGGTTTGTACTTAACTGAAAATATACTATTATATATCTGCTTACCTCGGACATATTTGAATTATTGGAATTTATTTAGCGAATGAAGTGATAAAAAAATATGTGAGCCATAATTATTAAATAATTCTCATGCAAAGATAAATTTGTATTAAAATTTATTATTACTTTCTCATTGCCATCTATGGAAATAAACTCTTATCCCTCCCCTCTAAAACATATAGTCAGTTCCCCAAATTATGAATGAAATGATATAACAGTAAATTTAAAATAAACACATATTCATTTTTATATATGAGAAAAAAAAATGTTTACTATACAATTGTGTGCAATAATATTATGTTATAAAATGATTTAAGAAAGTTATTATTTTCGAGGGTAGCCATAAACAATTTTGAGAGATATAAAACAGAGTTCACTTTACCTGGCAAAAACCCCGGGGTCTGGGATCCGAATGTAATGAGGCATATCAAATGGATTTCTACTATCCGGTAGTATTTGGAATAGTTTTATGAAAGCATGAAGATATAATTTTTTCCTGACGAGTCCGATATTTAAATTGCCATGAATACTGTGGGAGTCATAGTTGAAGTCTTATTTAATGTAACTTTCAAATTAATTGAATTTATATTTTTCTACATACAAGTCCTTTCTATTTCTTTTCTGTTCCACTATCTGGAATATTCGCTAGGGTTCTTTGGCGGCAGGCAGCTTCTGGTCAGTTCGCATCGGCTATGGGTGAGTAAACCCTTTACGTAAGGTTTTTACCCCGTCATGTTAGATATATCTTCTATAGCTTTTTAAGTCTATCTCTCTCAACGGTCAAGATCTAACTGAAATCACTCTCTTTTTTATTTCCCAAATTCCCCTCAATAATTAATTTCTTTTTCTAATTAATTTTCATTTCTCATACAAAGAAAATTTTCCTTTTCTTATCGGATCTTCAATCTAAGTCTTTTTCTTTGAATAGTTTTGCCTTTCCAAATTACTTTTCTTTCTTTAAATTTTCATTTTCATTGTTTTGGTCAAACATTCTCTGGATGTTTCTTGGAATTTTATTTTCGTAGTAATTAGCGATTGTGATTTCAACATAAAACTGCTTGAAGGCACAAACAACATTCCTTCTTCGCTACCCTCGTTAATTTTAAATATAATTAAACTTAAATCAATAAATAATATATAACACATTTGCACACAACTGTAATTTTGTTAATTTGTACTATTTTAAAAGTAAAACATTCTAAATAAATAATGTTTACTACTTAATCCCTTCCCCATTTATTTTTTTTAAAAAAATACTAACGAAAAAGAGTTTAAAATTTATTTCACGCACGTATATATATGAATAACTATATATATTTTAACCCTTTATCACCCACTTGAATATATGCTGGTATTTGAGGGTAATGCATATGCACTTTTCCCTTTCTTGTAACATGGTTTGAACCCCGCTACTGTTACAATACATAATTGTATATGTATATAATAAATCATTGAGTAAATTAAAATATAAAGATATTTGTCATTTGACATTTTTGCTTTTGATTGAAATTTTTTTAAATGTTTATCAAAACTTCATTTAATATATATGATTTTACTTTAAATTGATTTGATATTTATAATTTATATATTTAAAATTATTTAATCTCATATTTTCTTTTTTCAAAATAGCCTTATTAAGCTTATTAAAATTATATTAATTAAATGATAATGTGAAAAGTTTCAAAAAATTTAAATAGCAAGCATATGAATATTTATAATTTATTATGGATAATGGTTAAACAAAGAGAAAAGTATAAGGAAAAGAAAAGAAGCAAATATATTATTTTTTCTTTCTCTCTTCAGTAAGTTTATCCATTGAATTTTAATTTTATAAAAGTGTAGTAAAAATGATATATAGGTAATGATTTAAGAAATGCTTATCAGGTTTTAAAATAAAGTTGTTGTTTTTTCTATATATCTCTAAAAACAATAATATTCAAATCAAAGTGTAATTAAAGGTTTGCAATATTTTGGGGTGGCTAAGAAAAAAAGAAAATAACTACCAAAACTGTTTTAATAAATAAAGCATGATTTCATTTTTTAATTACTTAAAAATAAAAAGGGGGGAAAATAAGCAAAAATAGACTCAGTTGGTTGGGATTGACTACTGTCATGTCTAAGATAATATGTAATTGAATAGAAAGCCCATTAGAACATTACAGTTCAATATCTAGCATAATCATCAAGTCAATCTTGAAAAAAATAGTAGTAGATCAGTCATGGAGAAAATAGTGGGAAGTTAAGGTTTTAGTTTGATGTAAGAGCAATCTCACTAATACTTTGAAAAAAATATTTTGAAGTGGATTTAAAATAGAACCATATGTTAATCTAGAAGCTGAGAATTATTAAACCTAATTATGCAGCCTGTTTACTTAAAGAAAATGTAAAAGAAGAAAACTTTGCAACAAGCTTGGTGTCCATCTTAAAGCATCAATGTTTCAGCCTGTGTAAAATCTTATCTGAAAATTATTATATTGAACAATGGAGAAATAATGCCTATGTAAGACTTAATCTGCAAATTATTAAATTGAAAAATAGATAAATTCAGCCTGTGCAAAACATGACCTGCAAATTATTATATTAAAAAATGGATAAATTTATCCTATGTAAAATCTTACATGCAAATACTTAGCCTATGTAATATCTAACATGCAAATACCTGCATTGGATTATCCTGTGAGTCTATCCAGGAAATTTGTGTTAATTTGTAAATTAATATTACTTACAAAAGAAAGTAATGAAAAACTTTTAATGCCAGTAATGATTATATTCAACTTGTGATAACCCATCCTGGAAATTATTGTTTTAATTATAATGTGAACATTTAAAACAACAAGAAGGAAAAACTAACTTGGAAGGAACATAAAATTATAAATTCAATGAGAGAACTAGAATAAAATATTCTATGATAAAAAAATATTGTAACATATCATCTACATTTCAAATATTTTTAATATCGGTAATAATTAATAGGAATAAATAATTTTGATTTACATTTTTGTTGTTGTTGTTGAAACATGTTCTTATTTATTTATTTTATTTTCTCTCAAAAATTGTAAAAAAGAAGTATGAAACATTCACATTTTCATAAAAAAAGAGAAGATTTTAACTAATTTTAATTTTTTTGTAATATATTGTGTTTTAATTTTAATTATTGAAGAGAAAAATTATTATTCATTATATGTTAAATAATTTAATAAAAACCAGCATGTTAATCTTATTTGCTAAATGAAATTATATTTTTATAAACATGAATTAGATTTGGAATTATCATATTATCATATTTTTTTAATTTTATAATTTATTGGTTAAATTTTTTAAATAATTTTTAAAAAATAATAGAGTTAATGTCTATCCCATCAGTTATCTGTTCTATGAAATGGCAGCATGTGTGATTTGATTTCATTATGACATTGTGCGTAAAGTATTTGTAATTTATCCCAGTAAAACTATTCAAATTAAAGTTGAATAAAGTTATATATTTATACTTTCTTTTGCTTACAATTATATCTTCTATGCTCCTCATAATCTTCAAATAATGCTAGAACACTAATGCTTAATTTTAAAAAAGGTAGGATAACAATGCAAAGATCTAAATCATTTTTAATATTCATTCACTGTACTTTATTTATATAAATTAAAAATTAGTTTATAGTTAGGATATTCATTTTCTCTTATAATCAAAACTTTGATAATAAACAGCCATTATCAAGATTCCAGAATTTTTTATTATGACTGATAAATTAGCACTTAAGTATGTGTGGGCAGATGATTGTTTTATATGTCTTAAGTTTGGCACTGGCTATATAAACAGCCAACCTTTTGATATAGAATCTTTTTTAGATCCAGTCACAAAGATAGCATAATGTTTATTATTATTGTTTAATGTTGCTGATGTAACTTATTATTATTATAACTACTTATATTTTAATTCTTTGCTTACCTTATATACCTATTATATTTTATTTGAAGATAATGATAATTTCACACCTTTTCATGTTACTCCTTTTTAAAATGTTATTATATATATATATATCACTGGATATTTCTTGATAATATGTATACTCCTTATTATGTATATGCCATATTGAATATGTGTACATAATAATATATGTATATAATAAATCATTTTGTAACTTAAAATATGAAAATCAATTCTCAAGTGAAAACTATGATATTTTTGCTTTTGATTGGAAATTTTTTGTTTAAAAAAATGCTTATGAAAACTATATTGTAAATTCATTTCATTTAATATGTATGATTTTGCTTGAAATCAATTTTGCACTTATATATATATATATATAACTTGATATTTCTGCATGAAGTTAATATGTATATGCCTATGTATACCCTTATGTATGTATCTGATTTATGACTATGTACATTATTATGCATATAATAAATTATTTTTAATAATAAGAAGAGGAAGAAGAAGACATTCTTTCTTATGAAAAATGTTTGACATTTTTTCGTTTCATTATAAAAATTGATTTTTTAAAAAATGCTTAATAAAACTATTTTATTTAATATAGATGATTTTTCATTAAATTTTAATGCTTAAAAATAGATATTTGAAATTTGGTTTTTCCAGTAATTCAGATTAAAAAAACTGTCATCTATGTAAAATATTTTAGTGTCATATTACACTGGCAGTGATTTATATGTAGTATCCCAAATTTCAACATATTATATGAAATTTAAATCTATTAAACTTCAATTTGAAAATTTTATTTTAACTTAAATCAAGATTTCATTTAAAACAAAAATAATCTGTATACTTCCCTATTATATGCATTGCTGAAAACATGTTTTGGTTCTAAGAATGGCTTTTAAATTAGATATAATATTCAAAATTTTCTTCTGCCCAGTCATCCAGATTTAACAAATTATATTATCTATCTAAAATTTGTTTATCATATTGCATTGCTAACAATTTATAAGAAATGTATCAAATGTCAACAAATTATATTGAATTAAAATGTATTAAACCTTAATTTTAAAATTTTATTTTACCTTCAATAAAAGCCTTTAATTGAATCAATCACATAAACCAACAAACATGCAAAGATTGTAACTTAAATTAAAGCATTTAATAATAAAATGTGTGATTATAAATTTGGGTTTGCTATTTGTATGCATATTTTATGTGTAGATATAGTGTAGGCAAAATAATTTATACATAGTTGGTCCAGAGTAAGAGACTCTCAGAAAATAGTAGGAAGGCAATCAAGTTCAAGGTTTGCAATCATTTTGAGCTAAGTATTTCAGAGGTTTTAATTCTTGTTATATGTAGTTAAAATAGCTTGACACCAATTTGCTGACCATATTGGATTAGAGCAGTCAGCTTTGCATTAGTTACCTAAAAACTGTTAAAAAAGTTCTTATTTACACAGCATGTGTTTAAATACAGATTATAGAATGGTAGACATTTCAACCAATAAAGTCTTTTGCTACTTGTATTAATAGCTTTACAAGACTGTAAACACAACTCTTAATAAAAGAAATAGTTCTTCAAATACTTGCAGTCAGAATTTAACTATTCTTTTCTCAGATTAGGTGATTTTAATATAAATACCATTAAAAAAAATATTACAAAAAATATTAGAATATTTCTTTTTTTTTTTTTAAATCACATTAAGATCTTCATATAGAAACAAAATCGATACTAATAAAATATTTCATAACTAAACAGCTGAATGAATAGTATTTATCTTATATATGTTAGTATACTATTTTTAACAGACTTGTAGAATCCTATATAAAACAATATTCATATATATATATTCTTAGCAATCATTTTTAAATGAATGCATTCTAGTTCTAGAAAAATAAATAGACAGAAAGATAAATGATTAAAATTTTGAAAACAAATTGGTTTGAATCAAAATGATTATCCATTTAATAAAACAATGTAATTATAGTTGCAGAAGATCACAATCGAGTTGTTTATTTAGTGAAGAGAGATAGGTAATTAGTAGCACGAGACAAAAATAAAGTTTGATAATTTAGTTACCAATTACCACTTCTGATAATTCTGTATTCTTCGTTTTTAATTTTCTTTTTTTATTCTTTAAAACATTTCTAAAGATAATTGACTTTTTTAGACTTTCACTCAAGTGCTCTTTTTCTTGGACGAGTAGTTTTTTGAGTCCTGGTTTTTACCAGTTCATTTTTTGGAAATAGTACTTAAATTTCTTAATTACATTGTAAACCTTAAATAAATCTTTATTTGGCAAGCAGTGAGAAATTTTCTGCATAAACTTTTAATACTTTAATAGTTTTTAAAATACTATCAATGTTGTGATTTTAAGGATTAAAGTTTTGGATATATGTGCACAAACGTGTTAATTGTGACGTTTTGATTTACATGATCAAACTTATTCTAATCTCAACTTTGCCACCATCCATTCTAGATAAATTCAGTAATGATTATCACTAATTATTTATTAAACTAGGAGTTGTCTGTAAACCAGATATAAACTTTAAACCATAGTTAAAGATTAAAATATTTGAATTTTTTTTAATTAAACACACATACACGGAGTTATTGACGTTTCTCTTTTACAACGTGCTTTACTATGTATATCAAATAATATGATATTAGAGACATATAGAATATTTTTTATATATAAATTCAATTGTTAAGCTTATGAAGGAAGTTTTCAATAATTACTTTAACTACCATTTATTAGCATTGTAAAATGGGCTGGTTGGGGGGGGGGGGGAGTGGTTCCGTTCAATAACATTTCGTAATGATTGTTTTTATATATTATAAAAAAATCAGGATTAAAGTGCATAAAATGAACAATTAAAATCCACTTTGGCTGCTTCCCAATGAATTGCATGAGTACGAAATATTCAAATATTAAAATATATTCAGGCATTTATTTAATGACTCCCTTCATACGTGATTATTCATTCACTCGCTCTTGTTTGGAGAGATTCATTCATTCATTTATTTATTTTTTACTTGAGACAAATGTTTTATTATCAACTATTGCACTAGTCATTCTAATATTATTATTTATTATGCAATATTTAATAATACAATTAATTACTAAATAATAATTGTACATCAATCCACATTATATAATTTTACAAAAGTAGCATAATACATTGTACAGGCTTAAACCTGCATTTATATATGTAATATATGCGGGGTTCGAACTCAGACTTTCACACTACCCACCACTGTCAGTGCCATCTCATATTGCTGGCCCACCTGATCACACACATGTTGAAAAGATAAATAATCACCAATATCGTATTTCATGCTAAACCAGCAATCACCAGTTGGTCTAGATTACTATCCTCACACATGTATATAATCAGTACTCAGCAAAAAAATAAATCATTTCAGAAGAAATCAACAAATTATTATGCTTGGTTGTTAATGAAACTTTAATGACTTTAAAATAGAATATATAGCATACTTCTAAGCAATTGTAAACTTCCCTCTCTTATTATATGTGTATTTCAGCGATCACTCTTTATCAGGGATTGCAGAGGTTAGAATATCTAGTAAACATGATATAGTTATCAGATTGAATATTGCTAAAATATTTACCAGGCCTAACATGTGACTTTAATGTGTGAAGTAAATCACATTTCAGAATCAAATGATATACTTTCTACATTATTAACTAATATTCAGAGTGCTAGTTTTAGCATATATGTTCTGTGACGACATTTATGGTTCACCTACTGAATATGGTTTTACCTAAATAATCAAATGGTTTATCATTTAAGTTATTTGAGTACCAAAAGGGTAACAAGAAAATTATATTTCAATTCAGTGACTTTTAACTTTTGAATCCAACTCTTTACCCAAGCACATGGAATAATATACTGTGAGAAAGGAAGGATCTTATTTTTTCAGTGGATGTCTTTTTATTGTAGTGTTAAAAATATGCATATCAATATCTTGCAAGAAAGTGGTGTAGAATATCAAACTATCAATATAGAAACAGAGATTTGAGTGTTTATTCCTCTCCTCTGATAAGCAATGATTGTTTGTGAAATGCATGTACAGTAAAGAGTGTAATCTGAGTTTATTCACTTGAGGATGGTTGTGATTTTATAGAGACAATGAAGGATTCGCTGATAAAAAATATAAAAAAACTGGATTATGTATTTGAATTCTAATAATTTTAATAAGGCTTAAATAAATTATGGAGAACTATAGCATAAAAAAATTAATTTTTCAGTCACTGTTGTAATGATAAATTTGCCATGAAACAAGGGTTTGAACCAATAACTATATATATTCAATATGGACCATAAATTTTGTTTCAAATAATTATTAAAGTTGAATGATTAATCATATTCAAATATTAAAAAAATATTTATTTCAAGTGTATAATAATATAAATCAATGTGCTGATGATGATTTATAATTTAAAATTATAAATTCTCCCAAAAGTATTTTATTTGTTTTTCATTTTCACTACCTCTAAAAAAAAGTTTACTTTTGGAAAATTTTAAAGGAACATTCGTTATCAATTACAAATTATCACTGCCATCTCTACATATCTCTCTGTGAGTTGCATGATTTCTCAGAGCTATGGATATTAACTAGCATATGTGTTAAAATAATAATGTTTGGAATAAATTACAAAGACAAACCAAGTGAATTAATAATAAATGAAATAACTTAATTTATTAATAATAAATAAATAAAACTGTTGTGTATATACTATACAAAAATATTAAATATCATAGTAATAAAACATATGTTTAATTTAAGTTCAGATTTAAGTTTAAGATCTTATAGTATTTATAATGCTGTGATCCTTACCACAGTAAATATTAAACAGTTACATACCATGGTTTTCTGCAGTTATTGTTTTTGTAATAAAGTTATTTTCATTTTTTCTCCAAAGATTCTAATTCTCTTCCTTGGGTACTGGTGATATTAGATAGTATATATAGCAGCATTGGTAATATTATGAGGGTATTTGGTGCCATATTGAATTTTTAAAAAAACTAACTTGAGACACAATTTTCACAATAACTTCAGTTTTAATAATGTTAGAGCAAAATGCTTTATATTGACAGAAAATAGAAAAAGGAAGAAAATAATAAGGCTAAGACAAATAATAATTACCAGTAAAAATGTAAGGAAAAAAATGTTAATATCCAAAAAAATTATTATTTCATTGTTTGTTCATAATTTCTAATTTATCATTAACTAAGTTTTAAATTACATCTTCATTGATAATTTATTTGTATTTCTAACAAATTCTCATTCAAATCATATATAATACTTCTTACCTGAGATAATCCATAGGCTCAGAATTTACAAAAGTACTAGCATAAGAATTCATTTTTATCTTGTATCCCAAAAGTTAAAAAATCTCAAGGTATCTATAAGAAAAAGATTCCTCATAATAAAAGATATAAAATAATTCCAGAAGGTGGATATGTATTTGTCATCATAGCAATTGACTTCTGGTCTATCCAAAACTAGAAATTGATAAAATGAATTTCCTTTCTTCATTTTATATTTTTTGTGTACAGCAGTGATGCTTGTATTTTTATGCACACCAGTGATGCTATCTTGCTATATTTATTGTCCCACAGACATATAATTTATTTTCATATAGCTCATTTTCTCGATATAGACTTGCAAATAATGTGATGCAAGATGTGGCAAAACTATTGACTCCACAGCATGAGTACCAAGGCATAAGTAAGGATCAGGATTTGATTCTTTGCTTGTAAACAATTACATGTTGTATACATAACCATTGTGGCTAACACCACACCACTTGAAATCTGTTTTTATTGGCCTTAAGAATTTATATTTTTACATGGTACTATTCCCAGTAGATTTTGTGATTGTTTTATAAACTGCAATCTTTCTGTACATCTGATAATCAATCTTAAACACAGACATGCAAGTACAAACACAAATACACTAATACAAATATAAACACACTAATAAATTATTAAACATTTTGATAATCATTATGTCTATGAAATAAGATTGTCTAAGATGTTAAATTCAATAAATGAAATTATTCTCCCAAATAAAATATCAAATTTGCAAAAAAAAAAAACAAAAAAAAAACAGCAATACACAGGAATAAAAATAGTTAAATACAAAAGGTTCTATTTTAACCTGCAGGCTATAAAAAAGCTTTTAAATGATACTCAATGAATTTTCCAGAAAATAGTATTTTTCATAGAATTTTATAAAATGTATTGGTAGACATATTCAAGCTAGATGCAATATTATTTATTACATTATTAATATTATCTTTCAACCATTACTACCAGTATGTCATATCATAAGGAATTTTTACATACATTCATTTCATAGAATTGTTTTAATTGAACAGGTATTCCTTCCAGTAACTTCACAGGTATGTCTGTATTTTGCAAAAATCAAATTAGTTTGAGTTTTGCTCACAAGGTGTAAGTTTTATGTCATGTTTTTGGATTAGTGATATCTCATACTGATTGTAGTCTAAATGCAGGAAATTTTATTTTTCCATTTTTTGCAATCACTGGGGGATTGTTTACTTTTTTAAAACAAATATTAATGTAAATATATAAATTTATTAAGCACTAGCAGATATCTAATAATAAAGTACAATTCTTGTGTTCTTGAATTGAGAGTTCCATGTGCAGTCATTATTACAACTGATTGGCTGTCACAAACATTTTTAAAGCTCTTCTGTTGAAGGTTTTAGCCTTGTACTTTATTAAAACAAATATCATAATGCTTAATGTAAATAATACTACAACAATAAAAATGAAAAATATTTATTATAAAAATAGATCACTATTTTTCTACAAGAAAGCAATTAATGCTTCACAGTTAGGAATGGTATAAACAAATGCAATTTTATCGTTTCATTATTTGCAGCCATTGTCATTTTCTTTATTATAAAAATAGGGGTTCTTTTTCTAAATTAATTGATTACATTTAGAAGCTATGATAAATACCTCAATATATATATGTACGAATGTTGTATTTTGTTTTTAACTTAAAATTAACAATGTAATAACTATAGAATTATGTCATTTATAATAACTAAGAATGTAAAATATTGAATTTTGTTCACATTAAAAAAAAAAATTTACTAATGAAATGAATTGCCTATACACCTGGATCTCTTTTTACGCGGACTTATTAACACGATTTTGAAATTACGTGATTCGTGTTTCACCGGAAGTCGATTTCTGATAATGCGCTATTACTTTAAATAATAAATTTCACACACTTACGTTATATTAAAAGTAATAGCACATTATTGGAATTTGACTTTCATCTTAGTAATTTCAATATTTTCAGTGCTTTATAATAGTAAGATTTTATGCAATAATGAAATTAAAATCATGATTTCCACATTTTATGTATACACATATTAAATTTTACAAGATTATAATGTAAATTTGTTCAAACATTGTGTGTGTTAATTTTGCATTTTAAATCACATTCTGTTTTTGCTTTTTAAAAAAGAACATAATCAATTATTATTTTCTTATTAATGACACGAATCATTAATGTGCTCTTAAATTCCAATGAGAGCTAAATGGTTGTATGTCTGGATATCGCGAGCTTCATAAACAATTAATAAAATCATCGTCTCAAAGATTAATTACTAATTACATTGTCACCAGAAAATCATGATAATTAAAATGTGTATAAAAAAATGTAAATTACTGTACTGTAAATTATGCATAAAAATATATTATTTTGAATAAAATTAAATATTATAGTTAAAAAAAGTTTGTCTTGTATCAATTTTTTTCAAATTTGAAATTTTTTATTAGTCATATTTTATTTCCTTATTTATTTTTGCGCAAATTTTAAAGTAATTTTACGTTGGTGCTTTGCTTTTACGTGAATTTTGAAAAATCACAGACCTCATCCCCCCTTTTTCAATGTAAGTTACATCTATTTTTGCGCAATTTCGTTTGCGCGTGTTTTCTGAGGAACCTATCTATCACATAAAACGAGACCCAGATGTATATAAATTACTAAAAGAAAGATGGAAGAAAACAAATTAGCATTATTAATGACCAGTGTATACACCCACAGTGTACAAATTGGAATGTTTTATTTAATCAACAAATATATGATTACTGAAGTCGAAATTCATAGCATTGTTTCTATTAATAATGACTTAGTACTCATAGTTTTTTGTTTATTCCTTTGCTTTCAAGTTGCTTTCTATTTTTGTTGACTTTAATATTTTTTAATAAATAGAATTATTTAGAATCTTATTATTTTTCAGATGTAGAATTATTAAAATCTTGGACTTTACTCATGTTAAAAATGGGCAATAGATTTCCGATTTCCTGATTGTTGTAATATTAATATTGCTATTATTATATAAGTGATAAAAACAATTAACAAAGCAATTTTACTCTATTCTAAATCCATCTGCTATAGGCTTGAATAGTCAGTGAATACCACATCATGGTGTAGTACTATAAAATCCCATCTCATGACTGGTTTCTAGTCTTTGCCTTCACCTATAGATGAATCTGTGAATGTGTAAAGATAACTGCTTTAGAAGCATATAAGTATATAACTTTTTCTATCTTTATTTATTTTTTGCTTATTGAGTTTCAGAAAGAGTTTTCACTTTTATTTAATTTTTAGTAAAACTTATATTGTTTTTGAGCTATTCATTTGTTTCTGAAAAATTAAAATTTTATTAAATTCGTTGTGCTTTTTTTTATTGAGTGTATTATTTGTTTTTTGAACTAAATGGTAAATTGCTTCTCAGTCTGATAAACTTGATACTTACTATTTAGATTTTAAATTTAATTCATTTCTGTACTGCAAATAGCTCTAGGTTTTTTTCTTAATTTAAATTTTATAAAATGAATTTAATCAGCGTTGCCTTTTTATTTCTATCATTATATAAACAATTATATGATAATCAAACAAACTAATGATAAATTGTAATTATAAATTTAAAAATTACAATAGAAAGTAGCTTAAGGCAGTAAATTTATTCAGCTATATAGTTATTATGTTAACTCTACCTATGAAGACGTATATTTTTAAGTAGAGAGTAAAATAACAAAGTAAATCCAAAAATATCATCATCTAGCCATATCGTGATCTGGAATCAAACCTTGCCCGGGTAAAATTTAATTTTTTTTTCCAGATGTCAATTTTTCTTAATGTTGATGACCCATTGCCAACTTAACTATTTATTTGTTATGGATTGATAAAACAGTATCTGGCTATTCTTAGCTAAAGAGGAAGTAAAAAATATTAAATATTTTAAACCCTCATCACCCAGCATTTAGAAAGCCTGATAATATCTTCTTTTTTTTTATTTTTTTTTTTAAAGTGTCATAGCATCGGCCGGGACGCGAACCCGCAACCCGGGCAACTTCCCGCTAGTGCAAGGCAGTCGCGCTGACCTCTCGACCTGTTAGAAATAGCTTTGCTTTTAGGGGTATTATTTTAAAAGTGTTTTATCTAATGTGTGAGTGTGATACAACATTGTCTTAACTTTTGAAGTTTTTAAGTTTACTCTTGCTAACACTGATGGAAATTTGGAAAACCTGATATATCAGCTAGATGACAACATATTAATAGTTGTGAAACTAATAATCAGTTATACAGAAATTACTTATAGAGTAGGCGAATTCATTCTATTTTTGATCCTTTGTCAGCAATGTTATTTACTCATAGCTTGAGAGGAGACTAGTTTTGTCCAATTAATCACATATACATTGAATATTTTAATATGTGGTGATAATAAATATTGTTATATATATAATATGTTTGTAGCATTTTGTTTTGTATTACTACTACTATCTTTGATGCTTACATAATTATCAGTGAAATAAATATCAAATATTAGCTACCTTTTTGCTTAATGCAGATATGGATGAGGTTAAAAAAATCTACTTCCTTTGTACTGTCTTTGTTTTGTTCATTGTTTTTAAAAAGAAAACAACATTATTTGCAATGTTATAGGAATGCATAACCATAAATAGCTTTTTAAAAATAATATATTTTTTAATTATAATATTTCACTACATCAAGAAAAGTGAATGTATGATACCGTTATACTTTTCTCCTTATTAATTTTACTTTCAATTTAATTACTAAATTTACATTAATTTTATGATCAAATCATGGCTCAATTTATTTTTTTAAAGTTGATAAACGAGTTTACATCTGAACACACCTGTTTTATGTAAATCTTAAATCAGTAGAAAAAACTAATAAAATGAATATAAAATTAATTTTAAATTTACCTGTACAAAATTGTAAAAAATCAATTTAAATAAAATAAATTAATAATAACAGAAAGAAATATAAGTAGTATTTTTTATCAAAATAGTCACGTGGAAGTCTTCAATAATTTATGATACGTAGTTTTTAATGCTTAATTGTTTTCTTTTCAGTCCTTGTTAATTATGTATTAGATAATAAAAATTAACTTATCCATATGTAGATCGTATATTTACGCAAAAATGTCTCTAAATGATTCCATGGTAAACAATTAAATATAATAATTTTGTAGAAATAAATAAATAATTGACATTAAAACATGATTATTATAATTCAAAAAGTTATTAATTAGATATTAATAATAATGCAATTAGGTATTTTTATGTTGATTTTGATATTATTTAATCTAAGTACACATAACATCTTATATATATTACAATGGTAAATAATGTGGGAAGCTAGATCCTCAAATATTCCACTTACTTGCGTGGTAAAAACTGTACTGTACTTATAAAGATAATGGGGAAGTGAGTTGGCTTTTTTTATTTAATATTTCCTATGAACTGATCAAGCCAAAAACTCTTATCTATTAATGATAGATCAACAATAATAATAAATCTCTCACTTCTGGCTCGCTAAACTTATAAAAGGTTAATGCATTTATGTGTAAGATCTTCTATTACATATGAGCATATTTCAAATAAATATAGATTGAAATCAAAGGGACATTTTATTGATCTCGAAATATATTTAAAATAAGTAAACAAATAATCCTAAAGTTTCTTTTAATGTAAACATCATGTTTTTCCTCTTTATATTATAATGTTACATTATGTAATAGTAATTTAATATGACTAGACAAAAGAAAATATTAGTGTATGATGTATTTAATATCTCAAGATATATGCAAATGTCATAGCAAATCTAATGTGTGTGCCCATAAGTTAATGATAAGTGTTGATCTTATAAAGAAAATACACAAAAATCAAATTTAATAAAAAAAAATATACATTTTATTGACATTTAAGTGATTTTACATTATCATTAATAAAAAGCACATTTATTTAGTTATTACAGCTTCTCAAAATGTTAAAGAAAAATAAAAATTCCAAAGTTAAATGGAGTTATTTATATTCAGCACGGTTCTCTATAAGCTGAAAAAAAAATCTTAAACAGCAAAAAAATATTATAATTTTAATAATAATTAAATAAGTAACTAATTCAGAATATTATTGTTTATACATATTTCACAGGTAAAAAGTGTTTTTTTCTTTTAACATCTCAAACGTATCTACTTGTACAAAATAAATAAAGTAAGCTTCTGAGCAAACTAACTTAGGATAAGAAGAAATGGTATTTTTAATAAAGTGGCCAAATTAACATAAACATATTACTACATGTCTTCATCTACATTCCTATTTAACATATAATAAGAGAAATTTTATCCTCTCTTGCATGGCAATGCTAAGTATATGAAGGCTACCATTCAAATGGTTTGTGTAACAAACTAAGTTTACCAATACCTTACTTTTAGCACTTGTATCTTTAATGATCACTATATATCAACACAATTCTTTTTACTCTGGAACAATGTATTATAAGATTTAAAGTTTGTAATAATAATAAAGTTCAATAATCATTATATAACCCCTAATAAGCATAACCATTCACATCAAAATTTTATATCAGATGTTTGCAAACATGTATTACATATAAAGCAAAAAAATATTTTTTTAAAGATTATAGAAAAAATACATAGCAACAATTCATAATAAAATTATTATTAATGGAAATAATGTATTTATTTCCTTTTTTTTTAATCTAGGGTTCTAAATTCAAAGTTCATTTTAAATCTGATTTTCAGTAGGTTTCCCAGGTGATATCTTGATGATAAAATAAGATCTTGCTTAAATTTTTAAAAGTTCTACATAAAAGTCTATTGATTCCAAAACTTGTTTATAAGATGATTACAGATCAATGTAAAATTTAAGAATTCTTGGAAATTTTGATAAACTATTAATTGGTCCATGCAATAACATTCTCCCTCTGAATATCTTTAAAGTGTAGCTTATTTAAGGTTTAGAAAAGATAATTTCCTTTTCTGTTAGATAGATTTTTATTTTATTTTAGGCTTTTTTTTTATTTTAACATTATGCCACAGGGACTCAGTACCAAGGTCAGCAACTGGAAGAGAGGTTTCACTAGTTCCATTGAACTATGTTTATCTAACTGACTATCATGGTTAATAACTTTACTATTATTACCAATTTTTAAAACTATATTAAGGAGAAAACATCTAGTTGAATTTAAAGTTTTTTATCAAGTAAAAAAGTTGTTTTTTCTTCTGTTATGGGTAAACAAGCCCAGTACTTTTCAATTTTGCTCCATGCCACCACTTGAGGGCACTTATTTCCAATAGTCTGCTCCATGCCACCACTTGAGGGCACTTATTTCCAATAGTCTGCTCCATGCCACCACTTGAGGGCACTTATTTCCAATAGTCTGATATAATTATACAATCATGGGGGGGGGGACTATTCAGTCTTTTTAATGAAGAGATAATTTATTAAAATTTTCATTAAAAACTATTGTCATTCAGTAGTAATTAGCGTAATGAATGATTTATTTTACTAAAGAAACTATGTTAGAAATGTTAGCATTAAAATTGCAGATTTTTTTTTTATGTTACTAATATCAATAGACTGAAATTAAGTAATTTATTTAATAGAGGAAAAAGTGAAATGGAAGGAACAGAGAATATTTTTTAATAATTAATAACTAGTAATGGAAAAGTTAATTAACATGTTTAGTAAAAATTCTGAATACTCAGATACATAAATTAACATTTTATGTAATGTTCTTGAAATTATATGCTCAATTTAACTTTTCATTTATAAACACATATATATTATGTAATACTTTTTCTATATATGTTTTAGTAACTGTTTACATTAAAATTCAGACAAGTAGTTTAATCACTACAAATATAGTATTAATAATCTTATTGTAATCAAATAAAAATTCTACTGTGACTGATAATTACGTGCTTAAACATTCGGATAAAATTTAACCACTCCGATTGTATTTTAAATAATGAAAATATTTATATGTATGAACATTCCCCCATCCCGTTCCTTGTGCTTTACAGGTTTTATTTTTTTTTAAAAAAAGCCATTACCTAAACAAATGTATATGTATATATAAACTATATTTATAACGATTAAATCACTTGCCTGAGTTTTAATATAAACAGTTGCTAAAGCGCATGCATAATTAGCTTGAAAGGCTGATATTTGAATGTAATACAATTGTAAACACAGCACTATATAAAAATAAAAATAAATGCTTATTTACATATGATTAAGTTTCAGTTAGAGTGACGTTTAGTAAATTCTAGACAATTTCACCGTCATTCATTCGGACATCGTAGATAGTGATTTAAAGTGAGTGGTCTGTCCTCACGCTTTCCTAGCCAGTACTTTAGATTTGCTCATATATAAGCATTTGAGTTGTAGGAATAGGTGGATTCATTTTATTCCTGCATAAATACTATATCTTGTATTAGAAAGGAAAGTATTCATTTATTATTAACTTTCGCAAAGCACATGCACAATTAGCTTGAAAGGCTGATATTTGAATGTAAAACATATATAGAAAAAGTATTAAATAATATATATGTATCCATTATTTTACTATTTTTTTTTGTATAATTATCTCAGACTATTGGAAATAAATGGGGGTGGGGGCAAAATCGGAAAGTACCGAAAAAGAATTAAAAAAAACTAAATAGTCCCTGTGAATGTATAATTATCTCAGACTATTGGAAATAAGTGCCCTCAAGTGGTGGGATGGAGCAAAATCGGAAAGTACCACAATTCCTTACTGCAAAATTAATGACATCTGAAATTACTATCTCTTAGAAACCATATGACACTAACATTTTCCATTGTCCACTTTGCATATCAACACACATACTTTGAATCTTTATTTTCAAATGCCTTGGGTTCAATTACTTCTAAAAATAACTTTAATATTAATAAAAAGTAATAAAAATGTAACTTAAATAATTAAACTTTGTGTATAATTTTATTAAATTTAAATCTTACATCTATATATATTCGTTGACAAATATTAAAACTAAAATAATTGTCTATATTATTTCAGTCAAATTTTTTTTTAAATTTAAAATAACTTTTCACTTAAATGTGAAAAAAAGATTTTAATTTCAGCAACTTTCTAAAAAAAAATAAACAGTTTAAAATGAAAACAACTTTACTTGCAAAACAAATATACACAACAGATTCCTATTTTTAAAGTCAGATTTTTGAGTGCAACTATATACAATTAAAACTAAAATCTTTATTCTTTTAAAGATTACATTTCATTTTGTATTTTATTCATAGTGAGGGATAAGTATCACATTACTTCCCTCTTATGAAAATTTTAAAAATATGTACTAAGTTAATTAAATGAATAATAACAGGGAATCTAGAACAAAAAATATTATTTTACAAGATTAAAACAACTCACTAAATTTGTACAATTCTAAATTTGATTATAACATCAGGTCTAATAGACTCAAGCCTTGATATAAGCATGGTCCTTATGCTTTTATATATAAATGTGCTCTAAACTTAAATGATTTTTTTAAGTTTAAATAAAATTCTTGCTGCGGGTGAGTGTGTAGAGATTTATAATATTCAAGAAATAGTGCATTATCGGAGGTTGACTTTTTCTTTAATAATTACTCACTACAACAAGTAAGTTATTTTTAAATATTAAACTTAATTACACTATTTTCTCTATTTTTCTAACTTATAAGGAGCAATTATACAGATTACATCGTTTTAAGGCATGATGATCTAACAAACATTAACTTTACTTTAGAATGATTTCTTAATATCCATTAAAATGATATATATATATATACAATTATATTTCTCAAAACAGGAAAGCAATAAAGTAGATTATAACAACATTGTATGTATTAACAAATACAGCCACTCTATTTTAACTAAACTAACATACATGCAACTTTTATTTTAACTAGGTTGTATTAGACCAGTGTTTCCCAACCTGTGGTACGCGTACCACTGGTGGTATGCGAGTTGCTGATTGGTGGTACATGAAAAATAATCAATAATGGTGGACATAAAAAAAAATTAAATCATAAAAGTATAGAAACGTTTTTTCCTATAATTCATAAAAATTATTTTAATTAATAATATTATACAGTAAAGTTGTTAATATGTACAGTCGATAACGATCTTTAATGTTAATGATAAAATTGAAAGTATGATTAAGAAATTAGATTTTTGGAAACAGTAATATATATATAAGTATCGAAAACAATCAACTGGAAGTATTCGAAATGTTACATATTTTTTTGTTTGAAAATAAGGTTAGTCTGTCTCAAGATATACGAGAAAATATAATAGCACATTTAACAGGATTAAAATTGTCTTTCATGGAATATTTTCCAAAACCCGAAATCACAAATGATAATTGGATTTCAAACCCCTTCTATGCAGAAAATTTAGAAAAAGCTACATCATTATCAATAAAGGATAAAAAAAAAAATTAATAGAATTATCATGTGACAGAACTTTACAAGTAGAATTCAAACAACACAATCTAATTAATTTTTGGTTAAACATTAAAGAATATGAACAACTTTCTGAGAAAGCTCTTAAATTATTATTACCGTTTACTAGTATGGAATTAGTAGGAAGAGCTTTTTCTTCATATATTTTTTAAAAATTAAGTATGGAAGCAGATTGAACACAGCTGTAGACTTAAGGATATAACCTCTCATCTTTTGAACCAAATTTCAAAAAATTATGTTGTTCAAAACAAGCACAAATATCTCATTAAATTTATTTTATAAAAATATTTGATTATGATAAGAAAATATACTAATTGTTTTTTTATAATTTTGTGTTTTTATTAAAACCATTTATTAGTAAACGAAATATGACAAAATAGTAGATAAATAATGAGTCGGATCAAGGCAAATCAATCTAAATTATTTAATTTGAAAGAATGTATCAGAAAAGGATCATACCCAGAAATTAGACTCTCATTAATTCTTGATCATCTATTGTGGATTACTAGATGTAAGCTAGTATTTAATCATCAAAATTTTAATCCTATTAACTTCATGTTGAACAATATAAAGAAAACAAGAACAAGAGATAGCCTGATAACCCCTGAGGTTATTTTTACCATGACTTGGGACATGCTGGATTTATCCTCTCCATGGCCCAACC
This sequence comes from Epiperipatus broadwayi, assembly GCA_028023455.1. Classification (NCBI taxonomy): domain Eukaryota; kingdom Metazoa; phylum Onychophora; class Udeonychophora; order Euonychophora; family Peripatidae; genus Epiperipatus; species Epiperipatus broadwayi. The sequence continues at coordinate 153,359 of JAQFVV010006948.1, read as the reverse complement.
AATAGCAAGATGCTCTGAAAAAGAGAAAACAGACTCAAATTTGGGAAAACCAAATGAAGGAATAAGAAAACACTTTGAACAAAATATGTTACCAAATAACCTTTAATGTAATAATGTAATCTTTAATAAATTATTTTGGAAAAAATATGAAACTTTGAACAAACACATACATATAAATATGTTACAGTGAGTTTTATAATCTGGAGTGACATTTAGGCATGTTTCAATGTAATTTGTCTCATTATGAGATGTGAATACATACACGGTCATCCTATAATATTTATAATGCAAATAAAATAACACACTCGCAATGACAAATTTCACGAAATACAATTATTTTTCGAAGTGGTACAATTTAGCATGATGTACTACCAAGTGGTACGTGAGCCAAAAAAGGTTGGGAAACACTGTATTAGACAATAGATAAAATGCAACAAATAATATCCTTTTAATTTAGAACAATGCAGCAGGCATTGGCTCTTCAGGATTATAAGATCATTTTCTATTAGCTCTGATCTTAAACATAAGCAAGTCATTTTTGAAAATGATAAAGGCCATCAATATAAATATTATCACTTCAAATTTCATTCTTATCAGATATTTATAAAACAAATCAAGAATATTATGCAAATTACATAAAAATTGAATGACACATTCAACTTCCAGCCTATTTAAAAATACAGATTTCTCACACCAAACAAAATTATTATCACAAACAACTGATCTTAATTCTCTATTTCATTTATTCCTCAACATCATATTCTCTTCTAATTTCATTCAAATAAGATATGAGCAGACCAGCGGCATAAATTCCTACCAACATATTCATTCTCTAATTCATCTAAAAACACAGATTCTTTATTACCAAATGAAATCCCTACCACATTCTTGACCATGAGTCAAATATTGTTGACTATAGCCATTTCTACTTACACATTTTAATGTATTGGGGTAAATTACATTTTGGAAATCTATGCCATTTTAAAGTAAACATGCCACATTTATCTTGCCATCATTAGCTATACAATGTGAAGAGATAAATCTCCTTATAATATCCTACTTCCTAAATAGCTTATGGTCATATATCTTGATATAGCAGCTGTTTAAACTTAAATCCTTACAACATGTATTACTCCTAAAGTCTCTATGAATATTTAACTCATGTAACAGCCCCAAATTTTTATCAGTCTTAAAAGTTCTCCAATCAAAATTAGAATCACTATATTCACGACTATCATTTGGATAAAACTTATTAGTATACTTTAAACTCATCATAGTACTATTTTCAAAACTAATTTGTCTATTACAAAGCCTTTTCCTTTCTTATTTAAAAATCTCTCAATTTTAAAAATTGTCATTTTTCATGCCCTGTATTTGTATTTCATCATTACTTTTACTAATATTTAGTCTTTGCTGCTGCAATATTTCTATCATTTTATCAACCCTAGCACCCAATTCCATAATGTGATCTATCTGCATTCCTACATAATCCTCTATAGCCTTACCCATTTAATCAAAATGATTATCTAAAATACTAGTAATTATAGAACCCCTAACTTCAAAGTTATCTTTAACATCAATTTTATCTACATTGGAAATTATGTTTTCTTCTTTAATCTTGAAAGAATCACTCACTTTAAAAACATTATTCTTATTAGCTCACAACTTAGAATAATCTGTCATATTTTACTAATGTGATGATATCTATAGAGCTTTCAACATTACAATTATCCATTTTCCACCTTTGATTTTCTCATCAAATTTAGCATCCATCCTATCAATTAACACTTATTTGGAAGCTTTAGCTTCTACAAATTTAGTATCCAACCAATTACTGAACATCACTAATACATCTTGGAAACATTATTTTATTTTTGCTATGTTAATAGGTTCCTGACTATTAGTTTGGAGTCCCCTCAATACATCAGGATAAATATCACTTATAGTTAGTAAAACAATGCAAATAAAAAAAAAATTTAAATAAACATTTCTACAATAGAAAATATATTTACCAATTTGTAGTAGTAGTCTGGAGGTTGCTACACCTTCCATTGTTGACTAAAAAGAAAAGCACTCAAAAAGACATAAAGAAATCTACCTATCTTTGATAGTTCAACTTTTCTGAGGAATGAAATTTTCTTCAAGTAAACACTCACTCATTAAATGTGATATATTTTTCTCTTATATTAAAGCTGACAATTATTATATACAAATCAAAAGGCATTATTATCACAAAATATTATTATTAACATAAGGTCAATTGAATGACTTATTACATCACACTACTCTAAGAAATATTTATCAAGCTATCATGTCTGTGTGCCAAAACTGTAATGGGAAATAATGCAGGAAGCTAGATCCTCGAATATTTCATGTTTTTGTGTAAGTACATTCTATACAATACTTATAAAGATAATGAGGAAGTGAGTTGGCTTTTCTTATATCTATGAACTGATCTAGCCAAAATGGTGTAACTACAAATAATAGATCAATAATAATAATCCTCTTACTTCTTGCTTATTAAATTTATAAAAGGTAAAACTATTTATATCTAAGGCTCTTCTATTACATATATGCGTATTTCAAATAAATATACATCCAAATCAAAGGGGCATTTTATTGATTTCAAAATACTGTATATTTAAATCCTAAAGTTTTTTTTTAATGTAAACATCAACATTGTCCTCTTTATATTATAATGTTATAATATCTGATAGTAATTTAATGTAGTAAGGCAAAAGAAAGTGGGTATTTAATATCTCAGGGTAAATATGGAGATGTCATAGCAAATCTAATGTGTGTGCCAATAAGTTAATAACAAGTGTTGCCCTTATAAAGAAAATACATAAAAACCAAATTTAATGAAAAATTATATACATTTTATTCCCATTTAAGTGATTTTACATTATCATTAATAAGAAATATATTTATGAAGTTACTACAGTTTCTCAAAATGTTAAAGAAAAAGAAAAAATCCAAAGTGAAATAGAGCTATTTATATTCAGCATGGTTTTCTGTAAGTTGGAAAGGCATTATATAAAAGAATATTATAATTATTTAATAATAATTAAATAAGTAACTAATTCAGAATATTATTGTTTATATATTGTAAGTAAATGAAAAATCTCTTTAAATAAATAGGATGTGCTAGCCAATTCTAACAAAATTAAATTTTCTTCGGGCGACCACGCTATGCATTAATTATAACCTATAATTGAATCTATCTGGCATTCAAACACTTGCGGCTAAGTTGCGTGCCAATCGTAACGTTTTAAGGATGGATCGATGGATGCTTCATCGTTCCCAGCTAACACTATTTCTAAAGCCTACTGGGATGATGATGATGGTATAGAACATCCATAATCTTATTTGCCAGGGTGCCAAATTGCGACTTTAATAAAATATTGAGGTTAAACATCATTTCAATAACTTATTAATAAATTTCATCAATAATATTTAATGAATGGGTCAATAAATAATCAATCGATTGAGAGACCACTGAGAATGTATTAAAATAATAATAATATTAATATTCTTTGAAATTTTTGGTTACTCTCCGCACACTCCCCATTCCCTATCATTAAAGTCACAATTAATATTTTGTTCCGATTACAAGTTCTATATCCATCTCCAGCTTCCTGATCCATCCCCCTATCATCCTCACATCCATAGGTTTATTACACTATGATCTATTTTACTATTAAATTTTCCAGTATGCTAGCTCATTTCTCCCATTATAATCTCTTCTCAGGGTTTTTTTTTTTAGAATAATAAGGTGTGGAGATCGAACAAGCTGCGATAGATTATTGGTGATAAACACCCCTCTCATGATCACCTCCAAGGTGATCTTGGGCTGTCTTTAATGTAGGTTAATGTCTATTTACATTAAGCTCGAATAATTTAAGCTTATCGAATCTTTTAGAAAATAACATTACTAACATATTTACAATTAAAGTAAAATTATAAAGAAGTGCGTCTAGAGAGGTGTTTGAATACAACGGATGGGGAAAGGATTTTATGCCCACCCATGGCACTCACTATCACTCAATCACCATCCCTATTCATAATTTATATTTTAACTATATTAAATGATTAGGTAATTTAGAGTATTGCCGTGCTACATAAGCTCAGAAAATTAACCATTTTAAATAAATTTTATCGGATATTATCTATGAAAATGATGATTCAACTATTAATAATAATATATTGATGTATGATTGGATTTGAGATGTCTAGATATAATAACCCACAAAGCATTGACACGTAGGCAAATTTTATTTAAAACAAATAACAAATTTTTTTAACATACAGCTCAATACATAATATATACATTCACTTGATGACTCACATGGCTTTTCCCTGTTCTACAACCGTATTATGATATATATAAAAAAAAACTAAACACATAAATATCCCTAAATCAATAAATAATATCAAGAGGCTTTAAAATATTAATATTCATTTTTAATTATTAGGGAACCACGATTACCATGGAGTAATATTAACATAAGACAGTTAAAATATTTTATACTTGCACATCTATTAATATTTTTGTTCTCATTTTATCCCAGATATAGCAAAAATTAAATTTCTCCCTTCAGTGTTTAATGCTTTTAGCTACTGATTTGTTTCTAAGGGTAATGCTTCCAATCATAAAATTTAATAATTTTATTTAATTATTGTAATTTAATATTCCTTGCCCTATGGTCAACAATAGATATATTTGATGTATGGTGGGACTAAGTTAATTTTGGTTACTTGCAAATGTCAACGAATCGGTATTCAGCTCAATCATCATCATATGTGCATACACACTATATTCATGTTTTTATGACAATAATAATATTTTAGCAATATTACCTTTCTAGCGAAGTTCTCAGCTGGTTGCGGATATATCTTTATTAAATAATTTCAGATACGCATTGCTTACATTTGCAGGTTTTATTTACTCTTGGTTCTTATTGATAAATTAACATATATCAACAAAACAATGTTGAAGTACACCAATCGCACACACACTATCTGCACTCATCCCAGACATCAAATTGAGTTTGCGACCCTGTATCCAACATGTATAAGTAATGCTTAGTAATAGCTAGATTTCATACACCCGTAAGGAATCTCAACATTAACATGAGGCAGGCAGTGACCCGAATAAGAGAAAACCTTTTCACTAAAGTCGAGATATGCTTGGATTTTTATCGCTAGTCATATAGAGAGACTTAGGTTTACCTATCAACCTCTGGCCATCAATAAAAAAATCATCTTACAGTGTAGAAGACATCTAAGTGGGAAAACTCTTCCACTGTGTTTAAATACTTTATAAATATAGTATAAATATCTTAGAGAGCGAGATAAACTACGACTCCACTGGCTTGGTGAGGATTCGTTGTCCACCCACATATATACAGGCTAACATCAATTTGTACAAATAAAACTTTCATATCTACATTACTCTTGTGAAATAGTACACTGGAACATGAGCCAATAATATTTCCAAGCCTTAATTAGCTTGTATCTATCTTTAACTTTATTTAACTTCATGATAATAATAATAAGAAATGCGCGCTAAAATTTCAAAACTACTTCTCTGCACTTTTATAGGATAATGATGATATTTTAGTTCAACAATCACGCAACCTTCAGAAAACATAGCATTAGGTTTAAGCTCTTGACAAAAATTCCTGATCTGATTAAAAAAAAAATATTTCCCACAACAATATCTCTCACTCTTATCATAAAAAAAAAAAGTAAAGCATTTAAAAGAAGGCACATACAGAATGATTTAGCATTAATTTCATCTACCCCCAAAATAATAATAATAATAATGAAAGCATTTAATAAGCACATACATGGATTAATTTTAAATGGATATATATATGATAAATAAGAAAAAAAAATATTTTCCTTTTTCTTTTCTTTTTTAAATTAAATGTTCTACATGAATAGCAATAATAATAAATATATACTTAAATAGTTCTCCGGGAATGTCCTTTAGATTTCTGGTTTCCATTTTTCCTGTTTTTCCTTTCTTTGGCCGCTTTGTGCACACATATGACATTATGTAAAAAGAGTCCTTGTGATAGAGATTGATTCCTATGCCAAAATATATAAAGTTTTTTACACTACTGAACTTCCCTCATTTTAGTTTCTGTGGATTAAAACTGAAGAGAATTTGTTTAAATTTTTAAATATATGAGTCCACTTTTTATTGCATTCTTTTTTTTAGTTCACTTAATATTCATATTCAACACTTTATATGAAATTATAGTCTTCAAATTTAATGTTTTATATGTGATATCAAAATTTAGATTTTCTTATTTTCTGTATTTTAAATTTTACCATTTGATTTCTGATAAATTAGTAGAGACAATCATAACCATTGATTGATTTCCAGGGATCGATGTATACCCAACTTAAACTTTATTCAAGAATCATTGTTTTTTCCATATTATTAAATTTGGCAAAGTTCAGTTTTTCAAGAGACAAACAAAATAATTAATAATAAATGATTTTCTTTTCTTAATAAAAACTGTTTCTTTTAAACTTTTCAGCAAAGCTTCTCTCTAAAACCAATAATAAGAGAACTTGCAAGAGAGACAGAGCAAGCTAAAGCTATTGAGATAGAGCTACCATCCACTAGCTACCCCCTCCACAACAACAGAGCACTTTATAGTGTCTAGCTTCTCTCACTCTCTGCCTCCCCCAACAGTGAACTTTACCCCTTCAAATGTCTGGTCAGTGTTTGTTTTCCTGATTAATTGCTTATTGTTTCTTTTCTTTCTGGTTCTCTTAACCTTTCTGACCTCTTGAAAACCAGATGCCAAATTCATTTCTGCATTCTAATAGATAATCACCAATTAATTTTAAACTTAAATTCCTATGCCATACAGACATCATTAACTCACTTTAGTAATTACTTTAGTAATTCTACACTCATGGAAATCACACAAAAGAACAAATAACAGAAAGCTCTCTCCCCCCCCCTTTTACTTTTTTATAATAATAATTAAAAAAATTTACAGCAACTCAACTTCAAACCCAGAATCTTGACTAAAGTTTTGGCTGCTATGAATAAACTATCAAAATGAATTAATTTCTTTTTTAGAGTAGTTCCTCACAAGAGACACGGAATAAATTATTATTTAATTGTGAACTTTATGATTAAAATCCACAACTAGATTAAATACACACACACATGTTTCACATATACAATTCTTTAATTAAAACGATTGTTATATATATATTCCAATCCTTAATTATTATTTTTTTTTTACAATTTATAATTTTAATTTCATGAACTATTTAGTTCTAACTTGTTAGTGTAAAACTATGACTATCAATTTTTACTCTCTAAAGCAGTTTTAAAAATCGTACATCTTCTTTTCACTCCAACTATTAAATGATATATAAATATTGTCTATTTAATAAATCATCAGTAATATTAAATTGTCCCCATAAATCAATATTAGATCAAACAATCTTTTGCCTAGAAATCTTTTAATGACAAATGTTTAGATTGCCCACCAAGTAAAATGTATGAAATCTCTATGAATATGGGTTCAAACCTAGCCTTGGCTAAAAAGTTTGTCTATTGAAGAAATATATATATATATACAAACTATGAGAAAATTTTTTATTAAACATTATATTTACACATTTAATTTAAAAAAATGAAGTCTTGGGCAAACCCAAGGGCTACAATATATACATATTTCACAGGTAAAAAGTTTTTTTTTTCTTTTAACACCTCAAACATATCTATTTATACAAAATAAATAAATGAAGCTTCTGAACAAACTAACTTAATTTCACAAGTAATGACATACTTAATAAAGTGGCAAAAGTAACATAAACATATTACTACATGTATTCATCTACACATCCATTTAACATATAATAAGAGAAATTTTATCATCTCTTACATAAATGAAATAGCTACACAATGAGAGGAATTCTTATCTTCCAGATAAAACAAGTTTGTAATAAGAGGAATTTACCATATTTTATACAAATAAAAATTATATATATTATCATGTATGACAATGCTAAGTATATAAAAGCCACTAGTCAAATTATTCACAAACAAACTAAGTTCACCATAATATAATCCTTAATAAGCATCACCGTTCATACCAAAATATTACATGGGATGTTTGCAAATGTATTACATATAAAGCAAAAAATATATAATTTTAAAATATTAGCTTTGTGGTTTTAAAAGAACATTTTTGAGTGAGATCTAAGAGAAAAAAATACATACAAAAATTTATAGTAAAATTATTATTAATGGAAATCATGTCTTTTTTTTTTTAATTCTAAAGTCCTAAATTCAAAATTTATTTTGGATCTGATTTTCAGTTGGTTTCCTGTGTGATACTTTTTGGCAAATTAAGAAACAGCGATAACTAAAGAAAGTTTATCTTGGTTACATTTTTGAAATTAGTAAATAAAAATTTATTGATTCTGAAATTTGTTTAGAAGACAATTACAGGTGGATGTAAAATTTAAGAATTCTTGGAAATGTTGATGAACAATTAATTGGTTCCTGCAGTATGATTTTCCCTCCAGATATCTTTGAAATGTAACTTGTTCAAGGTTTAGAAAAGATAATTTTCTTTTTTATTAGATATACTTCTATTTTATTTCAGGTTTTTGTTTTATTTTAACATTATGCCATGGAGACTCAACAATAGTATAGGAAACTGAGATGGAGGCTTGCACAAGTTCCATTGAACTATATTTATCTAGCCAACTATCAAGGTTAATAACTATTATTGCTATTTTTTAAAACAATATTAAATGAAAATGTTCTAATTAGATAAAAAGTTTTTTTATCAAGTAAAAAAGTTTTTTTTCTTGTGCTAAGGGTAAACAACTACCCTTACTACAAAATTAACGATGTCCAAAATTAGTGTGGTTATCTCCTAGTAACCATTCAACACTAAAACTATCCATTGTCTACTTTGCATATCTGCACACACACCTTGAACCTTTGTTTTTGAATATCTTGTATTCAACTACTTCTAAAAATAACTTTAATATATTAACAAAAAACAATAAAAATATAACTTAAATAATTAAACTTCTTGTATAATTTTATTAAATTTGAATCTTATATCTCTCTTGTTCTTTTAAATACATATCAGCACACAAATATTAAAACAAAAATGATTGATTATATTATTTTAATCTTTTTTTAAATAACCTTTCACTTAAACATGAATAAAAGATTTTAATGTCAACCATAACAAAAACTACCTTTACATCTGAAACCAATAGACACAGTAGTTTCCTCTTTTTAAAGTCATATTTTTGACTGCAGCTACATATGATTAAATGCAAAATCTTTATTCTTTTAAAGATCACATTTTTTTTTTAATTCACAGTGAGGGTTAACTATCATAATATATATATATATAAACATCATAAGATGAAATATTTTATTTATTACATTATTTTTTACAAATAAATTATTAAAAAATTGATCTCTACTAAATTTCAAAACTTTTTAAAAAAATCTTCAAGTGATATTTTGAAATATTTTTTTCTTTTATCAATCTTGCTTTCCTGAATATATCAAAACACACACACATATATATACAACATTATAATATTTTTGACATTACAAAAATTCAAAATTTGAATATCTACTTTCCCTCAACCAAAACTCAATAAATTTATGTAAAAAAAAAAATCAAAATCCTAATTAGATAAACTATATAAAATGTCTGATTGTAGAAAAATTATGAAAAATGTTGCATTTTTAAAATTATACATACCATCATTGATTAGTTCGACTTTACTTGAGAGGAAAGTTTTTATTGATGTAAGAATATTAGTAAGGATATAAAAGAGACTATTTTTGTTTGAATTTAAGTGGACATCATTTGAAAATGAAACTTTATACTTAAGTTTTTAAATCTCATTGAAATAAGTTTCAAAGTAGCTTTTTTGCAACAATTGGTATAAATTAAAAACAATACTAATAATGTTTCACATGGTCAAATTATTGCAAACATTAAATATACTCTTAATGAATTTTTGGTTATAAGCACTCTTGGCAAAAGTAATTATTATATTCAATATAAAAGTGTATATATGCAATTCTACATTCAAATGTACACAATCTAAAATGCACTGTAAAATTTTCTGTTCATAACCGAGTCTATGTTATTGATAAACCATGATTTTTTTATTTATATCTTCTGTCATTATGATCAGTGTAAACTATCTAGACCTACTTTAGAGTCAAAAATATCAAATATTCTTCATGTTCTAATGTAGAATCTATTTTATCTTTATTAATTTACCATACATTAACATTCCCTTTCATAATTCACTACAGGAGATATAAGAGCACCTTATCTTCTAGGCACTCATTTATATAATGTGAGGACATTATTTGAAATCAATTTTATCTTTATTATTATTGATTACTTGGGTCAGGATGGTTGATAAAAAAAACTTACATTGTAGTATTTTTCACATAATGACGTCACTTTTATTGAAATGGAATATACATAAGAAAATACCATTCAATGTTTATTATCAGTAATTATAAAATAACTTCACTTGCTTAATAAATTCATGTTTATTGTAATTCTTCTCTATTATCTTTAATATCAGTTTCAAATTTTCAGTAATTATGTTTCCATTGTAAAAAAAAAAAAGCTTTGAATCCTGTATATTTACATCTTGGATATATATAAATGAGGTATGTTGATATCTCTAATACCAAGTCTGAATTCGCATAATATAGTTACATGTTATTAATAAATCAAAATGTTTAATGAATTTTCTATGTTTATGTTTAATAGATGAATTTTTTTTTAAATATCTAAAATTATTTATAATGAACTGCAAATAATATGTCATTAATATATATCCCATTCATAATACTATTGTCTTGATTCAGTAATTAGTGCACAATTATTGTTTAAATATTATTTATTACTAAATTGTAGATTATACTACTTATTTTATTTTATAATATTTACCTTTGAATGGGGCAGTAACATTTTGCCTAATCCAATTGAAAACATAAATAATATTTTTTTTCTTTTTTTTCTTTAAAATTCTTTTTAATTAATGATTCTGGAACAACTCAGAAATTGTCCTTGATTTGAACTGTATTTAAAATATTGACATTTCAAAAGATGATGTAATAATAATATCAAATCCTAACTAATTTGAAACGAGTTTTGCAAACCTTTCATAATACAAATATCAATGGTCAATCATTAGTCTTAAAGGGTAATTTTCTTTACATAATTTAATATTTCCTTTATTGCTGTGGATAAATGTTTTTCTTGTGAACACCATTTTTCTTACTTTTTAATGTCTTATTTATAAAAGTATTTTCATTTGTTTTGAGATTATAACCATTAATGCTTGCATATTTCATTTTAACTATTTGTTTTTGTTTTTTTTTCTGTTATAGCTTATGATTTAATAGCATAAATATGTTGCCTTTTTCTACTGTTGTTCGCCGAGAGGTCAGCGCACTCGCCTTGCAAGCAAGTAGTTGGTTGCAGACGATTGTGGGTTCGCCTCCCGGCCGATGCTATGACATATGGGGGAGAAAATATGTTGCCCTTCGTTCAGACAAACAACTTTTTATTTTAATATATTATTAAAATATTGAACCAATAAGTTTCAACATATATAGTTATTTTGGGGGGAGGTGGCGGCATACTTTAAATAAACAAAAAGTTTATTTAAGAACAGCACTTTTATTTTTTTTAAACTCAAATTACATTACTAATCGAGCAACAAATTCCATGTAGTTGGCGTTCAATAAATTTGTTTTTATCACTAATGCAGTTTATATTTTTATTCTGATCTTTATATACCTTCAATAACAAGGAGAATTGGTCCCCAAAATGTCTTATAAAGTAAAATCTCCCATAAAATATGAGCAATTATAATTGAGTTATGAGAGGAAAATGATTAAAAAATAAAGCTTAAATTAGGAAAAGTGTTAATAAATAAACTTTTTAGTAGCATTTTATTTCAAAAATATACTAACCTGTGGGTAAATGTACTATATAAAAACATCTCAGTAGCAATCACTTTAAAAGAAAAAAATATATGTATTTTTTTCCATTGATGATCCACCATTTCGCATCAAATGTAGCCACAGAATATTTATTGAATTCATTAAATTAAAATAAAGCATGAATAAAAAAATTACAATGCACATTTTAAAATTTAAAAAAAAATCTTGACTCAGTGTACATTTTAAAATTTATTTTGATGCATTTTATATTAAATTATTAATTTTTTATATTTATATTTTCTAGCCAATAAAATTTTGATGTTTTTTTTCTTTTGCAGCACTATTTTTTTTTTTTAAATTGCATTTTTTTTTTTTAATTTTGCATACATGTAATAAAATTAAATATCACATGATCACCATTCTTTATGCTTACACAAGTTGTTTTGAAGCAAAACTCAGATCCAAGGTTCTACACTGATGAAAGCTGCAAGCTAGAAACTAGTCTGGGGATATTCGATGAGTACGTACTAGATAGAGATTTTATGCACAAACCTTCCTGCATCCATTGATTACTCTGGCTTGCAGTGAGTGGTGCTACTGTATGGAGAGTTTTGCCTTTGTAAAATTAAATATAATGTAGGTAAAGAAATGTGATATACCTTTGATTTCTATAATTTGAATAATATATGTAAATCATTAAATCATTTTTTTCTTCTACTGATCTATGTTTGTGATAAAACTAGCTATCATCTTTAATATGTCACAAAAAAATTATGAGATTGTATATTTAAAATTGAAAAATGAATTGTATTTTAGACTTATGTTTAGTAACCTTTGTTCATATTAAGTTATTATATGCCTAATGCATGAAATCATTTTTTTACTCAAAATAACTTACAATTGAAATTACAATCATCATATTTTAGTACCAGAAAAATAATGTTCATAAGAATTTTAATCCAAAAATTGATTGAATGAATATAATTTAGCTAATATTCACATTTTACAATTAAATATTAATACACTTTATTGTTGTACATTAATGATGCATATTTTTGATTATTTACTGTGCAGAATAAAACTGGTATTTTAATTTTATTTTGTAGCATTAAAAATGAAAAATATTCTTTTCTTTGGATATGTCATAAATGAAAACCCTGATTGTCTTCCAGAAATACAGGATAAAAATTAAATAAAGTACATTAATCTTATTTTAATTCTGTAATCAAAATATAATATTGTATACCATATAATAAATAAACCTACTATATGTTTTTAGTATGTATACCACCATTTTACTTATAGAATATTTAGCTTTACTGAAATCACTATCTTATGACATCATCAATATCACAATATGATGCCATTTTCTGATCCCCATTTTGAAAAAATGCATGTTTATTTTAAGAAAGAATTTTCAAATTTTAGTAAATAATAGATTGTAAATCAAAATAATGATTACAAATTGATAATGAGAACTTTAGCAAATTTTTGTGTAAAAGTCCATTACTAACCAGAGTAAAGGTGCATTTATATTTACTGCCTAAAGGATTTTGAGTATTTTGGGTTATTTCCTTCTTACATTGATTCCAGTTATAAAAGGTAATTCCTTATATTACTTGTAATTAGATGATTTTAGGAAACAACCAAAGATTGCCTCTATTAAATGTGAAGATAAATATTACATTGTGTGCTTAAATTCTGTTTTAAATTGGTGCCCAGGATTATATAAATAATAGTTAATTTTATAATTGCTTTAAAGCTCTGTTATAATTGATAACACCCAAATAAGTGTAGTAGATCATGTTGCCATGAATCTAATTTTAATATTCATTTGAAATTTTTTAACTCTTACTCTGATGAATATAATTCTGAATGGCTAAATTGTAATAATTATTATTGTCAAATAATTCTTTCTGTTTTATTTTCTCTTATATTTCAAATGTATTCAATTTACCAGAAATTTGATCATTTTGACAAAGGAAAAACGGTTCCTAAAAAAAAAAATAATGATTTTGTTCTTCAAAAAAAAAAACTACCCTCAGGAAATAAAGGCTAAAGAAAATATTATTTCTAAAATAACATTATTAGGTGTAATATATGTTTACAAATATAGTAGGTAAAAAGGGTAGTTATTTGTTTCAAAAATATATTTATTAATTACTTTGTGTACAAATTGAAATGGATATATACAAAGTTAAATGAGGTTATGCTAAGTTCTGAGAGTTCTTGTGAAGGACATAAAAATATCATGGAAAAGATTATAAACTTAGAGACAATTTGAAATGAAAATGCAAAAAAAAAAAAAAATTTAAAAATAATATTAATTCTGTCTTGAATTCTACTAGGCCTAATGTGGTAATAATATCTAATGGAATAGACTGTAAGTCTGTTTTGTTGACTATAAAATTAAATGTACTAATTCAAAATATACTTTTATATAAAGAAAGTTTGAGCAGAGATTGTTGTAGATATCTGAAATGAGAATGTGAATTGTAAACAATATAACTGTGCTGTTGTTAATAATAGTGAATATGCTTTATTTAAAAATAATCAGGTACATCATAGTTTATTATTAAGGCTAATTTTATAAGATTTTTTCATCTGATTTTAAAAGATATTTGGAAAGTGTATTAACATCTTTCATTGTTTGTCATAAGATCTGCAATAATAACAGTACTTATGTTTTTCATATATTTATGTTCCTTTTAAATCTCATGACTTAATTTTTAATGCAAATTTATGACCTATAATTATTATAGTTTGTCCATTTCAAGATTATAGAAATAAGTCACACTAAAAAAATATTTTTTACTGATATCAGAATAATGAATTAATTATCCCAAGTGCTGATGTTACTGACAGTGGATTAATTAATATCTCCAATGGTAATACTGTTGGAAATGGTGATTGTATTACTCATAAAAATTTGTATGCTAATAATATGTCTAATATTGTCTAAAAAAATTAAAAAGTAAGTTTTCTAAGTAGCAATTATTTAAATTATATGGTAATTTTCTTGCAATTGTGCCACTTATAATGTCTGTTCTCTCATTATTAATTTTGATTTATTTAGAGATTTCATTATTGAAAATAATAAATTTTATATTATTGGTATATCTAGAACTAAGCTAAATAATAATATAATTGATAATACTGTAAATATGGGTGGTTATGATATTGTAAGGTGTGATATTTCATTTTATTAGGGCTAGCTTCCTATATTAAAAAAAATTCTATGAGTCATATGGATTTACCATCTTCTCTGGATTATATATGGACTTATCATAGTGATGGTTTGTTTACTGCCATTGATGTTATTTATCATGATTTCAGTCATTTATTGGATGGTTTAAAAGATATTATTACCATTATTCTGCATAAATTTGATAGAATCATTATTCTGGGACATGTTAATGTTAACCTGTTTATTACTAATAATTTAGATTATATATTTTTTAACAATAGATTTAATGTTTATGGTGTTAGACAAGTAATTAACTTTTGTATTAGCATAATAAGTTAAAATAAAAATTTTATTGACATTTCACTGCTTCATACACAGCGAAAATATTGAAGAACATTAAATATAACCTTGATGCATTTTCAGTTACCAAACAACTTTGACAAATGTAGCCATTATATCCAACATAGAAATGACAACATGACTATGTGAAATTATATCAGTTAGTGCACATGCTCCAAAATGCATTCAACTGAACATTATTAGAATTTCTGCTTAACATAGAGGCTATATTATTAATGAATATTCCTCTTTGCTTTTATATTTTTTTGTTATTATGTTTCAGTGTTGGCATGATATTCAATAGGCATTATTCATTAATAATGTAGACTCAATAATTAATAAAAATTCTTTAGTGATGAGATAAATGTATGTTGCAATATATACACTTAAGACCCACATTTTATGAGGTGGTAATGCCACAAATTGTCACATTCTGTTTATCTTCATGTTCTTTCAGCTATCTATAGCAGAGTTTGTTAACTTTATGATCACTTGATGGCAGAAACTAGAACAATAAATATATATATATATATTGTAACCGGTTGGGTTACATGGTACACCCATAATAATATAGTGTGTGTGCATATATATTGTACCTATATTGATATAGGCACATATAATTTTTATCTAAAATTATTATTAAAGTAATCTTTCGTAAAAGAAAAACATAAAATTAAATGTTGAAGAGTTTATTCAGTTTGTTTTAGAAAAAGGTGGGAATTAAATAGTTTTTATTAGTATTCGTAAAAATATAAATATACAAATCTCTTTTCATTCAAGTTTGGTTAAGGAAAAAATAATGTTAAAACTAAATAGTAAATTGTATTAAAAATATATATGCGTATATATGTACATTTGTAAATAGAATAAATGTTATTATAAAGTTAAAGAAGATTATTATTAAAAAACATGACAATGGCTATTAATAAAATATAAAACATCTCTGCATGGCTATTACTAATTAAGCAATCTTCCAAAACACGTTTATCAAATGATTATCATTGGAATTTGACAACAGATCTTTGCCGGAGGTATCAGAAAGACAACAAGGCACAGGTATAAATAGACCTTTTTTATCGGACAGTAATTCAGTTCACAAAGTTATTGAGAGAGTGCAGTTCGGAAATTGATTGAGTCAGTTAAGAAACAAAATGCGGTGCTAAGAATATTTTGGAACGCACATTTGTCTCCAGCCCAGATGTCTGAGAAAACAGCAGATCTGCCCATGAAATAATGTCAGCTTAACATCTTAGAAAATCTCTGTCAGTATCTAATTGTCTCCGATAGTAATAATCGTGAAAATCAGGAAACTCAGCAAGGAAACGTCCCAGCCATCTGGAAGCATTCATACTGGAACCATTCATACTGGAAGAAAACAAAGTGTTAAATCTACGTTCAAAATCCTAGGTAAAACATTTGCTTATTTTCGTTTATACTGTAATAGCCATTGCATTTCATTAATTCGTGCGAATCCTCCAAGAGTCTAATTATATGAACTCGATATCATACATAAATGAACTATTGATATGTGTGTGATTAAATTTCAAATGCTATGTAGTCCTTTATTATCATTATTATGTGTGTGCATTAGTTAATATGTGCATGATCATTCTACCAATATTTATTAATGAAATTAGAGTGTTCTGTTATTGAATCTATAGGAATATTTAGACTATTTAGAAATGTTAATTTAAAATATGCGTGTGTTTTATTAGAATTATAAAATGTTTAAATTTAGTAAATAAATGTTAGTTAATAAATTATCTTTAAAATTAAACTTTATTTGTCGGTCAATTCTTTTTATCAATTCCTTTTTATCAATTCTTTTACAATTCTTTTTATAAATTCTTTTTAACAAATTCTTTATCAAGTCTTTTAACCACTAATTAAGTATAATCTATTAGTGATTACAAACAACTGAGCTAGTCGTGGATTTAGGCATTGGGTTAGTTGCCACTATTCAAAGTGCGTTGTCTATTCTTTTAGAATAAGCAGCTGGCACCCGTGTTTATACACAAACAAAAAAAGTGCTTTGAACTTGGTGTTGAACTCAACAGTCGAGAAGAAGTTATGTCCTGGAAATGTAACGTTAGTTATATACCTTATAGCTATCGTTTGGGCATACATACTCTCCGAGTATGTTCTTCTCTGCCTAAGAGACCGGTGTTTCGAATCCACGTATTCCAAAATGGTTACAATATATATATATATGTAAAATAAAGGAAAAGTAGAAATAAACACAGAATAAATTTTTGTAGATATTTTTTTTATATATTTCCTAAAATAAAATAATAATAAGTAAAGGATTAAATAACTCTGGGCTTAAAGTAAAATTTCATTATGAAATTAATATTTTAAAAAGGTCTGAATAAATATAAATATTGCATTATTATTAATTATTACTCTGATTTTGAAATTTAAAAACACCCTATTGTATTTTTGAAATTTTAATTAATTAAACAAAGTTTTTTATCTATTAGAAATCCCCTAAGAAAAAACATGTATATGTTTTTAAAGGGATTAGAGAGCTAAAAATAAAAACTTTTTTCAATGAAGGTGTTATTATCACCTCAGATAATTTTATAAAAAGGGCTGATAAAAAATATCAGTTAGTTTTTGCTTGTAGTTTATAAAAGTTAACCAGAGGAGTCTGGTTGTAGTATTTTAAGCAGTGGTCAACTGGGCCACTGCATAGTCTGGATAATAATTTTTGTAAGAACGGTCAGCTGAAAATTGGTTTCAATATTTTACTGCAACTTGATGAAGTGCAGCAGTTGGTTTTAGCTGACCAGAGAATTTGCAGAATAGCTACCATAGGCTGATGTAGTTGAAGGCAAGATAATAGACTGTTTTCCTTAGTAGGAGTTTGAATTCACATGGAAAAAATGACCCACTTCTTTGTGCTGTAATTCATAGCCTTAAACATGGAAAGGACAGCTGCTTGTCTGAAACAGTTGGACCAACATTATACATGGATTATACTTTGACCTGATGATGACAATCACTAAAACCAAACTCACCAAGAAAAAAATCTTTTAGCTTGCTGAAGAGTTAATTACGCATATGCTGCGTCAGATATATGCAGAAAAGCATGGATAAACGTATATATAGCTGGTGAATTGTTTTAAAATAAGTCATATAAAAATAGACATATATAGAACAATATTATTTTTAAGTCGGTTAACAATTTATATATTTTAAAAGAATATAAAGTAATTTTGCTTGAATTATAATTAAGAGTCAAGAATAATTCATTGATCATTAAAGGCAAAAGATATGTTTTTGAACACTAATCCTCTTGGACATTATTTTGAAAAATTTATATATAAAAAAAAAAAGTAGAGAATCGATGATTCAATAATTTAATTTAAAAACGTTGATAATTAATCAACAAATACCTGCCAAAAATTGACTATACTTTTTTTTAAGGAAAAAAAAAACAACTTATAAGTTGAAACTAATTTTAAATTACAGTATATCTATATTTTGTTTATACACGCACGTATATGTATGAAATTTGTGCATATTTAACAAAGAATTTAATAATGAAAATATAATATTATTCCTGTTAAGTTAAAATATGATGTAAATGTCAGCATGTGCACACACGCACACACATGTGTAAAATTACATTTTGAAAGTGATGCGTGAATTTGTACTTTTTATGCTTATGGTGAGTATATAGTTAGACAGGGCTGTTTGAATGCAGAGGGTTCATGATGCTCCATAGTATATGCTCAGCACTGTCTAGACCTAGATATTGAGCTCCCAGAGTAGTCCAGCAGTGTGTAAGTAGGCCTCATGAATAGGCCCTGGGTCTCATGAATAGACCTCATCTATACCCCTAAGTCTCACAGAGATGAGCAGGGTTGGCACAATGCCTTTTTTTTTCTGGATACTACTCTTTGAGGATGATCTGTCTAAGTACTTAGAAGGGGCAGTGCTTAAAAATGAGGTATTTTCTCGCGACGTCATGGAGCTTTGTGTACTGATAGTCCAGCTTGGCTCTCTGCTTATCATGGCATGGGGAGCTGCAGTTCACGTATTCACTTTTACTATCTCACCTTGCCTACTTCATCAGCATTAACTAATCAAGCAGAAAGACATTTTAAAATTTATATATTTTTTGGATTCTATAAAATGATATTATCTTTCCTTTATTAAAAGAGAAAAAGAGAGACATTTTAAAAGTGAAGCAAACAAGCAAATAACTTTGTTTTAAAAGAAAAAAAATGGTAGTATTTATTTCTTTTAAGAAACTAATCGATAAAGAGTGGAACTTACTATAAAATAAGAAAAGCAATTTATACATTTTCAACAACGAATAATTGTGAAAATAACTTTTATTGTCATAACAAGTATGTAAATTTTATGAAATTATTAATTATCAAAGTATTTTTATTTATTGTTTGACAAAATTAAATTTGCTAATAATCTGTGCGATTCTATATATGTGTTGTAGTAAACCTAGCATAAGTATTTGTATTATTTAAAACATAATTTAAAAGCTTAATTATGTATTATTTTTATGTAAAAATTAAATATGTTCAGAAATCACATGCATGTATGTATGCATATATCTGTCAATTGTATTGCAGATACCAATGCTTGTCAATTATAAGATATATATGTAAAATTATAATCATTTCTTTTGTTAGTGAATATTAATTGTATATTATAAATCACGCATCTCTGCGCATATATATGTAAATCATAGTAAGAATTTGAATTTTGAATACTAATTATGTAAATCCATGTAACAATTCAAATTTTCAATAGCAATAATGTAAATCACAAATGTAATAATTATTTTATGTTTAATTGAAATGTCTTCATCTTATATGATAAAACGCACGTCTGTGTATGGACATATATGTGCGTTTATAGAATCTAATTGAGCAATATTGTAAAACCATGTAATAACTTTAGTGTAATGACTTTTATTATTGTATACTTTTCAAAGTCAGAATCATTATAAGACCTTGATCATTTATTTTTTTATTGTTATTAATAAACTTATTTAATTGTTAAAAATGGTTTCCATCATCTCTTAGTCACACACAGTAATAGAGCTTGTGTTCTCTGGGCTAGATTCAGACATGGATAATGGGGGTGTGTTTGGTGCTTTGGGCATCCAGAGATGATCAATCATCATCCTGGTTGGCGCAAAAGAGGATACTCTTTAAAGCCCATGCACTATATTTTATTTTAGTTCAGTCTTGTTAAAAATGTAAGTTTATAGTTGGCCAGTACAAGTAGCCTGAGCATTGATGACGATCAGCATGTTGTACATTATTGTTTAGATTTTATGATTATTGTGTATTTTAATGGATGAGCACTAAGCTGGTGCATCCAAGTTATGTTTAAATAATTGCCCAAGGTGGCAAAGGCTCAGTAGTTAGCCTGGTATACAGAAGACCCATTTCCAATCCAGTCACAAGGTTGACTGTTGATTTATATTTTTTATTGTTCAAATTCAGCCACAAGATGGACTGTTGATTTATTGTACTGATTTTTATTCCCATCCTTAATGATGATGATGGTGGATGGTTCTCTTAATATTTACTTATACTTACTTTAAATTATAATGCTGGTTGAATGTGTAATTATGCTTTTACTTGATCTTTTTAGTAGCTGGCTGATCTCTCAATGATCATGGAGATTCTCTAATCTCATTTTATTCTTAAATAAATATCATACTTATATATACTTTTGTAAATTTATTCATATTTCATTTTAAATGACTGGGAGTGATGATGATTTCCCATCATCCCAGTTCAATTCTACTTTCCCCAACTTATCACTCACCCCCTCCCATTACAATATATATATATATATATAATAACTGAAACACAGGCTTGTTATATACCTGTGGCTATATATATGTAATATAGGGTATATGAGCACAGTCTTTCACACCACCCACCTCTCTCCACTCTATCTAATAACACTGATACACCTAAACACATATATGCTGAAAAGATAAATAATCACCAATATATGTATTTCATGCTAAACCAGCAATCATCAGTTGGTCCAGACTATCATCTTTACACACATATATAGTATAAGTGCTCAGATATATATTAAGATAGACTATCCTCATAGTTTAATGGACAGGCTTCAATCCACTCCACACTCCAACTCTTCAACCTTCCATCCAATTGAAAATCTGATGATGGAATGCGCAAAGGCCACCCTGAGGCCGAGATTATTGTCTCGGCCTCAGGGTGGCCTTTGCGCATTCCATCATCAGATTTTCAATTGGATGGAAGGTTGAAGAGTTGGAGTGTGGAGTGGATTGAAGCCTGTCCATTAAACTATGAGGATAGTCTATCTTAATATATTGTCTCAGCCTCAGGGTGGCCTTTGCGCATTCCATCATCAGATTTTCAATTGGATGGAAGGTTGAAGAGTTGGAGTGTGGAGTGGATTGAAGCCTGTCCATTAAACTATGAGGATAGTCTATCTTAATATATATCTGAGCACTTACACTATATATGTGTGTAAAGATGATAGTCTGGACCAACTGATGATTGCTGGTGTCTCGGCCTCAGGGTGGCCTTTGCGCATTCCATCATCAGATTTTCAATTGGATGGAAGGTTGAAGAGTTGGAGTGTGGAGTGGATTGAAGCCTGTCCATTAAACTATGAGGATAGTTTATCTTAATATATATCTGAGCACTTATACTATATATGTGTGTAAAGATGATAGTCTGGACCAACTGATGATTGCTGGTTTAGCATGAAATACGTATATTGGTGATTATTTATCTTTTCAGCATATATGTGTTTAGGTGTATCAGTGTTATTAGATAGAGTGGAGAGAGGTGGGTGGTGTGAAAGTCTGTGCTCATATACCCTATATTAAATATATATATATATATATATATATATATATATATATATATATATATATATATATATATATATATATATATATATATATATAGTAATCTAAGCAGATGACCAACACATCAACACTTATATATGATAGATATAAAAATAAAACTTCTAGCTCAGTCTTATCAAATTTCTTTCTTTTATACAAAAATTCTAACACTATCAGTCTTCCTCATTTCATGTCTAATATATCATATCAATATTAATAAATTGTTTAACAATAAACTAACAATTATCATGAGACTTGGTATGCAATCATCAAAAAGGTACCCCTTTTTATTATTGAGTATATACTAAAAACATACTCTCAATGGCATAGAAATATCACAGAACACTACTTCCCTAAAATATCAATGATACACCAATGATTTACAATAAAATAAGTAAATTAGATTGAATATTAAAATTTCCTTTGTTAAATTTAATAATAATAATAATAATAATAATAATAATAATAATAATAATAATAATAATAATAATAATAATAATAATAATAATAATAATAATAATAATAATAATAATAATAATAATAATAATAATAATAATAATAATAATAATAATAATATACTGTATTTATCTACTTATTGAAATTATTTTATACCACTTCTTTATTGACATTCTTTAACTCAATAAACATCTCAGGTAAATACTGTTTCTTAAATTAATAAGTCAATTTACATAACTAACTGTAGAGAGGGATTTTACTTGCGCCTAACTACAGTTAAAATAATTACGAAACAAATATCATAATCAATTCCTCACCTTTAAACAAATTAACTAACTTTTTATATAAATTGACTAAAAAAAAAATAATTATTAACCAACATTTATCACTATTAATTACCATAATCAATTTTAAAATAATGTATTATCACAATGTATTATAACTCAATTATTTCTATTTTTATGGCATGCTAATTACTCACTCTTCATTATGATCGTTGAGAATGATGTAGAAAATTTACGTTAATTAAAATTTTAAATACAATATTAAATGTCTTGAATAATCTTCATATTTTCTTATTTATTATCTTTTCTCAAATTTTATGCAACAATACTAAATATCTTCAATCATTATAATTTAAGTGTGGCAAGGATGATGAATAATGATTTGAGAAGAAATGAGACTCTCAACACTTTATTAATTTAAAAACAAAGATTAACATTTGTTATAGTAAGATTATACAAAATTTAAAAATAATTTTACACATATCTTATATTTAATAAACAATCTTTACATATTATAACAAAACTTTATAAACTAATATTAACTAAATAATTATAATAAACTAAAATAATTCATACTTTAATTGGAAATTATTTACAAATAGAATTCAGTATATTTCAATACTTTACCCCATTATCATTAAGATACTTATTATCATTTTATTATATTAAAATATACCAACAAAAAGTATATAATTTATATTATTGTCAAGTTACAAATGTATCATAAATGTATTCAATTACATCATAATTACTTCATCTTTACCTTTCATATAATATTATTGTCTAATTACAATTTTATAACTTATTTTATTCCTTCAATTTTTATTATTTCATTATAAAATAAATAATTTAAATGTTCATTAAGATATGACATTTTATTCTATTATATACACTAATAATTATAAAATATCAGGTTTTTTTTCAATATTATATTTTTTATACCTCATATTTTCATTTTGTATTTTGATCTCCTATATTAAATAAAACATTCATAAAATATTTCTTCTTACATTCTTTAATATTATATTTGTTTTGTATTTCATCATTCTTGCAATAAATTAGTGTACCTTATTATCATTCGGAAGTTTAGTCATTACCATTACTTATATCTTCAATTCACTTATACAATATTTGTGATAACAAGTATGGGATGGATATCTTATAAAATTAGAAAAAACAATTCCATGGACTAAATATAGCTTAAGGTCACCATATCATACTGTATCTACCTTAATTTTCTATCTCGGCTACCTTTTTATGCTCTTACAGATTTTAGAGAATATCACTATATAATAAATATTCTGCCTTACTATATATTTTATCATATTTAACCTGAATCAACACTTCTATAACAGTATAGATTTTCCAATAAATATACATTCCCATACCACAACTTAAAATTTGACACTCCATATGGAATACATTACATAAAGTATAATTCATTATATCTCTAATAACATTTAAACTTTTGTTAAAACAGGCAAAACTCACTATACATATTGCCATACACAGCAAGCTAGAGTAATCTATAGATGTCAGAAGGCTTGTGCATAAAATCTCCATCTAGTGCTTACTCATCCAATATCCCCAGACTAGTTTCTGGCTTGTGGCCTTCATCAGTGAGGATGAATAGGCACTAGATGGGGATTTTATGCACAAGCCTCTGGCATCCATTGATTACTCTAGCTTGCTGTGTATGGCAATACATATAGTGAGTTTTGCCTGCTTTAACAACAGTTTTACAAAAGCATAAGAAGTGGTGGTCATGTGATGTTTATTGGCTTAAAACATTTAAACTTATCATTAACTTCTTATAATACTTTTAACATACCAAGAAGATTAAAAACAAACAAATAGTTTTATGATAGAATTTATCATAAATATAATACATTATTCATCTTTAATTTATAAAGAGATCAATCATATGTATGCTTATGCAATTATATTAATATTATAGTAAATGAATTCAATTCTTTACCATATACTTTCATTTAAATTTACATATTGGAAGTATCACACATATTTTTTTTACCTGATTCTCTGCTTAATATTAAATACCAATATCTTATATTTTATTATAAATATTACCTTAATCATAATATTTTATGATTATTACTGCTGACTCTCTTGTGAATCTCTTTCCTGTTATAGAATTATAATCATGAAATTTTTTATATCAAAAAATTTTTAGAAACTTAAATCTAAAATAACATATGAAATAAATAATTTTAAGTACTTAATATTATCTTAATATTATAGTCAATTCAACTAAAATAATGTAAACAAAAAGTTTTCTATAAAATAATTTTTTAAAAATCACAACACTTCAATGGGAGTGTGGTTATCACAATCACATCATCACCAACTGTTACTTAAAATAAGAGAAATTTATTTTCTCCTTTTCTTTCTCCTCCATGCTTTTCATCGTTATTTATCATAATTTAAAATATGAATAAAAATCTAAATAAATATTATTTTTAATAACAATAGTTTCTTGCAGCATGCATTCATACCTTCTTATATGTTATTTATAAGATTACTTCACATTTTAATAGATACATTTTATTTTATATTTTTGTAAAAAGTTCATTGCTTTGTTGCAAACATCAAAGACATATACTTGTAGAATTAGAAAGTTCTAATACTACTTTCTAAATATTCAATGTTTAAAATAGTTAATAAATTACAAATATCTAAATGATATTAAAGGTAGTAACTATAAACTTTTCAATAATAATTAATCTAAACCACTAAACATCACATGATCACCATCTCATACTAGCACATAATTGTTGTAAACAAAGGCAAAACTCTCCATACAGCGGTGCCACCCTGTGCTCTCAGATCCAAGGCTCCTCACTGATAATGGCCTCAAGACAAAAACTAGTCTGGGGATATTGGATGAGTAGGCACTAGATAGGGATTTTATGCACAGGCTTTCTGGCATTCATTGATTACTCTGGTTGGCACAGGGTGGCACTACTGTATAGAGAATTTTGCCTTTGTATACAATAATTAATCTACATCATATTCATCTTGTCTAATGCAATTATCATCATAATATCATAAATAAATTCATATCTTTGAATATCAATAGTCTTAAAGAATATAAGCAATTATCTCTATTATTACTAAAAATAAGATTTAGCAGAAAAGGTTTTCTATCATAAGGCATATAAAAATTATTAAGAATAAGTTTCTTACATTTCACTTTCATTTTAAGTAGCAAAAATGGTTTAGTAGTATGCAGTTTCTCTTTTTGAAGTAAATTTTATCCAAGTTAATAAAGTTTAGTTCCAGCCATTATTGTACTCAGCAGGAATGGGGATAGTTTACTTTTTATTCCTGTAATGAATTAACAATTTTTTAAGCATAATTCCCTGTGTTTAAAATTATTATTATTAACTTTTACTATTAAAATAATAAGATTTTAATAATTTTTTACTTAAAATTTTTAGATAATGAAAATTTGGTTTCCTTCTCTAATAATTTCATGATTATCTCCTCAATTTTTCTGCTTATCTTCTATTTATATGAAAATTTTTACAATATCTGATTGGTCAATTACCTTTAAATGTCTAGCTAAAATTGAAAATTAATTACTGTCTACACTTTTAAAAAAATTAAAACTAATATTATTAAATCAATATTTATTAATTTTAATAATACAAAACTTAAATGATCTTTTAATAAGAAAGTCAAAGTTTAACATTTAAGTTTTATAATTTACATTATTATTTTAATTATTGATTTTAGGAACTTATATAAAATTTATATGTTTAAAAGTAACATTTATTATTTAGATAATTAACAAATCGACTACTTTACCAGAAAGTAAATTACTTTATTATTAAATAAATGTGTGTGCATATCTATTACCACCCATCTCACTCCCCATTTATTTTATCATTAATTAAATAATTTTAAATAACAAATAAGTAACAATTTTCAAAGTGATTACTAATAATTACATTGTAGAGATGTCTGCCCATCCTTGCATATGTATTAAATGGATGTCCTGTGCATGTGGGGTTCAGATTGACCTTAGGTCAACATGGGTGTGATAAAATCTCGACCTCATGGTGACCTTTGAGCATTCCATCATCAGATTTTTAATTGGATGGACGGTTGAAGAGTTGGAATGTGGAGTAGATTGAAGCCTGTCCATTAAAGTATGAAGATTGTCTATCTTAATATATATCTGAGCACTTATAGTATATATGTGTGAAGATGATAATCTGGACCAACTGATGATCGCTGGTTTAGCATGAAATACTAATATTGGTGATTATTTATCTTTTCAACATATATGTGTTTGGGTGTATCAGTGTTATTAGATAGAGTGGAGAGTGGTGGGTTGTGTGAAAGTCTGTGCTCATATACCCTATATATTAATAATTATAAGATATATTAATTTTAATCATTATAATTATTGATTAAAAATACTTTACATTATTTTAATTATTAGTTACTTTCTTATTTTAAAAATAAATGGCACAATTTATAACTCAAAACTATAATTTATATCGATTAAATCTATTTAAAAATAGTTAACTCAAATTTAGCACTAAAGAAACAATGTATTTACATTCTTCTACAAACTAAATAAGTTTCTTATCATTCATTACATAAAATTTAAATTTTTTACTAAAATTGAGCATTAACAACAACCATACAATAATATACCAAAATAGAAAGGCTACCATATATATATATATATGTATGTGTGTGTAATAATGTGTATGTGTAATTTAGCATTCTTTGTATCAATAATTTCAATCTCTGCAGTGAAGTTGCAATCTTTAGTGTCTATATAAGTATATTAGACTATTAATAAAGGTAGTATTCCATCTTTATTATTAAAAGGAGGTTGCTTTGTGAACAATTTGAAGTTATTGATTGTTATTAATATTGGGATTATAAGTGTTAACTAGTTTTTAATGATCACTTACAAACCCAAGGCCTTGAACATTATTACACTTACTTATTTAAATAATACTATGGGTGCAATTTGGAATGTATAATTGCAGTTTGTAATGTGATAATTGACTATTTATTGGAATGCATTCAGAATATGTTTTGTTTGCCTGTTTAAAGAGGTTTATTTAAACTTCTTTATATCAATAATTTCAATATCTGGGGTCAAGTTGCAATCTTTAGTGTCTAAATATATTAGACCTTTAATATAGGTAGTATTCCACCATTATTGTTAAAAGGAGATTCCCTTGATGACAGTTTGAAATTGTTGATTGTATTGATATTGGGATTGTCTATTGGCTGGTTTTTAATGTTATATATTTATATATACTGTAACAGTTCAGATTTTCCACCAAAAGAGGGGAAACATATCTAATTATGGTCAGACCTAGGGCCTTTCTGGTAGGATGTCATGCATGATGTGATGAAGTAATTAACCAATGATCCCCCTCCAATGGTCTAGCTCTTAGTTTTCTCATTAAATCTAGATACAATTTAAGGTAGTTCATTCATACTTCACCCCTCTTTCAGATTCCAATACACCTCAGTATTCAAACCCAGTGAACTGGATTGTAAGTTACCTGTATAATATATATATATTATAATGGTCAGGGATTTTTGCAAGTCTTACCATATCTGCCATACAGGGTGCCACCAGGTTATTAGAACTTGGAAAATTTATATAGTAGGCAGACACGTAAGTTAAGAAAAACCAATTTTACATATATATTTTATTCTGACCATCAGCCTATGCCACTAGCTCATGGAGACGCAGAGATTTATGAAATATAAATTTATTAAAATATATATTTTTTTTTATATTTAAAAAATAAGAGAAGCCACTGCCAGTAATAACACACACACAAACATTTATTAAACATATATAAAATTTAGCATTATTATTTTAGTATATTTACTTTAATTTTTTTTTTATAAAACCTTAGAACTTTACTTTAGATTTTCATTTACACTTTAACTTTTTATTTAAGAAGTTTGCACAGATGAGTTTAATATTTTATTAAAGTGTCAAGTATGGATAGACTGCATAGATTGCATTTGAAAAGAAAATATTCTATCCCTTATTTAACCTTAGGCCAAAGTGCGCAGTCAAACCAATGCCAATCCATCTGATATATTGATGTATTCAATGCAGTATGAATACGACAGCACAATACCATACTATCAGGAATGCACATTGAACAGCATAGTTATAGAGAAGAAATTGTCTCTCCTTCAGTACAGGAATGTTACATCTGTCTGGCAAGAAGAACAATAAAAAAACTCCATAGGAAGGGATTGCAGTCCTTTTTGCCATCTTACTATCCCATTCCATAGGCTAAAGGAGTGATCCAAAAAGCAAGGAATACATCTGCTTCTGATGGTCAGTAAGAAATGGGACTTATTTTGCCCAAATGCAGCATATCATGTGATCCTCATGTAACGGACCTTCATACTACATTTACTAATTACACCAATATATCCATTCAGTTAACCCAATTTAAAATGAAACGAATAACCTAAGATTAACCCTCCCTCAATTAATTAATATAACTTTACAAATTTATGCAGCTATTCATGACTTAAATTTAAATTCATTAAAAGTTTAGTTTAACAGAAAAAAAAATCATAATAAAAACTTAAAAGAACAAAAAAAAAAATAACTTAATGGAAATGATTTTTTAAAAAAATACATCAAATAAAATTAATTACTAATAATAATTTATGTTGGTCAAATAGGATTCTATTTTTATTAAATACTGAAAAGGTTTTGGAATTAAAGTCCTTACTGTTTTGAAAATGTTCATTAGTTATATAGTTCTTACTGTTTTAAAAAGTTCATCTTTATCAGTTGCTTGCCATTTGCGATCCAGTGCTAATTGTCCTGATGTCCAGGCAAGACTGGTATGCCATTGGCCATTTTATTTATTCATCTGGAGGTTTTTTACTTTCACTGGTATTTTATTTCTGGGCCCTGATAGCCTGTAGTTCACAATATGGGAAAACAATATCATTTTTTTAGAAAAACTGAAGGAATTGAAAGTGCATTTTTCAATCCCTTCTCCTTCAACTCTCTCCAAACTAACACATATAGCACACTCCTATCACATCTCTATCTCTCTCATTATATTAAACTTTCATATCCAGTAGACATTACATCATGATGATGATGATCCTTTTGTTGAGATCTATTTCCTGAGGGATTTCTTTTATTGGCTATTAGTTTCTATTGTTTTTTCTTTTCTATATGACTTTTCATTATACATTTTGGAATTCCCAAGGGCTAGTTTACTTTTACTAATTGAAATTAATCATTTCCATTTTACACAATAGCATTAATTAAATTATTGTACATTCTTTTTATCTTTAAATCTTTTAAGTTCTTTTTTTTCTGAAAATTTAGTTTTAAAATACTTTCTTTTCTTTAATAAAGTTTTCTTTTAATAATAAAGTTTAGATGACTTTTAATTTTTAATTTTTAATTCTTAAAAAAAGAAGTTTTCATCTGCAAACTTTTATTTTTAATTTTATTTATTAAAATGTAATGGCATGTGTGCCCATTACAATATATATATATATATGTTTAGGCTAGACATGCTAAAAAAAGCCAATTTCTTTAAAAAATTTAAATTGAGATGATTATATGTGATATAATTTTAATAGTAATATTTAAAAGAGACTTAAAACTTATTAAAATGAATACGTAGGAAGTCAAAGTATATTTTAAAACTATTTTAATTGCTAAAATTGTAAAAAGAAAGTGGAATAATTTAATATTTTATGGCTAAGATAAATGATGTTGGTTATACTTCTGAAATATATTTAATATCCTGCTAAATAAACATTTGAAAAACACTATTTTTTAATATAATGTTAAATATAATTGAATAACTTATTAAATTTATCTTTAAAATAAGTTCAAACTGTTTAATAATTATTTATTAAAGTTCTTGATTTTATGGTGTGTCAAATGTTTTAATTTTAGTTATAAAAAATGTCAAAATTTACTATTCTAAATTTTATTTTTATAATTAATATTTTATATGTATTATTTTGTAATTAAATATTTATTTAAATTTATTTCAGACAGTAAGTTTCAAAAATTGCAACACATTTTTCTGAAAAGCAAATCACATGACTGACAAGATGTATGTAATGCTTGCATGAATTCAGAGAAAAATTTTAATTACTTTCTAAAATTATTGATAAAGTAGAAGCATATGAACATGATAAAGTGTATAAAATAATATTTCAATTAGTTTTTAAGGATATTTTGAATTAATAAATATAGTCTAAAATTGCTATATTAAATTAAATATTTTCTTATATTTTAATAAACTAGTAAAAATTAATAAAATGTATTATTTTAACATTTATGTTTGGTTATAAAGTAAATTAGATATTAAATATTTTTTATATTTATTATTTAAATGATGTCTCATTATTTTATTTCCAATTTTTAAAAGTACTTAATTAGGAAATATGTAAATGAGTTTGTAATCCTATTGTTTTTATCCAATCACATCTTTTTAAAAAATGAGTATCAATACTGTGTATAATTAATTTGAGTGGTTAGAGTAGTAGTTATTGTGTTAGAAATATTATTGTGCTAAATAATATCGTTACATTACTATAGGCTAATCATATAGTAAAAACTAACAGGAAATTATCTAAATTTTTAATTTATTTTTATTATTAAAGAAGTCAAAATGATAAAGAAAATTAGTATTTAATTCAACAATATGTGTGAATAAATGCACTAAACTTCCTATCAGTAAACTATTCTGAAATTTGATTAAAATTTATTGATGAGTTATGGAGCAGAAACATATAGTCTGGTGTATGGGAAGATTAAAGATAAGAAACTGAAGATTTTATGGAATCATGGTTTTTTCCAGTGCTATATAAGAATTTAAATATTTGTTTATGTGAAATATTTCAAAATTATTTATGAATATTATCTAGAACTAGTTGTATATAATGAACATGACTGTATTTATAAAGTTAAAAACTTTTAAAAAACATTATTTTGATAAAAATTATTGAAAAAGACAGAAATGCAATTTACCTGTGAATTTTAAAAGACATTGTAGATGAGCTACAAAACATAATGTTCTCTCCATAATATTTATAACATTATTTTAAATGATTGCAGTTTCAAAAAAAATATTTATTTTTGAAACAAATTTTATATTTGGACTTGTTAAGTAAGACATTTTGAAGATAAATTATATGAAAATATAGTTGCTAAAAGTACTATATGAAATAAGTGAACATTAAAAATATGTTTAACTGCTATTTTAATTGATGTATATTTGAAAAAAGAAGAAAAATGGTTAATAGAAGAAAAAAGTATATTTATCAGGAATAGATAACTCTTTGATATATTTAAAAACCTGGATTTAACTATTTGCCTTATTATGGGCCTTATTGAAATATAATTTTTAAAATGGATAGATATCTGCTTATTCTGGAATTATATGTTTAATAAATATGACCATGAATGATGCATCTATCCCCGAACATACATGAATGGAGAAAAATGATTTACTTTCTCAAAATGAATTTTAAAATATCATTAAATAAATTGTTATCCTGGAAAGATTTGCAAAAAAAGGACTGTTTTAAATATTTTTTGGAAGCAGGATGAACAATATTTTTAATTTTTTTTACATATTTTAAAAGTCGACAATTATTTTTTTATTATTTCTATGCACTGAGGGAGGAGAGTTTGAAAGAAAAACTTTAGACAATGTTTGTTACCTAGTGACCATGCAACCCCCAATTTATTAGAAGAACTTTTAAAGAAGAACTTTTGGTATGAAGAGGAGGAATTAGTTTTTATTTATTTTAAAAAAAAAAAAAAATACTAACATTAGAATTTAACCTTATTTTTGGATTATACTAGATAAGTTGCATTCATAGAAACTTTTTATTATTATAATCTTAATTTTAAAATCATTTAACAATTTTTAAAATTTTGGAAGCATTTCTTTTAAAATATATTTTATAATGAGCACTGTGTAAATGGAATTTTTGACTTTTTTATATTATTATGTAATTTGGACCAGAAGACATCAAATGTGATGTTTTAATCACATAGGTAATTTTAATTATTTTAAATATCATATGGTATATATTTTTAAGAATTGCTTGGAATTTAAACATTCATATTATTCTAAAAGAATGAATGGATATATGGATGAATGAATAAATAACACATGCAGATTTTTATTTTTTTATTAAAATGATATAAGCTATAAATGAAAATATGCATATATTTTTTATAATAAAGTTCATCATAACTTTATTAATTATTATAATTTTATGTGATTTTTGCTAAGTAAAACCATATTAAATATATTTTCAATATATGTATATCGATCGTATATTTTAATCAAAGTCATTTGCATTTGTGGCTAAGCTTAAGTGTGTGAAACCACTTCTTAAAGTACTCATGGTTTGATGAATTAATGTGTTAACTTTCTTTATTATTGGGAAGATTGCTTTGTTTATTTTGTGATGTAGATTGTTTAAATGTATTTAGAATTTTTTAGATAATAGTGAACAGGGGAGTAGGAAATGAAACCTTGGATGTTTATATTTGTAGAGTATGTCAAGAAGATAGGAGGATTAACCTATATTATATCAAAGTAGTTGTTATACAAATACAGTTAATGTAGCCCTGTGTTATTGTATGTTATTTCTATGGACAGTGTTAGTTATTTGTATTTTAATGTTCTGTAAGTGTCAATGAACCAATTCACTATTTTTTATGGGTATCAAACTGAGTCATACCTGATATTTTATTGTTTTCCATATGGATTAGTGAATTATTTAATACTATTGAGTCTTTACTCTTGTTATTCCTTCATTTCCTATACTTTATATCACTATCTTAATTTCATTAGTAATGCATTGTGGAGTTTAGTATTCTGAAAGTAGAATAATGAATAAACTTAGAATGATGAATTGTTCTAAAAAAGGGCAAGATAGGTTTTGAATTAAGTAGAAATGCAATTGATCTTGAATGTTTAATGCTGATTATGAAGATCATAAATGAATCATAACCATTTGTAATATATTTTTCAAATATTTTTTGATATTTTTCAATTTTTCATAAATCAATAATATTTTTGAAGCAATGCATATTTTATAAATAAACATCAGACTGAGGAATGTAAAGTATAATTGTAGATGCTTATTTATTTCATTTAATTTTATATTTTTTATTTTGAATATGAAATATATAATAAAACTTAGAGTGGTACCAAGCAAAGTATTTTAATACATGAACAAACATTATTCCATTGACATATATTTTGTGAATATAAAACAAATCTAAATATATCTTATCTAATTCTTCTTTTCTTCCATAGTGTAAGCTTGTGGTTAAAACACCTGTAGAGGTCCCTACTATCGCATTTTTATATGCATATTATTGAGGTTATAGCCTCAGTAAATATTACTTACATAATAAATGTGCGTTTAATAAATTTATAATTACTAATTAAATATTATAAAATATCTTATTTTATATTTCATGAAAACAAAGAAATATTACCATTTTATTTATTTTATTGGTAATAAATTTAACATAATTTTAGGAGTAAATATTGAAATTTTGGATTTTTACTTTGTGATAGAAAAAGCCAGAGTGAAGGCTTATACATTGTAATTGTTCTGTTTAGTAGTATCTAATCTACCTATTTTTATGCATACTTTTGTATATAATTTTCTTTCAACTTTTTTAAGTATAATACTTGTTAGTTTAATAATATTTAATTGTATATTTTTTGTATTAAGTTTTGTTGTTAATCTAAATAAATTTGTTAAAGTTGTTTCAGATATCAAATAAACAAAATAATAGACTACAATTTTTTATATAAGGCTGCATTTATAATTCAGAGATTGACCTGTATATTTATCACAAAATGTATTCCTAATGCAGTATTAATATATATTTATTTTATCTGCCTTTTTATTTTTTCTTGGATTTGGAATAGCCATTCTCATTTGCAAGGGTTTCTGATGGGTCAGAAAGTATATCTTATTAAACACTTGTTATTATATATCATATTTTTTGATTATTAATGATGGCAACATAATGATTGATCTATAAATATATTTATATATGTGCTGAATTAAATATTTCCATGAGTTTTTATTACAATAAAGGACAGAAATATGAAATTATATCCATGTAAACATAGACAACTTTTCGCTTTTGATGTTGCCAAGAAACTATCAATTACTACTAATTGACATCTCATTAAAAACAAATATTTTTGGATAAAATCTAACTGAAATCATAAATATATTTGTTTTACAGTAAATATTTTATAAATATGTTGCAAAAACAATCATAAATATATAAATACAGTGTGCAAATTTTTTTTTTCATTTCAACATGAAACAAAAATTATTTGCTCTCAAGATCTCTCAGAAGACTCAAAAGTCTGACAGAACAGAATTTACCAGTCAGTAGCATTGTAAACTCATTTTTATGACATTCTCTGTACTACACTGACTTATTGATATATTTTTCAATTAATAAATCAATATATATATATAGTTTAATGTATTTTTAGTATAAGAGTGTTTTTTTTTTTTGTTTTTTTTTTTTATAAGAGTGTTGGCGTTGGATATTTAGAATTTAAATTATTAAATTTCCAAAAAGAAAGAATAGTAATTTTTTAAAAAAAAAAAAAAATACTATCTGATTTATTTTTAGACAATGTAGATTATATTTTTTTTTGTTAAAGAAATAAAAAAAGACAATAACAAAATGTTACTTTTAATGTTTGCTAAGATAAGAATATAAATTCTTATCGTTAGACAATTAGCATTTCTTAAAAATTAAAATCACAACATTCTTTCACTGTCATTAAAGATGGCCACCAAAGGGGAAACAGATGACTGTGGAAACAAAATACATTAAAATTATCAAAGTTAAAAAGGTGTAAACAGAATATGCACAGCAGACTAAAATCAGGGAGGTGGGATAAAAAGTAAATACATTTTGTATCTTACATCTTCATCTATATAAAATGCATTAAGTTACTCTTACCAGTGGACTGAATCATTGTAATTTGTATGAGTAGAGAAAAGTTTATTTGCTCATGTTTTCACCTTTCCTGAAGTCTTAATAATGCCATGAGTGAAGCTATTGACTATCTGAACCTTTGAATCCCAGACTACCTACAAGCTGTAATAAGAGTGTACAATGGATCCCTCCCAGGACAAACAAAACTATGCATGGTAATTAATCCATACAGTGCTATAAATGAACAATTGAACTTACCACTAAAAAACTATTTCATAGATTAGAATGATCACCTTCATGAACTATAATGCTGTCAAATACTGTGTTGAGTCAGACTACTGAAAATCTGAATCCTAAAAACAATAACTTTTAATAACCATTTAATTTTGATTTTATACTTTTATTCTCTTATTAGTGTTAGAAATATTTTAATTATAAATTAATTAACCTTATAAATATAATTTACATTGTTGTCTAGTTAAATTTATTATTACTAGAGTAATATTAATTAAATTCTACCACTATTGTTTTGCCAAGTAAATTGTCAATGTGCATTGAAAAATATAATCCTCCAGACTGTAACAAATAATTATTTAATAGTGACTAATAAAGATAGATGGAAGTGATGCAGGGGTTCCTGACAAACAAATTAAAAATTGGTCTTGTCCTCAACTATTAGTAAAATTTAGTTATGTTAAGTTTTTTCGTTAACCTATAATAGCTCATTTGTGGAGTTTTTTGTTGATGTAAAAGAGGATCCTCTTTTACTTCAAATCCATGTTTTATATGGATTTAAATCCTGAAAGCTATTTTATAGGTGTCACAATTTGAAAGAATAACATCTTTCTTAACATTCTGCAAATAATATTTTTAACTTTTCAAGAGAGTTGTATATGTTGTGTGTGGTATATATACTAGTACCTGCAAACTTGTTTTGTAACAAATGTGTTCTGAATTTTTTTTCATTATGATTGATTGATTTGTCTGTTTTATTGATGACTTTGTTTTAAGACTAAGAACAAATTGCTTGAGAAGTTGGCTTTCTAATTAATTATGTCTGTCTTTGAAATTGAATGAAAATCATTTCTTTGGTCCAATCAGTTCACTATGCAGTATAAAAATTATATAAAGAGATCACAAATATTCATTTTATATATTGTTTGAAGGTTGTTTCTCAGAACGAATAGCATTATGGTAGCAGTAATTTGTATAAAATGTACCTTATCACCTAAAAATGTATTACAGAACTGAGTTAGACTAAATATTCATAACTTTCTACTTATTTGTGATAGGTTAATAAAAGTCAATCTCATAGAATTGTAAATTGATCTATATTTGTTTGAAATGTGTGATAATCATTACTACTGCATACTCTGCATGTCTCAATGAAAAGATAATGTGGAACTGAAGCTCAAGGTCCATGGATTGCAACCCGGCTCTGTTACTACTGGCACTTAAACTTGTTACAAACATCTCAAGTGATAAATCATTTGATTGTCTATTTTATTAGTGCTGTATAATATTAGAGTTTTAGCTTCCTTCAAAAGTTATTGTATACAGAAAGACAAAACAGATTTATCTTTTATATGTTTTAAACAAAAGATATCTTTCTAACATATTTTGAATGCAAAGGGTCATCAAATCATCAGCAGCCTAGTTACAATAGAAGTTCAAATAAATGTTATTTCTTTATTTATTTGGTGATATATTACGGAATAAAAGTAATAAAAATTCCATTAAAATTATATTTA
This sequence comes from Epiperipatus broadwayi, assembly GCA_028023455.1. Classification (NCBI taxonomy): domain Eukaryota; kingdom Metazoa; phylum Onychophora; class Udeonychophora; order Euonychophora; family Peripatidae; genus Epiperipatus; species Epiperipatus broadwayi. The sequence continues at coordinate 115,428 of JAQFVV010006948.1, read as the reverse complement.
TTAGTATTAAAAGGATGTTGCCTTGACAACAGTTTGAAATTGTTGATTGTATTGATATTGGGATTGTCTAAGTGTTGACTCGTGTTTAATGATTATTTATAAACCAATTTAACCTTGAACATTATTACGCTTATTATTTAAGTAATACTTTGGGTGCAATTTGAAATTTATAACTGCAATTTGTAATGTTATAATTAACTATTTATTAGTCTGCATTCAGAATAGGTTTTATTTATCTGTTTAAAGAGGTTTATTTAAACTTCGTTGTATCAGTAATTTCAATTTCTGTGATAAAGTTATAATCTTTAGTGTCTATGTAATTATATTAGTCCATTAATAAGTGTGGGATTCCATTCCTATTGTTAAAAGGATGTTGCCTTGACAACATTTAGAAATTGTCTATTGTTTGTATAATTGAAATTGTCTATTGTTATTGATGATTGTTATTAAGATTGCCTTAAGTGTTGACTAATTTTTAATGATTATTAATATTAGAATTCGACTGAAGAATAATAATAGTAAAACATTTCAAGCTAACTATAAAAAGCAACAGAAAAATATTAATTTTATGACAATTAATTTTATGTCATTTCCTTTTTTCTAGTAATAATAATGTTTTTTTTTAAAAAGATCTAAAAATTAAAGTTATATAAATAGCATTAAAAAATATAAAAGATTAAAATTATTATCACCTAAAAATATTTTAACTTTTTAATTAAAAAAAATAAAGCTTAATACAAGTGTAGCGTCACATGTTTTAGTTTATCACATTATTATATAAACAAGCGCTCTTATTTACAATAGATAGCCTGCAATTAAAACACTGCTTTTGTTTAAAAATATTTTGAAAGAAATCAGGTATTTATATATGTACTAAAAGATTGGTAAAACAAACAGAAAGTGTATCACTGATAAATGTTAGCTTATTTTTAAAGTAGGAATAAATAATACTATGCAAATATGTTAACTTTTTTTTTCATATGTCATAGCATCGGCCGGGTGGCGAACCCACAACCGTCTGCAACCAACTACTTGCTTGCAAGGCGGTTGCGATGACCTCTCGGCTAATAACGCTTGACGAATATGTTAACTTTTGTGTTCAAAAGAGGAAGAAATATCTAATTTTTTGATAATGCGACCAAGTGATAACAATATATCATTACTGATGGTAGCTTTTTAATGTCTATCAACGTCTTCACACTATTTATTCTGCCATTTCAATATTTAGAGCAATAAATTTTTAAAAAAAAATTAAATAAGCCCTTTAAGTAATGAAACTGTGCTAGTATTTTATAAAATAAAAAGCACAGTGTGTGTATTAAGTGATTCTATTTTTATATACAAGAAACTAACTTGTCTACGTCACTTTTATTAGAATTATTATTCAGTTCTCTTGGAATAGAATAGAGCATCACATTTCTTTATTTTTCTCAACCAAAAAATATCTTTTTGCATAACCAAAATGCAGCTTGATAAAAAACTTAAATGGAATGTCTCTTCATTCCATTCAAGCAATCTCGTTCCAAAAGGCACATTCAATGGTTTTCAACCTTGCACAAAAATATGACAATTTACTTATAACTAGTGCAATTTTAACTACTGATATGCCACCTCCAAATAAAACTTTTTGGATTGATCAGATTATTACCTACCATTACCAATTCAATAACAATAATGCAGATGCCTTTAAAACAAAGATAACTATATGGACTGCGCACTAACTAATAAACCCTCAACCCTTCCAAATGAAAACAAAACTAGGTGAGTCTAATCAGAAGATCACAACATTATTAAGGTTTTTACTATTAAAGTTCAAATTCCTGGACTATTTAATAAAAGTGAATCTTAATGCTATGTCCACCAACTAGTTCTTACATCAGAAAAGATTCCTGAACAACATAGATCCTTCCCGCCCAATCTGCCACAGATAGGATGAGACCTTTGAGCACATTATATTAACCTGCACAGGCTTCAGACCAGTGATGCAAATCATAGCCCAAAATTCAGAAATTGATTATTATAAAATCCTCTCCATTAAAGATCGCATTAAGGAAAGAGATTTTCCCATCATAAGAATCTCAATCTTCATTACATATTCCATATGGATCACCCAATGCAAAATGATATTCAACATCCCACAACCAAATGCCCTTGCAATTTTCTTTGGAACCCTCAGAAAAATCCAAAGTAAAGACAAAATTCTCTCTCCTAAGTTTATCTATGAGAATACAAGGAAACTTTTCAAGATTCCCAGTGACTAAAGTTCCCAATTCTGCTATGCTATTTCTGCAGAACCATAAAAAAAATTTCTCTTCATCTAGATTTGACAAAAGCATCAACACTGATAGTTCTAGTTCCCAAGTAAGAAGCTCCTGATGACACATGATCTTCATCTGAACATCACAGTTTGTAGCCATATATTTCACTAATAAAGTTTCTTTGAAAATAAGAATATCTTTTTGCATTTTAATTTCTTATGGATTGTTATCAATTACTTTTTTTTATGGCTTACATGATAAACTACTTGTATTGACGTTAAATGCTTACTCATATTTATTGCAGAGTGATTTGCTAATTAAACTTCTAAAGGGTCACATTTAACTAAATGTATTGGTTTTTCAATTGTGCATTGGTTTGATTGTTAAGCATATTATTTTCAGTTTTGTTATTAAATATATTATTTTCATATTTTTTTTGTTTTTATATAAATATTACTAAATTATTTCTTATATAATATGAAATTTACATATATTAGTCTTTTCTTTACTTCATTGGTATGTGAATGATAGTTCCATCTTATTTTTCTGTACATATTAATCTATATGATTAGAATAGTGGTTCCCTCTTAAGTCTTTTTTTTTTGCTATTGTCATTTTGTAATTTTAATCAGTAAAATAAGAAAATTTTGAAATCATAAATTATTGTTGGTTAAACACTGAAAATGAATTATATATGCAATAAAAAAGAGATGAGTTTTTATTTCATTATTTATATGTGCATGTGTTTTAATAAAGTGATCTATACTATTTAATGTTAATCTATCCATAAAATAAATAGGTAAACATTGTTATTGATATATTCCATATGTTTTATTTTTAATATAAGTCAACTCAAAATATTATAAAAATAATTGTTTAATCTTTGTTACACAATTTTCATGCATGTATATATAAGCACCAATAACTGTTAAAAGCATTTTGTATTTGATCATTCATTTAATTTTCTGGACAATCCATAAAGTTATACATTATTAAAAAAACAACAAGATGTTAACTTAATTGACATATAGAAAACTACAACTAACATTCCTTTTGATATGCAGCTATATACATATGTTATATACTATGTATAATATCATATTTCGAATGTATGACAATTTAGAAATAGTTTTATATTTTTTATATACAAAAAAGAAAGTGTAAAATATACGGAAAGTTAATCTTTCTTTTACAGTTTAAAAAATAAATTAATGTCAAGCTAAAGGCTATATAAACTGCTTTTAAATGTGATCACTTTTTTTTCTTAAAAGAAAACTGATGCAAAGTATTAACAGATAGTTGGTAATATATATATATATATACGCACGCAGGATTTTTATTGATGAAGTATTCAGGCTTCAGAAAAAAAAAATTCTTAAATTATAAAAGATTAAATTGCCATACGAATATTGGTAATAAGATTAATTAAGAATTCAATACTATACAAAGAGAAAGAATAACATTGTGGAGATTGATGATATATCAGACAGAGGAGTAAGATTAATTATTGAATTTAATAAAAGATAGCTAATGCACATAATTCAGATTTATGCCACAAAATGTTCTCATTCTGCTTAAAAATTGAGGGGATTTTATATGCATATATAAAAACTTTTAACCAGACAATTCAACATTTTTAAATTGTCATAGAAGTATTTAATGATACAATTGATAAACAATTGCAAGATGATAATAGAAATGAGAGAGGACATTAAAATTGTGGAATTCACCAACAAACACAAACTACATATTGTGATTTTTTTTCTTTGAGAAAAATACTGACATTGATACATTCAAATGTAGGTACCCACATTCCAGACCTCATGAAGCTTATGTCCTTCTTTTCAGAAGATTCAGGGCTGAGTTTCAACCTTGAAAAATCAGCAGCATGGAGACTATCTTCTGGAAACAACATTCCCTCACCCTTCACAGCTAAACTGCAGAAATTTCTTGGATTTGCTTTTAATCTCTCTCAGCTTGCAATGAGGAGAGAGATCCAAAATTCAATCATATTAGTAACTAACAGAATAGTTGGTTCTTTATAGAAAGTATATATGTCTCTTTATTTCAAGACAGCTCTTTCGAACATGTTGTTATTTCCAAGGATTACTTACTTCATACCTTTTATTAAATTTACAGCTAAATTCATTTGTGGTATCAATTCAATTTGTTCTAAGCTACTATGGGGGGGGGGGACTGTAGCAATTAGCTTCAGAAAGATGCACACACCTACCAGACTAAGTGGTCTTGGGCTGCATTCACTGAAAGTGTTTAGACTTCAGCGGGCCTTCAACCTATTTTTGAGCCTGAATCATTTTATCCCTCAAAAATTTTATTTAGTTGATGTTGATCCTACTAATACCCCACCTCCAATAATGAATTGCTGGTTGGCTGAGTTATTATTTGAAATTTAAAAAATGAACTTAATTCCTAATCCATCTAAATCACAAAAGTTCAATACTGGGAGGCTTATTATCTCATTAATAAAGCAATAGTACCTATTAATTCAAGTCTTAACTTGATAGCATTTAATCTGCTGAAAGAGTGCAGATGGTGGGGTCTGGAGCCAAAATATTTTGATTTCTTGATAAAAATAAATTAAAATGCACTACCTATTTATAGTTTTTTAACAAGAAATCATGGATTTACTTGTATTGATGGTCTATGTGGTTTATGTCGCAGAGATGAAGACATGATTGAATATATTTTTGGTGAATGCAGTTATTTGCAAGTTTGTAGATATTTTATTAGCTTAATTTATAAACATAAAGGCTCATTGATACATGTATTGATACAAGCAATTAAAGCAGGAGTTTTTGCTGATATTAGAAGTGCCACTTTTTAATATATAGTTTATGGCTAACTAGATGTGATATTATTTTTAATTCGAATTGTACAGATCCTTTGAAGATTATAATTAGAAAAATCAGAACGATAAAAGAAAGAGGCAATAGAATATCATCACAAGATTTATTTAATAGCTCATGGGATCTTATTGATATTTGAAGACCAGTTTCTACCTATTGAACTTTAATTTGCATATTGTTTTTATTATACAATATTATGTATTTTTGTTTTTTTCTGGTTTAATAAAGTTTGTTTTTGATAATAAAAAAAATGTAGGTACCTCAGAATTGCATTGTATTTTGAATTAAAAAAATATGTTTCAAGATTGTAATGGTTCTAATAAATTTAACACAGGAAGTGAGCATTGATTAGTGAGGTGGAGTGAGATGTAAGGTACAAGTTAATTTGACAGAGATAGAAAAATATTTAATGAAAATTGCATTCATAGTTGATATGCAAATCGTCAGAAATATTCCAGTGAACTTAATTTAGAACTTGCAAATTATTTTAAAATATTTGCATTTTACAGCAATGCTCTAACCAACTGAGCTCTGTTGGTTGGAGCATTGCCTTAAAAGCCCCTACTCATAAATCTAAAAGACCAAGTTTGATTTCCATACTAGTACTGTGACTGCTCATGCCATCAACACCTGAAGAATAAAGATAGGAGAATAATATGAGTAAATACATGTTAAATACTAACCTGTATGTTATTATTAACAGTTGAATGTATTTAGAAAGTTCAAATAAAATTTAAATTTTTTAAAGATATTCAAGATTTAATATATATATATATACACACACATTGTAGAAAGAATCCAGCATATAACAAACTTTTAAATATATTAAATAATCAGCAAATAAAACCTAGAAGCCCCTCTAGTAAATAGAAGATTTTAATGTGAACATTAAATGAAATATGGAAGCATAAACAAATAAAAATTTGCAAATAAATACTCAAAAAAATCCTAGCTAGACACATGTTACTTTTAAGTTAGTTAAATCACATAAGATACAATACGATTGTTGATAGTTTAAGGGTTGATTGTTATCATCTACATTTATAAACCTATTAAAGTCTTGAGTAATTGGATTTATTGCTTAAGCATTGAGCAATCTCAACCTGTAATCAAGGCAACCTGTTTTAACAATAAAGAAGGTTGCCTTGACTGCAGGTTGAGATAGTTGATAGCTTAAGGGTTGATTGTTATCATTTACATTTATAAACCTATTAAAGCCTTGAGTAATTAGCTTTATTGTTTTAAATAATATATATAACAAAGGGTATAAATCATAATAATTTTATTTTATATTTTTTAATAATGCTAATATTTTTCAATATTAAACCACTAAACATCACATGATCACTATTTCTAAGATGTACTTAGATCCTAAGATCTAGGTGCAGTGCTCTCAGTTCCAAGGCTCCTCACTGATGAAAGCCACAAGCTAGAAACTAGTCTGGGGATATTGGACGAGTGGGCACTAGATAGGAATTTTATCTGCAAGCCTTCTGGCATCCATTTATTACTCTGCCTTGCACTGAGTGGCACTGCTGTATGGAGAGCTTTGCCTGTTTTAATTTTTTAATATTCCAATAATTTTTGAAATATTTTATTATAAAAAAATACAACTATAATATTTTTCCGGCACTTGCATTTTAAATGTTTTTGGTGATAATTTCAGTTCCATTACGAGAAAAAAAAATTATTGTTAAATTAATTCCAAAGTTAATTTATGTATAATTTTATGCGTTTAACACTTACTAATATCTATAGCATGATTAGCTATGAACTTCGTTATTCTCAAACTATACACAATTTTAATTATGGCTGATAACTTTTGCTAAATTCTATATACATTCTTCAATATTTGTAATTATGATTTAAGCTATTAAACTATTTGCTACTGTTGTTCTTAATAGTTCACTTATTTATTTTTTTTACTATGTTGCTATCTGAATAAAAAACATGCAGAGTGATGATAATGTGATTAGAAATAATATTTAAAGAAAATAATACTCATTCAAACTAGTTTTGCGTTTAATACTGTAGGCTCGTATAAAATGTTGAGCAAAAAAGATAGGAATTAAAGAGAAATCATTCCATTGAAGCAAGCAATGATAGTATTTTTAAGGCCTGGCCAATAAATTCAACCTCATATGTTCTTTGTGATTTCTTCATTTCTGATAATAGATATAAAGAATAGTTTTGGAAGTTATATAAATGGCTCTTCCTTTTCATTTTAAATCATTATCAGGCCACTTCGTAATAAAGTTCTTTCTGAATTGAATTCAGTTTCTCTGATCTTTATCTTTTTTTCCCAATAGCAGCAAACATTCTTATTCAACCTATTCATTTTAAATGTCATTCTTGATTTTTGACATTCTCTTGGGATTAATTTTAATATTTCATCTGTCTATCTATTATATTTTTCAGCAATATGTCTATCCTAGCTCTATTTCAGACTTTTCTTTACTGATGTAATACCAGTTTTTTTTCTCATTCATGTATTTCACTTTGATCCCTTATTGCTATTCTTGACATATATCTCTCACTAGTTAGTTGAATTGTTTGAAGTCTTTGTATTGTTTTTGTGTTAAGTGTTGAAATCTAAGATCCATAAATAAAAACTGGTAAAACACATTTTTATTAAATGTCTTTATTTTTAAATGTATAGGCATATTTCATTTTAATATTAAATTATTTCTACCAAAAGCATTCCATCCAAGTTTAATTCTATGATTAATTTTAACCATTAAGTTTCCATCTATATTAAGAATCTGACCAAAGTATTTGTAATTGTTAATTTTTATTTTATCATATGTTTATTTTCTTTTGAGAAAATCACATTAAATATCACTATATCTTTAGATTTACTTTATTACTTTTAGAAGATAATTCTTGCATTTCTTAAAGTTCTGAAGCATTATTTGCAAAATCAATTACATTACCTGCAAAATCTATGTGACTTAAATAACTTTCATATGCTTTTACTTTCTTAGTTTTCCATATTTATCCACAAAATATTTCTTGTAAAACTACTGTAAAAAGTTTTAAAGGTATGGAATTCTCGATATTAATCTTCTTAAGATCATTAAATAATCCAATCATTATTACAAATTTTAATAAATATTCTTCAGAATTTGACATATCCTGGACCTATATTTTAATGAATCGATGCTTTAATCACTGTAGAAATGCTTATAAAATTAAATGCCTTTTTATAGTCTACAAATCCAAAGTACAATGGCAATTCATATGATTTTTTCTATAGCTTCTCTAAATATATGTAAGTGGTAGATGTGCTCAAACCACTTTTAAACTCAGTTTGATTTTTGGATGATTAAAATTCATAGATTACAGTAGATGTGTTGTAATTATCTTGGTAAAAATTTTGTATAGAACTGATAAGCAGTTGATAAATCTATAATTTGTATGTCTTTATCACATTTTATAAATATTAATACTACTAATGCAGTCCTCCAATCATCTGGTTAATCTTATTTATTTAGATGTTTGAATATGACTTTATCAACCATTTTCCTATTTTTTCATCTTCTTCCTATAAAATGCCAATTACAATTTTAACATATCCTAGAATCTTTTAGTTTTTCATGATTTTAATTGTATGCTTTACTTCTTTACTTAAATAATATTTACTAAGGCAATAAACCTCAAGAGTGTGAAGGTATGGACCTCTACAGGTCTTAACCACAAGCTTATGCTTTGAAAGAAAAGAGGGGAATCCTTTTTTACTTCAACCTACTTTCTATATAAATAGGTGAAGCTGATGCTGGGCAAAGCAGAACATGCATAAGCAGGCAATACTTTCCATACAGTAGTAGTGATAATGTGACATTTAACGGTTTCAAATCAGAACATGTAGTAATGGTAAGGAATAGTTTGATCTCTTGTTCTCTATTATTATATAATTCTTTATAGAATTCTTCCACACAATTCATGATACCATAACTCTTTTTAATAATAGATCCATCTATTCTTCTTAGTGCAGAAATACAGTCCCTATCAATACTAAGATATTGTTTTATGTTTTTGAGACTTTTATAGCTTTCATTGCTAACTCACAATTATATGTAATATTAATATTATTTATATTTTATATTGCTTTTTACAACCTACTATTGATGGTTTTGATTGTCAAAGCAATCTTCTTCAGAACTATAACAAATACAACACAAATACATAAATACAAATATTCATGAATACATAATTTTATATTTTGTATATATTCATATATTCTATTTTATAATCATTATTTATATACCCACATATATCTTTATATGGCTGCAGAAAGGAGTTTGCTATTAACTGAAAGGAGACCCTTTGATTCCTCTTGAAGGCCTTAAAGGAACCGAACAGGGCAAATTCCTAATGTCCACTCCATACGTTCTTGTCGTTGCAGCTGTTATTACTATATGTTTATTCATATAGTATACGAACATGGATGGGCTGCTCACCAACATGCATTAGCCAGCGTGGTGAGTTTATTGGCTTTTTACCTCTGAGTTTAAGATCAAGAAACACCATGGTCTTTCTTCTCAGTGCCTAATAAGGCAGAATGAATGTTTGTGTAAATGATAAAGATTTTTCCCAATTTATACAATTATGACAGACAAAAATAAAGCATGGCCCTTAATCCCAGGAGGCTGTAAAGTCACCAACCAAGGCAGCGGTTGGTGGCCGAAGGCGGAGGGTGCTAAGAATATCCTGGAGGCGGACCCAGGCTGCCATTTGATGACGACTTTTTATTTAGGTACTTACAACTGCAGATCACTTTCAAGTGAAGGAAGATTGCAAGAATTAGAAGAAGAACTCTCTTATATTAAATGGGATATTATTGGACTTTGTGAAGTTAGAAGAAAAGGTGAAGAGACAATTGATTTAAAAAGTGGACATATGCTCTATTATAAAGGCACAAATATTGAAAATACAAGTGGAGTAGGATTCATTATAAATAAAAAGTGGAAGAACAATATTGTGGAGATTGATGGTGTATCAGACAGAGTGGCAAGATTAGTTATACAACTTTATAGCAGATATCAAATGCAGATAATTCAGGTTTATGCCCCAACAAGTTCTCACAGTGATGAAGTAGTAGAAGATTTTTATATGGATGTACAAAAGGCTTTTGATCAGTGTAAACAACATTTTAAAATTGTTATGGGAGATTTTAATGCTAGAATTGGTAAACAAATGAAAGATGAAAGTGTTGTAGGTAATTTTGGTTATGGTAATAGAAATGAGAGAGGACATAGACTTGTGGAGTTTGCAGAGAAGGAAAAACTTTATATTATGGATTCTTTTTTTGAGAAAAATGTTAGAAGGAAATGGACATGGAAGCATCCAAATGAAGGTACAGCAGAATTGGATTATATTTTGACTAACAGGAAATACATATTTCAAGATTGTAATGTTCTTAATAAATTTAACACAGGAAGTGATCATCGATTAGTAAGGGGTAAGATACATGTTAATGTAAAACTAGAGAGACAAAAATTATTAAGAAAAACTATATTTACAATTGATATTCCTAATCTTCAGAAACATTCTAATGAATTTAAATTAGAACTTACAAATCGGTTTCAAGTATTAGTAGATTTTGAACATGATTCAGATTTGAATGAAATTAATATGAAAATAACTGATACACTTTTAAAAACTGCAACAAAGATAGCTGGTAGAAAAAAGCAGCAATTGACTAATAAAATTTCTACTGAGACTAGAGAACTTATGAAGAAAAGAAGGAATATGAAGATATGCAAGAATGATGCATTAAAAAGAATTGAATATCTCGAATTTTGTAAAATGGTGTGGAAAAGAGTTGAAAATGATATAAGAAAGTATAACTGTGAACTAGCAAGAAAAGCTGTAGAAGAAAATAAAAGTCTTAAGAATGTAAAACAACATTTTGGTATTGGTAGGAAATTTATATCTGCAATAAGGAAAAAAGATGAAATTATTACTAAAAAGAGGGATGACATTATGAAATTGGTAGAAGATTTTTATCAAGAATTATATAGTAATAAAGAACAAGTACCTCCTATATCTATTACATCTTCCGAATTGCCCAGAATTTTAAATGAAGAAGTGAGAAATGCAATTAAATGTATGAAAAAAGGAAAGGCTCCAGGTAATGATGGAATTATAATTCATATATTAAAAGAAGCAGGTGAAGAAACAGAAAAAATATTAGCAAAGTTATATACCAAATGTCTAAATGATAAAGATGTACCGGATGATTGGAAGAATGCAGTAATAATATTAATATTTAAAAAAGGTGATAAAGAAGATATTAGAAATTACAGACCTATCAGCCTTTTATCAGTTTTATATAAAAATTTTACCAAGATAATTACAACTCGTCTACAGAGAACCTTGGATTTTCACCAACCAAGAGAACAAGCTGGATTTAAAAGTGGTTTTAGTACAGTAGATCATATTCAAGTATTGAGAGAAGTTATAGAAAGGACAAATGAATATGAGTTGTCATTATGTTTTGGATTTGTAGATTATGAAAAGGCATTTGATTCTATAAACATTTCTTCAGTGATTAAAGCATTGGATCATCAAGGTATAGATCCAGGATATTGTCATATTTTAAAGAATATTTATAAAAATGCAACAGCAACAATTAGATTACATAATGATACTGGGAAAGTCATCACTGAGAAAGGTGTAAGACAAGGTGACTCCATATCTCCAAAACTTTTTACAGCAGTGCTGCAAGAAGTATTTTGTGGATTAAAATGGGAAACTGAAGGAGTGAAAGTAAATGGAGATTATTTAAGTCATTTAGATTTTGCAGATGATGTAGTTGTTTTTGCAAATAATGCTTCTGAGCTGCAGGAAATGTTGCAGGAGTTATCAGATGAAAGTAGGAAAGTAGGACTAAAGATAAATGTTAAAAAGATTAAAGTAATGTTTAATCGATTTGCTCCAAATATGAAAATAAAGATTGATTATGATGAATTAGAAGAAGTTTAAGAGTTACAAATACCTTGGTCAGATTATTAATACAGATGGAAACATAATAGAGGAAATTAATCATAGAATTAAACTTGGTTGGAGTGCTTTAGGTAGAAATAACTTGATATTAAAAGGAAATATGCCTATGTGTTTGAAAAGAAAGGTTTTTAACAAATGTGTTTTACCAGTTCTTATGTATGGATCTGAGACTTGGACATTTAATAGAAGATCAATACAGAGACTTCAGACCACTCAAAGAAGTATGGAGAGATGTATGTTGGGAGTAACAAGAAGAGATCGAAAATGCAATGTATGGGTAAGAGAACAAACAGGTGTTACTGACCTCATTGAAAAAATTAAAAGATTGAAGTGGAGTTGGGCTGGACATATTGCTAGAAGAGATGATAATAGATGGACAATTGAAATTTTAAACTGGATTCCAAGAGATTGTAAAAGACCCAGAAGGAGACCACATGTAAGATGGATGGATGAAATAAGAAAATGTGTAGGGGTGATGTGGAGAAGAGAAGCTAAAGATCGGAGAAGATGGATTAAACTTGGAGAGACCTTCATCCTGCAGTGGATTGATAATGGTTGATAATGATGATCTTTATATACCTCTCTATATAACTATTACCTTTTTATATATTATATATTTTAACCTTTTTATATTTTATATTTATCAATCAATAACCTCCTATAATCATATGTACATATTTTATTTTTGTTTCATTTATTTTTTATTTTATTCTTATTAATTTTTTTTCCAATATTTAATTCTAACATTATATATTCATATTTTTATTTACATTATTATTCCATTAAATTGACGTTCAATATGTATAATTTTCTTTAATCTATAATATTATTTTTTAACATATTTTTCATACCTATCTTCTACTTAAAATAATATTATAGTTTAAATAAATCATTTTTTATAGTGTGATGTTTGTAAACTGTAATATTTAACACAGCATTACGCTGTTGCACATGCGCTTTGAAGATTTTAACTATAAATGAAAGAATACTAACACTCAACCACATGATAAAGTCTTTGGAAAAGACAGAATGGCCATTCTGTCTTTTCCAAAGACTTTATCATGTGGTTGAGTGTTAATATTCATTCATTTATCTTTTCCAAAGACTTTATCAGGTGGTTGAGTGTTAGTATTCTTTCATTTATAGTTAAAATCTTCAAAGCACATGTGCAACAGTGTAATGCTGTGTCATTCTGTTTTTTCCAAAGACGTTATCATGTGGTTGAGTGTTAGTATTCATTCATTTATAGTTAAAATCTTCAAAGCGCATGTTCAACAGCGTAATGCTGTGTTAAATATTATAGGTTAAGAAAATTATACATATTGAAGGTTATATAATGAATAGTAATCATATAAAATATAAAAATATGAATATATAGTGCTAGAGTTAAATGTTAATTTTAAAAAAATTAATAAGAATAAAATAAAAGATAACTGAAATAAAAATAATATATATATATATATGAAAAAAAAGCTGTTAATGTATTAAAAAATGTTGATATTTATATAGTTGTTGTAAAGAATTTATTATTTTTCTGATTATATATATATATATATATGATTATAAGAAGTATTGATTGATAAATATAGAATATAAAAAATGTTAAAACGTATAATATATAAAAAGGTAATAATTATATAGAGGGGTATATAAAGATATATATGAGTATATAAATAATGATTATAAAATAGAATATATTTATGTGTATATATATTAAATGTAAAATTACATGTTCATATATATTTGTATTCATGTATTTGTATTGTGTTTATTACAATTCTGAAGAAGATTGCTGGTGCAAGCGAAACCGTCAATAGTGTTTTGTAAAAAGCATTGTAAAAAGTAATAATGTACATAAATAATATTAATATTATATGGATTTGCCAATGCAATAAGAAAGATAAATTTATAATACTTCAAAATTATATAAGTATATATAATTATTAATTCCTTTTTTATCAGTTTATAAAACTCTAGACATTCAATTTTTCTTATTTGGTCATTTTTATATATTTTTATATTCCTTCTTTTTTTTCATTCATTATTTTGTCTCACTAAAAAATTATTGATAAATTGCTGCTTTTTTTTGTTACCTGTTTTTGTTGCAGTTTTTAAGAATGTACCCATTACCTTTCTATTGATTTCTAATCTCAACCATCTTCAATATATATATATATATATGTCTAAATTAGAAAAAAATATAAGTTGATTACACCTTAATAAAATTTAAACAAACTAACTACTCAATTTACTTAAAACAAGTTCATTTATATATTATATTAGAGTGGAATTAAATTTGATAAGAGTTTGTTACCAATGAATTGATCTTGTTATGAATGTATTGAATGGCTGATTCAATTTAAATCCTCCTAAGAAGTAATTAACTTACAACACATTAAAGTAGTCAGCACTTAAAGAATCTCAATAACAATCGACAATCTTAATATGTAATCAAAGTAAATAAAGTTGAATACACACCTTTATCTGCAATATGTTTATTTGGACCTTTCATCTCAGATTCTCAGATTTTCAATGATATAGATAGCTGAAAAGTTGGAGGTTGGAGTATATTGAAGCTTGTCCTTTAAAGTGTGAAGATTTTCTATCTTAATATAAACTGAGCATTGATTATATATATGTATGGGAGATGGTAATCTGGACCAACTGATGAGTGCTGGTTTAGCGCAAAATACATATATTGGTGATTATTTATCTTTTTTACATGGGTGTGGTCATGTGTATCATTTGTATGAGTTAGTGTGGATAGTTGAAGGGTGCTTGAGGTCTGAGTTCAAATCCCTTATGTTTATATAGGCATTGTAACTTGATTAAATAGAGTGAGATTATTAACTCAAAGAAGTTTAAATAAACCTCATTAAATTGGCAAATGTAAGCTGTTCTGAAAGCAGACTAACAAATAATCACTTGTAACTTTCAAATTCCACTGAATCTATATATTAGTTAGATAATAAGCTAATAATACTTGGGGTTAAATAGGTTTACAAACATATAAAAATGAAAGCAATCAAAACTTGAACAATAACAATCAGCAACCTCAATCTGTCATAAAGGCAACTTTCTTTTACAATAAATGTGGATACCCACTTTGATCTATTGACCAATATGTTTATATAGACTCTTAAGATTGCATCTTGACTAAATAGAATGAGATTATTAATTCAAAACGGTTTAAATAAACCTCATTAAACTGGCAAACATAACCTGTTTTGTAATAATACCACTTCCCTCTTAAGTAATATCACTCTCTTTAATCCACTTGCAATCTTTAGTGTCTATACAAACATACTGAATCATAGATAAAAAAAATGGTATCCCTATTTATTGTGAAAAGGAGATTGCATTGATTGCAGATTCAGATTCCTGATTATTATTGATATTGTTCAAGCATTTACAGCTTTTATGTATTTACATTTGTAAACTTATCCAACCTTGAGCATTATTGATTTCATTAGTCTTATTATATAGCAGTTTATTAATTAATATTTATAATTTGTAGTTGTTTTGTACTCTGCTTCAGTTATTTCACCATAATATTAAATACCAATATTTAAGCAGACTGTGTTGTGATTTTTTTATATTTTAAAATCTAATCATTGATAAGTCTTTGCACATTCCATTAGAGATTTTATGTAGACTACATAAGATATAAGTCTACTTAATAATCTTGAACGAAATCATTGACAGGTTATTTCAGTATGATACTAAAGTTGGTAAGAAATCTTTCTGGTAAATAAATTGTTTGGTTTGTTATAAATTTTTTTAAAGAGTGATTAACTTATGTATACTAAAAATAAAGTTTTATTTGGGTTATACCATGTATTACATTTTTATTTTATTTATATATATATATATTATACCGGATACTCAATCTATTCTGACACAGAGGGCGCCACCAGACCACGACGTGTCTGGAAAATTTGTTTACTGTGATCAGAATAGATGATGATGATGGTTTGCGCCGACTAGACCCAGGGAGAAACAAGAGATCTTAAATTGTTTAGACAATTGAGACAAAAGCACAAAGACAAACGTCAGCCAAATTAAGTTTAAACATATTTCATAAATTTTATTATGAGAAAATAAATTATTAAATATAAGTTTATGATACGATAGATGGGGGTTAACTCAGGCGTGTACCAGACATACTAAAGGCAAAGCTATGACAGACTGACTGATCTTCTAATAAACAAATTTAAAAGGGAGGAAGCAAATTTCATTCAGCAGAGGATTCACCTAAACATTGGTTTTCACCTTCAGATATTTAAACCATATGCCCCTGAAATAGATCAAAGAACCCAGTGCCGATGAGCTTTCCGAGATCTAAGCATGGTCAGATCTCGGATGTCCTTATATTGGTATGAACTGCACCAATTACTACGTTTAAAATAACGGTGATTGATTTACCCCAAGAACAATCGAAAAATATCATTGAAATGAAGAAACAATTAAACTGGTGAATCCCAGCCAAACGATTGGCGAAAATTACTTTAAAATTAATAATTAATGGTCTCAATAAGAGACAAGTAAATGATTAGAAAAACAGTTGGTCTGCCCCAGCAATTAAAGAAAAGAAAATGAATTACAAACAAATTCTGAGTACACGCTCTGATAAATTTAAAGCATACGTAATAAATACAAAAATAAATCTATCGGAGAGTGCACATGAGTACGAGAATATTAAAAGTTGTAAACACTTTAGCAGAATGGAAGTATCGCTCACCTGTAATTTAAGAAAGGACAAATTTTATCTTCCTGCTGATGACTTATAAAATTACAAAGAAAAACACAATTCTAATTTCCGCTTTTAGAGATCTTAGAAACGAAATCTCCACCTGCGAAAATCAGACAATAAAGTCATCAGCCAAAAGATTTTTGGAGGTTTAGCAAGAGGGAAAACATAGAGTATAAAATTAATTAATTATTAAATACTAAATAATTACAGGTAAGCATTTTAAAAGCATGACTGCCAAAGCCTTTATAAAAATCTTACATAAAATAGAAAACTCACTCGTCACTTTCCAATAAACAAAACGGAAAGCAAATTAGAATCTTAAAACTAAGATTCTAAGACACACTATAAAATATTGAAAAACACAGCAAATATTAAATATGAGGCTCTATTGATTTAAGAATACATATTTGTGGTTAGATTGAGCGGAGATTTAATGAGAACTAATTTACCCTGGGAAGAATAAAAAAACGAAAATAATTACCTTTCGGTAAAAGCAATGTTCATGGAGAGTGCGCACTTTTAATTAAGTTCATTTTCAGGTTCTTTAGGCAGCAAAGTAGATGTAGAGAGGTTCCGGCTTCTTTTAGGTGTTCAAAGCATTACTGGAGCAAACTTGGAAGTCAGAGATCCATCTATTGTGGAGTTAGCAAGCCATTCGGGTGGTGATAACAAGTATAGAATTTATCATTTTTGCCAGCGAAAGTCTCTAATAACAGCTGATGTCCTTTAATTAAGAAATTTAAATGTCCGCACTGCTATAACTTTCACGTGAGACAACCACTTGTCTATCTCTCAAAAATGGATTAACTGACACTCCAAATTTTCGGGGCTATTTATACGATGCTCCATTTCCCGCAAAACACTTTCCTTGTTGTTCAATTTCTTTGCCTTAGGCAGGGCAAATATTAATCTCCCGCTCAATCTATCTAGGAATTCTACCCAGGGTTTATTGAAATGAAAACAACAACATAAAAATCAAATCTCCGCTATCAAAATTGTTTACAATAATTAAAATAAAAGCAACAGGAATGCAATTAGCTAGCCAGCTTGTTTTTAAATCAAATGGATTTAAAAACAGGCGGTATATGAAGACTATTTTAAAATAAATCGATAAATATTTTTAAAAAATCCGTTTTACATATAAACGCGTGTATACTTGGATGCACACATTCTGTTTAAATAATAATGAAATTTAAACCTTACGTTTAATGAAACTTAAAAGCTTAGTAAATTTCTTTTTTTCGATAACGCAATTGAATCGGAGTTCAATCAGGTTCAATATATATATATGTAATATACAAATCAATATATATATCAAAATACAGTACAATTTATATAAATTATATTCTTTTAGAAGTACTTTCAACTATACACTTTGTAGTCTTTATCAACTATATAACGTTGAATAATCAAAACGAGACAACCCTTAACAATACCCATAGTTCAATTCAGATTTCCCACAATTCTGTTATCTTAACATTTGATGACTGGCGATTCATTAACCTTTGACGATTTCTTGAAATCAACATAGCCTCTTTTATTTTACGTTTATTATGACAACATTCAATTTGAATAATTTTCATATTTTTATAATCAAATTTAAATCCATATTGACAAGATTTATTATGATCAAATATAACAGATGATGAAGGTTTATTTACATCTGTTCCATATTGATTCTCTTTTTGAATTCTATTATATAAAAGCATATGTTCTTTTATTCTCTTCTCAAATGTACACTTAGATTCACCAATGTATTGTACGCCACATCCACATATCAATCTATATATAATAGAATTTTGATTAAACTTTGAATTTTGAATTTTAGAATTATTAAGCAATCTATTTATGTTATTTGTAGAGAAAAAAGCAATATGACACAAACCATTATAAATTTTCCTAATAAACTTGACCTGCTCATCTGATATAAATGGCATTGAAATCCATTTCATTTTGATATTTTTATTTTTAATTTTATTATAGTGTTGATTTCTTTTAAATCCTTTAATAATATTAGCAATAGCATTTTTATAATAACCAATTTTCAACAAGTCATTAACAAATAAATGTACATTTTTAATTTTATCACTAGAATATTTGCATAATTTTTCATTTCGAAATAAGAATGATTTCAATCCAGACAGCTTATGACACATAGGTACATGTGATTCATATGGAATAAAACCTCTAGTTTCAATTGGTTTAATTAACATAAGATAATCCAAACTGTAATCATTAAGAGTAACTTGAATATCTAAGAATTTTATGGAATTGTATTTCTCTTTAGTTATAACCCATTTTATATCCTTAATCTCATTTAATTCATTAAATAAATTGATTATTAATTCTTGTTTTCCACAAATAAAAACATCATCCACATATCTATGATATACTTTAATTTCTTGATATTTCAATTGTTTTAAAATTTTACTTTCATATGTTGATATAACAAAATTACAAATTTGAGCAACAGCAGGAAGACCCATTGGCCAACCAAAATTCATTTTATAATATTCATTATTAAAATTAACATAAATATTTTTATCAATAAACTGCAATACTTTTATAATAAAATTTATAATATCAGACTTTACATTTTTTGAAACAAGAGCATTATAAATAATATTAATTGACTCTATTCTATCTATTGATCCATACGTTTCATTTATATCAAAAGTACAAATTGTGTCATGTAAATCTATATTTATATTCTTAATTTTATCTACAAAATCAAACGATGATGAAACAGTATATTCTCCAAAACCTAAAATATCTTGAAGTAATAATTCAATATATCTACATGTTTGATAATAATATGCACCACCAAAATCAACCATCAATCTCAATGGATAATTTTCTTTATTTAGCTTTATATTCAAAAATATCCTAGGGCAAATAGCAGATGATGGATATAAGTTATAATATGTATGACTATCAATAGCTTTATTCTTAGCTTTTTTTAAAATTTCATTTATAAATTTCATGCGAGATGTATCAATATTTATTATTTCACTATTTTGAAATTTAAGCTTTTTCATTTGATCCATAATTTTTTCATTATATTTCGCTCTTGTAAACAAACACATACAAGGCCCTTGTCCTCCTTTAAACACTCTAAGTCATTATTTAATAGGAAACTTTTAAATTTATTAATTTGACTTAACCATTTATCATTCCTATTATATTTAAAGTTTTTATTTTTAACTTCTTTAACAATGTTATTACAAATATTCGCATCACACTTAATCACACTAAATGAATGTTCTATTGCAGAATTCAATTCAAGATTACAATCTTTCCATGTACCACCAACATATTTTGATCTGAAATTTAAAATATATTTTTGACTGAAATCCAAATTTATACCAGACAAGTTCACATAATTTTGATCATTCATTTTATCCGGAAAATTTTTATGAAACAAATGTTCAATTTTCTTGTTAAATTTATCAACATTTTTTAAATAAAATTTATCAAAAAATTTTTGACAAAAACACTTATAGTTAAACCAATCATCACAATTTTTCATCAAAATAAAATGATTTAAAGCTGTTAAATATTTCCGTTGACGAAATAGCAAACATTTGCATTGCTTAATTATATTCTTTAAAATAATTTCTTTTATATCGTTAGTAATTTTATCTGATAATTTGCAAGATTTGTTTATTTTTACTAAACAGCAATTCGGGAAAACTTCTAAATCACATGTACCTAAGTGTCATAAGCTGTCTGGATTGAAATCATTCTTATTTCGAAATGAAAAATTATGCAAATATTCTAGTGATAAAATTAAAAATGTACATTTATTTGTAATGACTTGTTGAAAATTGGTTATTATAAAAATGCTATTGCTAATATTATTAAAGGATTTAAAAGAAATCAACACTATAATAAAATTAAAAATAAAAATATCAAAATGAAATGGATTTCAATGCCATTTATATCAGATGAGCAGGTCAAGTTTATTAGAAAAATTTATAATGGTTTGTGTCATATTGCTTTTTTCTCTACAAATAACATAAATAGATTGCTTAATAATTCTAAAATTCAAAATTCAAAGTTTAATCAAAATTCTATTATATATAGATTGATATGTGGATGCGGCGTACAATACATTGGTGAATCTAAGTGTACATTTGAGAAGAGAATAAAAGAACATATGCTTTTATATAATAGAATTCAAAAAGAGAATCAATATGGAACAGATGTAAATAAACCTTCATCATCTGTTATATTTGATCATAATAAATCTTGTCAATATGGATTTAAATTTGATTATAAAAATATGAAAATTATTCAAATTGAACGTTGTCATAATAAACGTAAAATAAAAGAGGCTATGTTGATTTCAAGAAATCATCAAAGGTTAATGAATTGCCAATCATCAAATGTTAAGATAACAGAATTGTGGGAAATCTGAATTGAACTATGTGTATTGTTAAGGGTTGTATTGTTTTGATTATTCAACGTTATATAGTTGATAAAGACTACAAAGTGTATAGTCGAAAGTACTTCTAAAAGAATATAATTTATATAAATTGTACTGTATTTTGATATATATATTGATTTGTATATTACATATATTGTGAAACGAATACAGATATCAAACTTTATTTATTATATATATATATTAGTTCATCAATTGATCAAAATTACCCAATATAATATCAGAAATCTATTGCCAGATAATACTCAGATAATAAATCAAATGGAAATCCCAAGTGACACCTTGACAGCTGATTTGTAGATATTCTATTAGTTAATTTTTAGTATTGGCTGGGATGATGTAATTTACATATGATAACCAATTAGCTAACAACACTTATGATTTAATATATATATGTTGATATGAAGATTTTCACGGGTTACATATATAAAAGACATATTTTGCGGGTTCATCCATGTTAAAATATTTTAAATATTGATATACCAATGTTTTGTCAGTATATCAATATTTAAAATATTTTAACACGGATGAACCCACAAAATATGTCTTATATATATATAATATTTAAATACATGTATATTGTCTATACTAAACTTAATGTCATTATAAGGGACTTGAATTCAGATTTTTAACATACATATATTGGAGATCATTGATTTTTTTACTTGTATGTTGTCATGTGTATCAGTTGTATAAGATGGATTGAATAGCTGTGGAGAGTTTGAAAGTCTGAGATCATGTCCCTTAGAGAGAGAGAAAGAGATTAAATAATGACTACCATTATACTAATAATGATATATAAAATAGAAAATCAGATAACATTACAATGCTAAACAAAAAAGAAAATTTTACTAAAATTTTTCTATGATCATGATGTTATCTATTAACAAATATATCTTTTCAAATGAAATATATACAAAACAAAATAGCCTTTCTATTATTCACTTCAAAAACAACTTTTTTTGAACATCAAAGGATGTTCTCATGGGATTAGTGATCTCATATTAAAGAAAATTTATCATAAGGGTTTTTTTTACTCTTCTTTTTAATTCATTTCTTTTATGACCTGTATTCAGTTTCTAAATATGCAAAGCTGAGTTATGATTTTTATATATATTTTCATCTATACTTGTAAGAACTTTAACTCTTTGATTAAAACTTGACTTACTTTGACCTATACAAATTTTACAACTGCTATGAACATTATAAACTATACCAAAAATAGATTTGTTATCAATTGGAGAATTTTAGATAAATTTTGTTTTTCGTTAGTATTGTAATATTATATTATTTTCCTATTATATATATATATATATTAAAATTATAATGACAATTATTTTGTACTTATCTAGATAAGTTTTTTTTTCATTTGCAATGCAATTAGACACACCACCAATTAAAAGTGGCACTAAAACTGAAATCACATCTACCCTTAAATGTGGAACTGCTTTTAGCACTCTAGATTGTATTAAATATATATATATCCAGATTAAATATTGTATTTGTGAAACTTTGGGAGATTCATGATTTCTACAAGTAAACAAGTGTTATATATAATTGGCAAGCTTTCACAGTTTCCATGTATTTATCCAGATATATTTCATCTATGATATACTAAAATAATAGAAAATCTGCTTTGATTTTAAAATGGATCAGATAGAAATACTATAACTAAATAATTTGATTCCAATTTGCAGTGTCAGTTTTAAATCAGTTGTTTGCTAATTATATATCTTGATAAATTTAAAAAAATTCCTATTGTAATTTCAATATTTACATCTGCTAACTTCTAAAAATTGCAATTATGCTAATTTTTAATTATTTCAATCATAGTAGGGGGGGGCATGCTAAAGACATTTAACCTTCAGCAGTCATAAAAGTTATTGTTTTTCTTTTTGTTTTCTAACAAAATGAAATTATTTTATATTATAACTTAATTTTTTTAATTATCAAAAATATAAGTTTAAAAAATGACTATAACATAAAATATTAATTTTTTGTATAAAAAATAAATAAATAGGAAACTAGACAAACATATAATCTTTCATAAATAAAACATAATAAAAAAATGTTTGGCAGAAGATGTAAATATTTATTGGAATAATTTCAGCTAAAAGCTTATTGCATTGAAAAAAATAACAATGTAAACAATAAATAACTACAGACAAACAAATATTTAATTATTTTTGCAAATAATAATAAATGAGTAAGTAAATTCATTTGCATTTATATTTTAATAAAAGACAATGCCTTACATGTGTAATAATGATTTTTGCCTTCTTTGAAGAGTTTCTGTTTTTTATTTACTCTATCTAATGTGATGTGATGTGACATGATGCACTTTGACTTCTCCTTATATGGAATCAGGAATATCTCAGCCACTATGCCCAGAGAAACCTGTTAGCTACTTTACCTTCCCTTTCCATTGAAAAGTAGTGAAATTTAGGGCATGTAATTGATATTAAAATCTGAATTGTTTAAAAACTGCAAAAATAAATGATAATGTTTTTTTAATTTATTTTTTATTATCAAATGCAATGTGAAAAGACACTATAGCACTATGCATTAGAAATGTGAGACTGCATTCAAATCTATGGAAAGTTTAAGATAATTTTGATGAATCATGTATCCTCATTAAGCAAAGCTTTGGGCAGCCCTTTAAATCATACATACATCTGCCTTATATTTATTGATTAACATTATTCATATTTATTTTTCAGGAGCATATTTTTAGCAAGAATGATTTTTAATGGCCCAAAATTAAGTGCTAGAAATGATAGACAGATTCTGAAGCCTATACATTTATAGTATATGATTGGATGAAAGTGAATGATTAAAGGGGAACTGTTATGCACTTATATAAATAGTATTACAATACATTTGAATTTAAATTTAAAGGAAATTTTTAATTCTAAATGAAGTAATTTAAAAAAAAATATTATTTATTAAATTTTTATTATCATAAACAGATTGTCATTAATGAGTGTGCACATACAAACTTTACATATATGGATGTATATATTTATATAAAAATGTTTAAACTTTAAATTTACTCATAGAGGACGTTGGGAGGGTGCTTTGAGAATATTTATATATTTACAAGTATGTAGTTTTTTTCTTTCACATTTTATTGTTACAAAATGTGAACTTATTTAGCTTCCAAAATTAACTATACGTTATTATAATTATATGATCAAAAGTTTGACTTTTGATTTTAAAACATCTTTAAGCCATAAACATTTTGTTTAATTGCATCTAAATATGTCTGTGTAAATATTTATTTAATCATTATCCTTAACACAAAATTTATAGTGAAAGAAGTTCTATACAAGAAAAGAAAATAATAATAATATCCATTATTTGGGCTAACGTAAAATAAAATACATTTTGTTGAGATCATATAAATGATTGTTAATGTTTATAAAAAGAAGAAAGCATTCTTCTGAGACGAAATTGCAAATTTCTTTTCGAATTAACTTTTTCATTTTCAAATTAAAAAAAAATAGTAATGCGGAAACCATTACCATATAACATTGCGAAAGTCAATTAAATATATAACAAATTAAAGGTAATCTTTTTGATAAGAGTTAACATTTTTTAATTACTAAAGTGTAAAAATATTTCACTTTTTCCAGGTTTTTACTTTAATAGTATTACAAATCAATTTGTTAGACGAAAGGAAAAAAATGTTAGTTTTTTAAGGAGTTTATTGTGGTATTGTACTCAATTTATGGTAGTTAAATTCATAAATGTTATATTTCTTGAATACTTGATTGACTAGATCATATTCCAAATGAAGTTAACTAGTTCAAATAAAAATATATTTTCATTGTCATTTGTCTAAATCAGTATTCTTCAACCCTTGGTCCGCGGACCGGTGCCGGGCCGCAGAAGTTTTTTACAGGTCCCCGGTAGATTGACAGGAAAGGTTATAATAACAACATAATAAGAGTTTAAACTTTTAATTAATATAAACAATTTTTATTTATTTTTTCATCTCATTTTTACCCAATTAAAAAAAAAGAAACAACGAAAACAAAATCTAATCAATCATACATAAATTAATTTGTTTTTTTTAGTTATCACAGATGTTTATGGGGGGGGGGGGTAGAATTAAATTTTTTATTACTTTTCTAAAAAAATTCAAAATTAAAAAAAAAAGTTGTTTTTTTTATTATACAAACTCCATATATATATAACTACATTTTGTATATTTAACATTGTTGTTTTGATCAGTTCTAACAATTATGCTCATCTAAGGCTACGCAGTTTATATCTTTAAGAAAATTTATCTATAGACTTTTGCAGGTCCGCGAAACATTATCCTTATTTTTACCGGTCGAGTGTAGAAATTAGAATTTTGTGTTGTGTCTATATACTAATTTATTGAAGTGTATATGTTTTTATGTATGTATTTGAATAATAAATATGTATTAAAATATCCAAATAGACAGTAAACAAATGTGTATACAAACAGATTTATAAAAGCATTATCTTAGTATTGTAAATTCCACTATAATTATAAATATACATAAATGATATATTATCCAGTTATCATTTATATCTGTAGCCAGTGAATATCTTCATTTAACATACATACACATGTATATATAATCTACAAAAAGGAGTCTGCTGTTAATTAAAAAAAAGGCTTTTGATTATTTTTTGAGGCATTAAAGAAACAAAGCAGTACAAATTCCTAATGGCCATTCGATACATTTTTGACATTGCAACTATTATTACTATAAGATTATTCCAATAGTAAATGCACATGTATGGAATATTCGCCAGCATACATCATCCCACATGGTGAGTTTATTGGCTTTTTATCTCCAAATTTAAGTTCAAGAAACAGCATGGCATTTTTTCTCAGATGTCAGATAGTTATTAACTGAAACATCTGTTATGTTTTCTTGAAGATAGGGTGAAAGTGTGTGTATAAGAACTTTTTTAAATAAATATTTACAATCATGACAGGCAAAATTAAATTATAGCTTTTATTGCCGAGTCTATAAAATTACAATCCAATATGGCAGTTGGCAATTGAAGTCAGAGAATCCCTTATTTAGTACTAATTATGACTTTTTTTAATTTGTTACTTGCAAGCCCAAATTACTTTCAAGAAGAAAGATTGCATGAATTGGGAGAACAATTGTCTAATATTAAATGAGAAATGTTAGGCTTTGTGAAGTTAGAATAAAAATTGAAGAGATAATTGATTTAATATGTAATCCTGAATTTTATTATAAAGCACAAATATTGAAAGAACAAGTGTAGTGTTATTCAAATGGAAAAAAAACAATATTGTGGAGGTTTATGGAAAATCAGGCAGATTAATAAAATTAGTTATTTAAATTATTGGAAAATATCAAATAAGAGATGCTAGTCAGTTCTTTGTTTTATGAAGAAATAAAGCATTTTTAAACGGATGTAGAAAATGATTTTGAACACACCAAACAAGAACTTAATATTATCATCAGAGATTGAATACCAGAATTTGTAAAAAATTGAAAGATTAAAATGCTGTGAATAAAATTGATTATGAAAAGAACACAGACTTGTAGAATTTGCAGAAAAAGGAAAACTGTATATCATGAATTCTTTCCTTGAGGAAAAACAATATTATTTGTTGATATTCAAGTAACATTCAGAAACACACAGTGATTTCAAATTACAACTTGCCAACATTTGGAAAAATTTATATATTTTGAAAATGGTTTAGACTTTAAAAAAAAAACATAAGAAAATAACCAATACCTATTAAGAATTGCATGAATAATACCTAATACAAAAAACAGCAATTTATCAGTATTTTTTTTTACTGAGATAAGAGAATGTATATAAAAAAGGAAAGAATATTAAACAAATGTTTAATTGATTAATTAAGAAGAATTTAATATATAGAGTTTTGTAATATAGTATAAAAAAGATTATAATTGTAAATTGGGAATTAATCTAGAGAAGAAACATTATTTTGGTATTGAAAAAAAATCTATAGTAAAAGATAAAATAATTAGCAAAAAAAAAAAATTATATCATACAATGTGAGAATAAGTTCTATAAACAATTACAAAGTAATAATAAGTGCACAAAATATCTGTATTATTGTTATTTACTTTCTTTATTACTTTTATAACAAGAAAGATAAAGTTATACAAAATATCCTTTACAGTTATTATATCTTCTGAATTGTCCAGAATTTTAAATGAAATGGTGAAGTATGCAATTAGATCAATGAAGAAAAGAAAAGCTCCAGAAAGTGGTGGAATTACAAGTGATATCTTGAAAAGAAAAAGATAAAGAAATGGAAAAATTGTGGGAAAAGTATATCAGGTCATATACCCCAGATGATTGAATAAGCATACTACTATTACTGATATTTAAGAAATTTTATGAAGAATATATATATATATATAATATACTATATAAGAATATATATATCAGTCCTTTACCAATTCTCTACAAAATTTTAACCAAAATAATTGCAACTCCTGATTTTAAATGTAATTAATAAAAAGTCCAAGCCAAATTTTAAAGTGATTTTAACACAATGGTACAAAGAAAGTTTTAAAAAAGATTAATAAATACAAGTTGTTATTATGCTTTGGAACTGTAAATTACAAAAAGGTATGTGAGTTTATGTTTTTCTAAAACTTCAAAACTTGTAGTTTTCAATTTAAGGTGAAAAGGTAAGCATAACATTAAAATTAGGCTTAAGAGCAGTGAGATGGATTTTGGCAGGTTGCTGCCAGAATTATAGTGCAAAAGTAAGCATTTGATTATCGAGGTTTAGAACTAAAATATTATTATCTCCTGAAGAATATTTATTGAAATGCAATGTTACTGAAATTTAAGAAAGTTTGCAATAGGATCATTTTGTATGACCAAAACTTTTTTCAGCAGTTTAGGAAATCATCTAGATTTTATAGATGATTTTTCATAATGCTTCAGAGATGCATGAACTATTGCAAGAATTATTGGTTGAAAGTAAAAAGTAGGATTAAAATTAAATGCTAAAAACATTAAAATCTTATTTAATGGATTTTGTCAGAAAAAAGAGTATGTGAATTAGAAGTTAACAACTATAAATACTTTTGTCAGATTGTTAATACAATGTAAATCCAATGGATTAAATTAATCATAGAATTGAATCTGGACAGATAGCTTTTTGATAGAAATAATTAAATATTAAAAGGACACACTTCTAGGTGTTGAAAAAAAATGTTTTTAATAGATGAGTTTTCCCAGTTCTTCCTTTGGTTCTAAGATTTATATACTTAAATGAACAGCAATACAAAGACTTAAGACCAATCAATGTAGTGTGGTAAATGAATATTTTAAAACAGGCAAAAATTACTATAGGTATTGCCACACACAGCAACAAAACAGTTATAAGCAGGCTTAAGAGGTGGTGGTCATGTGATGTTTATTGGCTTAAAACCAATCCTGCCTAATAGGATAGTGGTGGCTATGGTTATTAAAAAATCAAAGACAACAAAATGTATGGGTACTGAACTGAGTTCAAACCCATATGACTATATAAGCTAATGATTTTGGATTGGAAACTTTAAGGTGTTTTCAGTTTAAGATTCCTAGTTTTGTAGTGAAGTGGAGATAAAAGGTGGCTGCTAAAGAGTTGCATTAGATCCTAAGATCTAGGTGCAGTTCTCTCAGACCCAAGGCTATTCACTGACAAAAGCCACAAACCAGAAACTAGTCTGGGGATATTGGATGAGTAGGCACTAGATGGGGTTTTTATGCACAAGCCTTCTGGCATCCATTGATTACTCTAGCTTGCTGTGTGTGGCAATATGTATAGTGAGTTTTGCCTGTTTTAGAACAGTTATAAGCAAGCATAAGAAGTGGTGGTCATGTGA
The DNA here is from genome assembly GCA_028023455.1 of Epiperipatus broadwayi. NCBI lineage: Eukaryota > Metazoa > Onychophora > Udeonychophora > Euonychophora > Peripatidae > Epiperipatus > Epiperipatus broadwayi. The sequence continues at coordinate 86,218 of JAQFVV010006948.1, read as the reverse complement.
TGTTTATTGGTTTAAATGAATATTAGGAATAACAAAAAGAGATTAAGAATGAAATACTTGGGTGAAAAACAAATAGGCATCAATGACATAATTGCAATAACTAATAAATGCATTGCAAAAATAGTGATAAGAGATGGACAGTTGCAGTCTTAAACTCGATCTTAAGAGATTGTAGTAAACCAAGAAAGAAGCTATATGTGAGGTGAATGATTGAAATAGGAATGTTTATTTGTGTATTATGGAAAAATGGCACTGCACAGTGGAGAAAGGCAGCTAATTTTGGAGAAGTCTTCATTCTGCAGTAAATCACTGATGATGACTCTGAAGCTAACTTTATATATTTTAAATGTATCTGTTACTAAAGCAGTACAAATATTTTTAAGTGTAGATAAAATGTGTGGTAAGTTGTATTAAAAAAAATCCAAGATAATAAGTTAAATCTTATTGTGTTAAGTTCCTGCACTCTTTTTACTGCACCATAATAATAACTTTATTTTTTGTGCCTTTATTATCCCTCACACTGTCATATAAGAATGTTGTTTGAAAATTAGAAAGGTGAATACTCTAAAAATTAAACATTTTTTTAATAAAAATTTTATGTCTATAAGTAGCTTGGGCAAGTTTTTATTGTTTTCTTTCAGCCTGCAGAATCGGTCTGATTGATTACTGCATTTTAATACACCTTGTTTATATACTTCATTTTATTTTAAAATAGATTTACCTTTTATTAAATAATTTACATCTATATTAATACATTAAAAATACTAAATTTAAATATATGACTTGCTAATAGACTCATTCTATATTTTATGTTTAATGACAGTTAGATTATCACAACTCATCAATGATTACATCTTGCATTGAAACTATTGATTACATTATAATTTAGAAATATATTTTTTCTGTTTCACAAAATATAGCCCAGTTCCATTACATCATCATTTGAATGCTTCTATGTCCATTTTGACTTTAGATTTTTTCCACATCCAAATTTCCCCACATCAATTTAATTTTCCAATTGTTTTCAAATCGAATCATTAAAACATCTGTAAGAATTTTAAAATATTGTTTGATCTGTTCTCTATCTTTTTGTCAGAATGATAACTTTTTTTATACATACAACATGATTTACTTGCATTCGTTATTTTTTAATTAAGTTGAATAGTTAGTGTTTCTATTACACCTTTGATATATTCTCAACGTTCACGTGTTATTTTTTAATTTTTTGTAATGACAAAACGCATGAGAAGGTAAGATGACATTTATGCAATCAAATTGATTATATTTCTTACATTTTACAAACTGAAATTTTATTTCATTTTACTCATCTAAGAAATGATATAAGAAATTTTATTACTTTATCAGTAAGTTTAAATTCTCATGATCAAATACCATTAAAGATAACAAAACTAAAAATTTGCAAATTACTAGTATGAAGCTGCTAATACGATTTTTTTAAAAAAAAGAAGTCTGTATAAACTGTATTATGGTTAATGTTATATCAGTAACCATGGTGTATGAAAGTCAAATATAAAGTTTAGTTTAGTTGTTGATTAATGTGAACTTTCTTGCTAAATGTATAGTTTTAAAGTTGAAAATCATTTTTACTAGATTAAAAAGTTTTCTATTAAATACTTTTATTGACTGTGTACTAAAAAGAAATAGTTGTTTATTCAACCACTATTGGAGATTTTAGATGTAACTTGAAATAAAGCATGGGAGGGGATCCAGAAATTCATTAAGTCGACTCCTATTTTTTATAACAAGGGATTGCCTTAATTAATTTCTGGACTCCCCACGTTTTATTTCAAATAAAATCTAAAAACTTCGATTGTGGTTAAAGAAACAATTATTTTATTTCTTTTTAGTGCACACTCTATAAAATCGTTTAATATATTTAAAAAATCTTTATTTTTTATTGTTTACAATTATTTGTATTTTTAAAAAATATAAACAATAACAAATATCCTGCACATAAGGGGTCAGATTGACTTTAGGTCAATATGAGTGTGATAAGAATCTCAGCCTCAGGGTGGCCTTTGAGTGTTCCATCATCAGATTTTTAATTGGCTAGAGAGTTGAAAAATTGGAGTGTGGAGCGGATTGAAGCCTGTCCATTAAAGTATGAAGATTGGCTATCTTAATATATATATGAGCACTTATTACATACATGTGTAGACATGATAATCTGGACCAACTGATGATTGCTGGTTTAGCATGAAATACTATATTGGTGATTATTTATCTTTTCAACATATATGTGTTCAAGGGTATCAGTGTTATGAGATAGAGTGGAGAGTGATGGGTCGTGTGAAAGTCTGTGCCCATATACCCTATATATTAATAAATAAGTTATTAAAATATATTTTATACTGTTGTTAATTTTTATTTTTTAACTTTTGAACAATATGGCGAAGCTAATCTTTTCTATTAAATTCAAAGTAAAGTCAAGTTATACTGCTTTTCAAAATATTGATTATAGCTATATATTTGTAACAACGTTAAATAAGACTGAACTCAAAATTTGTAACTATTTCTTAATGGCAATGATCGAAGCAAATAATGTGATGGCTGTTAGCATGTTACTGACTTAAAAGTTAAAATTTTGAAAATGTTCAAATCAATAATCCATAAAAGATCTTTTCAAAAGTCATAAAATCTTGGAAATATTTAATACATTTATCTATTTATTATTTAAATCTAAGATTATTTTTACCATTATATATATATAATATTAAAATATAATTATATTGTCTGTACTAAATTTAATGTAATAATAAGGGACCTGAACTCAGACTTTCAAGCTTCCTATAACTATTTACTCTATTTTATACAATTGATACACATGACCACATACATGTGGAAAATATCAATGATCTCCAATATAATATTTCATGCTGAACCAGCACTCATCAGTTGGTCCAGATCACCATCTCCAACACTCATATAACATCACTGTTCAGATTATATTAAAGTAGCAAATCTTCAAACTTTAATGGACATGCTTCAATCTTTTCCACACTCCAACTCTTCAGCCATCCATATTACATGTATTTTATCGAGTGTATTAGTTGCATAATATGAAGTGCATAGCTCTAGAGAGCTTGAAAGTCTGAGTTCAAGTCCCTTATTATATATATGTGTGTTGAATTAAATTATTTTGTGAATTGTTATATATATATATAAAGTTTTCTGAAACTGAGCAATGTCAACAATTTGTCAATTGTTTTATATCATTAAGATATTTTCTGTACATATAGATTCGGCTATTTTATATTATGTTTTTTTATTGCATTTCTATTATATTTTACATATTTCAAACAATAAATAAAGGCATCAAGAAAAAGAAAAATGACTTCAAAATACATTCTTTTGGTTGTTTCATATCAAACATTCTCTGGTTTTAACTATATGTTTAGTATTTATTCACAGTAAATTATTACAATGTCACCTATAAGATGGACTTTCCTTCTAGTATTCATTTATTTGATATTATTTTTGATTAAAATATATTAATTATTATATTTTTTATTCTCAAAATATTTATTCAAGTAGGTGTATTACATGTAATAAGAAAAGAGAAAATACATTAATAAAATTGAAATAGTATGTTGTAAGTTCATCGTTCAAGTTTTAGGATGGTTTCAAGAGCAATGCTTGATATGATGGGTTCAGGAGTATCCCTTGTAGTGATAATCAATAGGTTCCCAAACTCGGGCAGTGGTTAGGAGTTGTCCTTGAGTTTTGGTTTTCCTGGAAATATACATATGCTGCATTGAGTGTTTGATTTGATGTTGAATAGGTCCTAAATGTCATTGTATCTATTAGATTGTGCTGTGCTTTCATCTCTTTTTTTCATCTTTGAAAGCAAGTTCAGAAAAAATTGTTGCTCATTTTGCTGAGGGAAATTATAAGTCTTATGGTATCTGATTATGTGACCAAGAGAGCCTTATTATTGTAAATTGTTTAGATTGTATACTTTTTTTAAGTGAAATGATTGTATAATAATCTATTTTTGAGTTATCAAATATGATTTTTTAGACATTTTGCCCCTGACATGATTTGATCAAGTGATTAAGTGTCTCATCATCCCTTTCACAAAGATTGCAGTTTGCATTAATTTTGGAAATCCCCCTTTTATGCTTAAGGAACCAGTTTGTAGACATGGAGTTCTTGTTAATTTTAATGGCAAGATCAAAGAATTTAGGTTCCATATCCCAGAATTTGAAAAGCTTAGCTATCCATAGATCTGTGATGTTTAAAGTTCCTTCAATAGGGGTAGATTGGTTAAATAATAGGTGGCATGTATCCCAAACTTTTGATTTATTAATAAAGGCTTTGTCTGACAAATGTAAGTAGTAATTTAGGTGAGTGATTCTGGTGTCTAGCCAGTTAGGCTTAAGGGGTGGAGGACAATCAGTTGAGGAGACTGGATTAATGATAACACCATAGTTAAAGAGTCTAATCAAATGTATTAATACGCTATGTGTCTTTTCAGTTTCAAATGTTTTGATTGAATGAAAATGCAATCCATTCAGTTTCCTAGGGCATTGCATGGTTTTTATTCTGACTGAAGTTATTTTTCCACCCCATAATAGTCTGGCTGCAAGTGAATTAATTTTATCTGTAAAGGTTTCCCATTATTAAAATAATTATTATATTTGTTTCAAAATTTTTATAACATTTATAAATCTAGATGTAAACTTTAATTAAAATTAATATTCAAATTCATATTAAATGCATCCTTATGGTTTTATTAACTCGACTTTCTTTATATTTTAAAAAAGTTTAATATTCATTTTAAATAAATAAATAAAGACATTGAAAATCAAGCACATATCCCCAGATAGCACTTGTAATTGATACAGCTATTGGTGAGATCATTTACTCAGATTAAATTACTACAATTCAGTCAATAATAGATATTTTGTGTATCACGTTTATTTGATATCATCAGTTTAGATAAATATATTATCAATTATTACTAATTATTTATTAAGCTACAGATCTAAAGTTAATACAATATAAATCTAAAAATATAATGATTACTCTAATAAATGATTAGTGATAGATTGATTTTAATATATTTTTAAATATTTAGATCTGTCTTTACATTTTAATTTTAAAGAATCATACTCATTAAACAGATCATTGAAAATAGTGAACTGTAAATGCTTTATGTGTTCAAAAGGAAACCTCTTCTAAATACAATCTCATCATATTATTTAAAGAGAAAGCACTACAGTATATATTTACAAATTTTAAGATAACAATCTCTCATAACTTTCCATAATTTCCTTATTATAATAGACTCACCACTCTCAATCAAGAGTTACAAATTTATAATTTTTAACAAATAATGTGTTTGAAATATTTTAAATACATAGGAATATCTGTTACATTTTATTTTATAAAAATCACAGTCAGATGATAATAGAAAGTGATCAATGAAAATAGTAAAATATAAACACTTGTTGCATTCAAAAGGGTAACCTCTTCTAAATGCAATCTTTTATTATTATATGGAGATAAAGTGCTACAGTAAAGACACAACTTTTCCTACTTTCCTTATTACAATTAACTTCTCCACCTTTAGTCAAATCACAGAGGCACTCTCCATACAGTAGCTCTTCTCAGTGCAAGCCAAAGTAATCAATGGATGCAGGAAGGTTTGTGCATAAAATCTTTATCTAGTGCCTATCCATGCAATTTTCCCAGACTAGTTTCCAACTTGTGGCTTTCAATGGTGAGGAGCCTTGGACACAGTGCTCTCATATTTAGGGCTTTTCATTGATGAAAGCCACAAGCTAGAAACTAGTCTGGGGATATTAGATGAATAGACATTAGATAGAAATTTTATGCACAAATCTTCCTGCATCCATTGATTACTCTGGCTTGCATTGAGTGGTGATAATGTAGGGAGAGTTTTGCCTCTGTGAAAATAGCTTGTGTAAGCATAAAAAATGGTGATCATGTGATGTTTGATGCTTTCAAAATTTATAACATATATTAAGAGTCTGTTATAATAAGGAAAATAGGGAAAGATGTGAGTCTGTTTCCTTAAACTTGTATATGTTTACTGTAGCACTTTATCTCTACATAATAACAAGAGATTACATTTGATGCTGTTTTCCTTTTGAATGCAATAAAGCATTTACAGTCAATTGCTTTCATTATTCACTGTCTGTTATCATCTTGTATTTTTTCTAAAATAAAATATAACAGATATGTTTCATGTATTTAAAAATATTTCAACCAGAATAACTGTTAACAATTATTAATTTATATGTCAACAAAATTGGAAAATAATAAAAATCTTTATGCTGTTTTCTATAAAATAGTAATCAGAAAATAATAATGATTTTTTTATTACAGCTATATAAATTTTAGGAATAATATTATACATTAAAAGCCTTTTTCAATACCTGGTTTGCTGCCCTTTTCAAATATTACTAATCTATATAATGTTAACGAACTATTAAAAATGAATGAAAAATTATATAAAATTATATATATATAATATGATATATATAATGAATATGTAGGTGTGGTAGTGGATATATAGATGAATTGAGATGTATGTTGGAAAAATAACTAAAGAGCATTTGCTGTTGTTAAATAGAGTTCAGAAATCGAATCAAAATTGCAAAGTAGATAATAATGTTTCAGTATCTGCTTTTCACGATCATAATAATTCATGTATTTATGGTTTTAACTTCAATTACAACAATGGTAAAATATTACAAATTGGAAAAAATAGCAAGAAAAGAAAAATAAAAGAAGCTATGATATATATATAATTGTGAAAAAATGTATGTAATATTTATTTAATGTATTGTTATGATATAGTCAATTATTTTGTAATTACTGGATTTATATATGAGGGTTTTGATTCTATTGTTATTGCTTGTTTTAATTCCATTATTGAACACTAGATGGTTTTATGTCTGAAATAGTTTGTTAATGTTAAATAGATTAGTATTATTTGAAAAGGTTACCAAACCGGGTGTTGAAAAAGGCTTTTTATGTGTAATATTATTACTAAGATTTATATGGCTATTTTCTGATTATTAGTTTATACAATTTACAGATTTTCAAAATTTTTAATTTTTTAAAAAAATATAATATAACAGATATTTCCACATATTAAAAATATTTCAATTGTATCATCTATTAAAAGTTATTAATCTATAACATTTGAGTGAAGATGGAAATGTTGATTATAATAAGGAAATTAGAAAAAAATTGACATTTTGTTTGCTTAAAACATATATGTTTGCTGTACCACTTTTATTTTTATATAATTACAAAAAATTGCATTTAGAAGAGGTTCCCCTTTAGAATACAAAAGGCATTTACAGTTTACTATCTTCATTAGACACTGTCTAATATTATCAAACTGTGATTTTTTAAAAATAAAATATAACAGATATCCCCATATATTTAAAAATAGTTTTACATATCATGTATTAAAATCATTAATATATAGATAATTAACAGATTTTCATACACTTTATAAATGTATATATTGATTTGTAATGGAAATTTCCCTGTATTTATCAAGAAATATTTCAGCTATGATATAACCAGGTTAACTGCCAATCAAATTTATGCTGCAATTTGAAATCATGTTATTTAGACTGTAGTTTTAGTTTGATCTGTTTTAAGCCAAAAGTGAATCTTATTTTAGCTTATTTTTGGATGTTATATAATACTATTTTTAGATATGATTTTAGGCTGAAATGACAGTTTTTAATTGATTCTTGTTTATCTAATTGTATAATAAATAAAATATTTATTAATGAATACTCAAACACTTTCAATGTAATTTTAATATTTACATCTATACAGTCCATAAAAATCTGGTAATAAAAATGTCTTTCTAAGACAGAATTGTTTATTTGTAAAATTATCTAGAAAGATGAGTTTTTTTACAAACACTAAAACATTTATGGCTGACTTTTAAGTTTCATATAATCTACTTTATTAAGATAAATATGAAATCACTTTTGACTTAGGTTGTTAGATAAAAAAAATACTACTTTTAGATGATGTGATTTCAACCTATAATTTCAGTTTTTAATGTTTATTTATCTTGCTTTGCTGACATATGTTTTGGAAAAATATATTAAAGTTTTCAATGGAGTTTGAATATTTACACACCCATATATATATATACATATATTTGAAATAATAAATTTAATGGTTTACAAACTATTATAAACAATCCTTAAATCCGCAGAAGTACTTTTGGTTAATTTCTTAAACCTGCCTCAACTGCCATTAATTAATTAATCCTTTTTTTTCTTTTTTTTTTAATTTAATGGCAGTTGAGGCAGGTTTAAGAAATTAACCGAAAGTACTTCTGCAGATTTAAAGATTGTTTATAATAGTTTGTAAACTGTTAAATTTATTATTTCAATTATAATTAGAATTTTGTTTTAATTAACGGACATTTTATTTATATATATCATTAAAAACCAGTCAACACTTAGACAATCCCAATATCAATAACAATCAATAGTTTTAAATTGTTGATTGTTATTGATATCAGGATTGTCTAGTCTTGACTGGTTTTTAATGATTTCTTACAAACCCATTTAACCTTGAACATTATTACACTTATTATTTAAATAAATATAGATAGATATATAGAAATAATATGGATTTCATGGTGATTAAAGAACTTAAATATAATATAAGGATTTTTGAATAATAGAAAGATAAATAAAATAAAAATTAGATTTTCTTAATAAAAGATTTATGTATATAGCAGGTTGGATAAGTTTCTATTATTTTCTTTAAGTCTACAGAATCGATCTGATTGGTTACTGTACTTTAGTATACTTTGGTTGTATATTTAATTTTATTTAAAAAATGGAGTTTTCATATATTAAATAATTTACATCTATATTATTAATTTATTAAAAATATTAAATTTAAATACATGTCTTAATGGTGGGAAAATCTTTATATCAGTTGGGTTTAATAAATGTTGCTATATATTATCTCAACTCTTATAGCTACCTTCCAGCTATTAACTCATACATAACAGCTTCAGTGACTGATCAAATGCAGTTGTCTTTTGGTTAGTAGTAGCTTTGACCAGTTTACCATTATTTTCTTTCAGTCTACAAAGCTGGTCTAATTGATTACTGAACTAAAATTTATAATACATCTTGGTTGTATTTACCTGAAGGTTTGTGATGATGGTATTTTTTTAGATATGATAATATGTTAGATTAAATATTGAATTTTTATAAAATTTTAAACTTTATTTAAACTTTTTAATATGAACAAATGTTAATAATAACACACAAATAGGCAACACATATTAGTAGATTAAACAATGTTTCAGTGGTATTCTTCTTCTTCAGGTGTTGCTGGCATGACCAATGACAATACTAGCATAATAGTCTAGCTTACAGCTTTAGATTCTTGAATATTAACTATTGTCTTTGACAGAATATTTCAGTTGGTGAGAATGTTGTCTTAAAATTTGATATTCTAGAATCTAAAAATGTAAGTTTGGTTCCTTTGCTAGTATTGACACTGATGAGGCCAGCAACATCTGAAGATGGGAAGAGAATAATACCACTTGAAACGTTATGTAATCCACTAACCTGTATTGTCTATTTGTGTGTTATTATCATTGAACATTTAATGATAGATAATGGAAATAATCCAACATATTACCATAACTTGGTTGTATATTTAATTTCATTTAAAAAACAGTTTTTCTATTTATTAAATAATTTACATCTATATTCATTCGTTAAAAATATTAAATTTAAATATAAGTGGACATGTGATATGTATGTGCGAAAAGACAAGCATATAGCAGTTAATTATAAAATAAATATTAAACGTTTAAAATTAAATAATTTTTTTTTTATTATTTAACGTAAATAAAAGTTGAACATCATTGTTTTTATCAATGTAATTTATAAATTCGCTCAAATTATTTTATAGATAATTTTAATTAAGAAAAAAGTTGTAGAAAAAAAATTTCAAACAATTTTAGTAATTAAATCGTTTTGTTGTATGGCTATTTTAAATAGAAAATAAAAATTAAACACTTTTTACAAAACAAGTTATATAAAGTTTGTTTGTTAACTTTTTATAAATAATTTATTTAACATCACATGAAAAGAGACTGAAATTTTCTCTTACACTTACTTATTTTGATTGCTTGGAGACATTTTTTTTTTTGCTTATCCTACTATATTGCGGAGTTATTGCTTGCATGCAGGTACTTTAGAAGTTATTTCAAAACTCCATCCTATTGCAAATTTAAATAAGTGTGCTTATAAAATGATACATGTGTGAGTAATTTATGATGAAATCTTTTCCAGACAATTTCACATCTCATTTGAAAAGGTTTTGGATAAATATTTGAATTTTGAAATTTATGGCAACAATAATAGAAATTAAAATTTTCAAAATTAAGTTTCAAGTAAAAGGATTTTTTTTTTGTTTCAGTAAAGCCAATTAAATCGCATAACTTACAACAATAGTTATGAATTCATAAGGTAATCAGAAATAACATCTAACCCAGGATTGCTTGTAATTTGTAAACTGGAAATTTGAAATGGAGGAAAAGTTCAGTTTTAAAAAAAATTATTGTAACCAAATCCCAATCATGTAAACCAAAAGCATTAGAAGACAAAAGCGTGGTTAAGCACAAGACATTCATGGATGGGCTTTTATTTTATTTTAAACATATGTTTATATATCAGTTAAAAGAAATTACTATTTTATTAGGAATAAGTGTGCTGTAGTATATATATATATAATGAATTTTGCATTTATAATATTATATTTCATGCGAATTATTATTTTATTTATAATATATATGCTTGATTGATCGTAGATTAGTTGAATTCTTTTTAATAAAAGTAATTTTACACGTTAAGAAGTATATGATTAATGAGTATTACAGTGGGGGGTCTATTTTTATTATGTTACGAAAACCTTTGTGAATTTAAATAAAGCTATAAGACAAAAAAGATGACATAGTGATTAAAAATGATTGAACTTTCAAGATCTAAACTAATTAATTAAAAATCAGTCGATGAGTTACCAAAGCAATAATTGTCATGAACTTTTGAAATAACTTTAACCAATAATATAAACCTTAACAATAAATCTTCTGCTCAATAAATAAAATTCTAAACATCTTAAATAAAATTCATATCATGAATATATACATATATGAATAATCATAAAATATAACTTCAGTAAAGTGATTCAAGCTCGATAAATATTACATTAGTAAATATATATATATACTATTAAAGGCAAGCAAACGTTTATAATTAGACATATAGGATTACATTAGAAAAATATTTTAGATCAAACTGAATGAATCCAATGGACATATATACAAATTAATGTTAGAAATAACTAATCTGCATGTGATCATACTATTTTGAATTTAATAAAGAATTTAACTAAATGATTATCGAATAACGTTGTTGTCATAAATACCATAGAGAATTATAGTAAAAAATTTCAATATTGTGAATCTCTTTTAACAAAAAAATGATTTATTTATGTTTAACTTAAACAATATTATTGGTTCACAGTATTAGAGTTCAAAAGAATTGCAATTTGGAATTTGTTGTGATGATAATATTTCTTACACTAGAGGAGTACATCTGACAGCCGAAATGAAGATTAATAGAATGTTACAGAAAAATATGTATTTAAGTGTTAGAAAATAAAGAGATTTATAGTAGAAATCTTTTTGTGTAATATTAGTAGAAATAAAAAAAATCTTCTTATTACAAAAATGGCTTTCAGCAAAAATGTCTTCTATGGTAAATGGATGTATGATTAGGATGCTTATTTACATCAACAAAATATTAATATATAAAGCACTCATATATCTGAAATATAATCTTAAATTAAAGCTTTTTAGAAATAAATAATTTAAAGACACTAAATATAAAAATTATAATAAAATATTTATACATGTTCATAGTTAATATCAACTTAATTATTAGTATTATGAGTTATGATATATAGAAAATGAATAATTGTTTAGTAAAAAATATTGAATAATTTTATGTTTACATTTATTATTATTTTTCCAATACTTTTTTACCTTTCTTGATTTATATTTCTATTTTCCAATAATTTATTAGTATTAATTTTTATAAGAATATATTATTTAAAATTAAAATCAGCCTCTATTAATATCATTTTTAAATGTGTTAAATATATTTTTCACTCTTTTTTTAATTTGAGAAATAGATTTAATTAATACTTTTATCATTAAGTTCTTTATTGATTTCCAAAAAAAAAGTATTAGAAAAAAAAAACTTAAATATGTCAATACTTTTTTTTCCCATTATTTAAAATTTTCATATAATTATGAAATCATTAGTTTGCTAAAATCGATAAAAATATATTTTTTTTCCTAATTTAAAAGTAATTAATTTTTTTAATGTACGCCATGCAAATACACACACAAATATAAACAAATAAATTTTTGTATAGTTTTATGCAGCAGTGGAGTGACAACCTCCAACTGAAAATGTCAGAATTGATTTTTATAGAAGGTAAATAAAACGAAAACTGTTTGGATTAACTGAACTGAATTATTGAATACTAAATAGGATCTTGGGATATTTGAACATAACGAGACCTCTCTCCTAACCATTTGAAAATGGATGATCTCCAAATGAAAACCTTTTAGTGGCATTTCTGAATTTGTGTGTTTTGGAAAGTAACTTGAAAATAGTAAAGTATTGTTTGCAAAAAAAACATAATCTAAAAATAATGAAGTATATCTTACAGAAGAAATAACTTGAAAATTCAAGATTCTTAAATTTACGATATGTTATTATATTAACTAAATATTTAACATAAAAAATTACATAAATAGAAAAACATATGTATATTTAGATGATGTATGTATAAAGATTTAAGCCAGTAGCTATAAAGGAATGAATATAATACTTTTATGGCATATATTTTACCTAAATAATTAATTTTTTGTATTTTTTTAATATTTAATCTAAATAGTTTAAATATTATGTTATTACATATCTATTGATTACTGCAGGTCAAATTAAATTATTTTTATACATAATTAATTAAGCATGAAATTACTTTATTATTAAATAGACTAAATAGCATATTGGATTGGCAGACTAAGATTAAAATATTGGATATACATGTGGATGCATGGGGTTGTATTTTTATACATTTTATCTTTGATAGAAAATCAAAATGGGAATAAATCTTACATTTTGTTGATTTTTTAAAAGCTAAAACGATTATTATTAATTTTAATTTATCATAAGAAGTTTTTATTTCCCCGTATAAGGTCCATGTCTGTATTTTTATCTCAAAGTTTCTAACTGCTAGCAATTAAAATAATGTTAGATGTTCAAACTGTTAAAAAGTAAGAGTATAAATGTAAAGTTAAGTTGTTAAACTAATCCATTTAGAAGATTGATTGGTCAAAATATACTTGAGTAAATTACCATCATAATCTTATATTAATTAAAATAATATAAGCAATATTCAATGATGATTAGAACTATTTAGTATTTAATAGTATAGATATTTTTGGATCATAAAAAGCATCCTACATAAAAATTAATATTTGAAAATATTATTGTAATACCAGACTTCCCTCATTATTAAATTAATGATTCTAATAAGAGAAACTAAATTAACCTTATGCTTCTTCTTTTCATGGTGATATGATAAAAATAAAAAATATTATTTGGGTCATACTGTGTAGTAATTCTATTATTATTATAACACAAGTCTTAACAAGGATTAATGTCATTTCATCAAAACATTGGCAAGTTAAAAAATATTAGTACATGTAATGACCAAATAAAATTTCATTTTCATATATATATATATATATATTGTAACGGGCACATACGTACGTTACATTATTTTTTATTAGTAAACATAAATAAAAAAAAAGTTCATCAATAAAAATTTCTTTTTTAAGAATTAAAAACTGAAGATTAAAAAAATCATCTTAAACTCGCATATAAATAAAATCGCACAAATAAATAATGATTAAAATAAAACTTTATTAAAAAAAGAGTAGTTTAAAACTAAATTTTCAGAAAAGATTTAGAGATAAAAATATATGTTTAAGTTTGAAAACAAATTAATTAATCTTTTGTAAAATGGAAATGATTATCTTAATTAGTAAACTAGCCTTTGGGCATTTAAATGTATAAGCATCAGTCAGATAGGAAAACAATAGAAACTTTTAGCAAATGAAAGAAATCCATCGGGAAATCGGACCTCAACGAAAAGGTTTTCACCATCATGACATAATGTTGAGTTAATCCACAAAATTATTATAAAAGGAAAGGTTTGAAAATAAAAGAGTTAGTTAGTTATTACAATGTGACTATATGTGTTAGTGTGGAGTTGGAGGAGAAGGGATTAAAAAGACGCACTCTTCAATCCCTTCAGTTTTGTTAAAAAAAAAAAGAGAAATGACATTGGGTTTTTTTCTACATTAAGGACCAACTAAACTAAAAGACCTCCGGATAAATAAATAAAAAACAACGGCTAACTCAACCAATCTTTTTAGGATGGCATGGGAATTCATGTTCAAATGGCAAGCAACAGATAAAGATGAACTGTTTTAAACTGTAAGAACTTTATAATTAATGAACATTAAATTAAAAACTTTCCGTATTTAAAATAATTAAGAAATAGAATCCTATCTGACCAATGTTATTTATTAATTAGTTATAATTTTATTTAATGTATTTCTTTTGTAAAATCATTTCCATTTATTTATTTATTTGTTCTTTAAGTTTTATTATGATTTCTGTTTTTCATTAAACTAGTTATATAAATATTAAACTTAAGTCGGGCAAGAATGGCTATATAGATTTGTAAAGTTATATTAGGGGAGGGTAATCTTAGGTTATTTGTTTCGTAGTTGAATTAGGTCAATGGATTGGATATATTGGTGTAATTAGTAGATTTAGTACGAGATTCGCTATGGGCAGAATCGCTATTATATGCTGCACACTTCCATTTTGCCTATGGAAGGGATTACAAGACATAGAATGCTGTTCCTTTTGATGGAGTTTTTTTTATTGCTCTTCTTGTCTGATAGATGTAATATTCCTATCTGATGAGAAGCAGTTTCTTTTCTTAACCTAATTGTGCTGCCATATTCGTATTACATTGAACACATCGATATATCAGATGGATTGAAGTTTGGTTTGACTGTGAATCTTTGGCTTAAGGTTAAACAAGGATTGAATATTTTCTTTTCAAATGCAAATCTATGTAGTCTATTCATACTCGACACTCTAAATAAAGATGCATTAAATTTAAGTTGGGTATAGACGCTTGAATGGGTTCATGTCCGGTTGATTATGTTTTTGGTTTTCATATTCGATCAAAATATATATAGACATTCGGTAAATACTGATACCTTACGGTGAGTATCTAAAATGTATTTATTCGGATGTCTTTTAAGTTATTGGTGTTAATGCAAGCATTTTATGGTGAATGCTATTGGGTTACTTATAAATTTCCCTCTGCAATTGACGGTATCAATGATTTTGTATTTTGATCGTTTATGTTTATTTTGAAATGTTTTTGACCATGGAATCTATGTAACCGATCTATACTCAACATTTTTAAACAAATCTGTGCGAACTAATAATAGTATAAAATTTAAAATGTAAATTAAAAATCTAAAATAAAAGTAAAAATAATGTTAAATGTTAAAGTAAACATATTAAAATAATAATGTTAAATCTTATATATATATATATGTGCGTAAATAAATTTTTGTATGTTAATTACTGGCAGTGGCTTATTTTATTTATTTTTTAATGTTGAAATATAATTAGATAAGATATGATATTATTAAATCTCTGCTACTCCCTGAGCTAGTGACTTGGGCTAATGACCGGAATCAAAATTTTAAAAAAAAAAAAAAAAATTTTTTTTGACTTACGTATCTGCCTACATTATAAATTTTTCTAGGTTCAAATGCCTAGATGGTGCCCTGTAATGCAGATCACGTTAAACTATATTCTCCAGATCATTACAATATATATATATAAGAATAATAAGTATAATGGTAATTGACTATTATATACAGTCTTTCAATCTGCAGAAGTACTTTCAGATAATTCCTTAACTCTCTTCAACTGTTGTAACAGTTTCTAGGTTAGGCTTATGCAAGTGAGACAGATAGGATATTCAAGCATTAGATTTAAATACCAGATCAAGACCAGCACTTCATCTAATGTTTAACTATTAAGTAGAAAATCTGACATTTTCAGATATCCATATGTCTTCAAATTCAGCTCTCTAACTTAAATAGCTATATGGGTCTAAACTAAGTTCAGATAAGACATATATTATTAACTTTAGCAATATAAAATCACCAAAGTCATAATAGCAATACCAATAATTGCCTGGAAATCAAGTTATATATCATGTGACTTAATTTAATAAGCTTGTATTACAAATATATAATGAGCATCCAATACAAGCTTATTAAATTAAGTCATATGATATATGACTTCATTTTCTTGCAATTATTCTTATTTTATTAAGGCTTTGGTGATTTTATATAGCTAAAGCTATTAATATATGATGTATCTAAACTTAGTTCAGTTCCATATGTCTATTTGAGTTAGATAGCTGGATTTGAAGACGTGGATGTTTAAAAATTTCAGATTTTTTATTTAATAGTTAAACATTAAATAAAGTGCAGGGCTTGATCTGGTATTTTAAATCTAATGCTTGAATATCCTAATGCCTAATTGATGAAAGTCAGAGCTAGAAACTAGTCCGAGAATAGGGATGTTGTGAAAAGCTTGTTAAGAGCTAGCTATTGGTATGCTCATTATATAACATTTGTATTACAAGCTTATTAAATTAAGTCATGTGATATGACTTGATTTCTTTGCAATTATATATATTGTAAAGCTAGCAAGATATATGTTATAAAACTTACTTATATTTGCATTACATATTTCATAATTTAAAAATATATGACCAAATTAATTAAGAAAGAAAAGAATAATTAAAGAAACCATTATTTCAGAAGTAGATTCAAAAAGTAATATGATAAAAGGATTGTATATATTGTTTTTTTTTTTAAAAATAGAATGAAACTATTTATTAACCCTTTCATCATGCAGTCTAAGACTCTCACATTTCAGCAATTTCTGATGTTTTTCTTTGTCTCACAAATAAACATAAAATAGATGATTAAATAATTATTATTTATCTGAAAATAATTAATTTGGCTTTATTTGATAGATATTTTTGTTTACTACAGAAATAAATTTTAAATGTTCACATTTTGTTTAAGTAAATATGAAAAAAAATAGATTGTAAACAAAACAAAGAGTTTAGATGTCATTGTTTCTAGAAAGATTATTTTCAGTTTATAAAATCAATGAAATATTTCTTAATTCTTATTATTTTAAACGTACAAATGAATATTTCTTTATTTCTCTTATATCTAACAAATTATGCTTTAAAACTTTAAAATTTTTGAATATTTATTGCAAAATTGTGATATTTTCATAGTCATAAGTATAAATAGATTGCTTACATAGAAATTAAACTTCTAAATTGCTTCAGGCCATATTCACATTAGCTGCTAATATAACATTATATTTTTAAAAATAAAGTCAAAATAAGTTATTAATAATTTATATTTTTTGATATCTAATAAATATAGTGTAAATTATTGTAAAAAATATTTAAAACCATAATAAATTTGCAAATAACCATGTTTTTGTCATTGGAACTACTTTTTTAAAACATTGTTGTAAGACACTGAATGTTTTACAGCCTTGTCAACAGATAATGACTGAACATGTCAGGGTGGAGCCTATGTCTATTGCAAAAGTGGGAATTTTGAATTTCCCACCTTCTAGCATAAATTTTTAGTAAAAATTTCATATAATAAATATACTATTTTACATGCATTTTAATGTATAATACTTACAAATAAATTCACCAGGGGGTGAATTGGTCAATAAATGAAATAATTTGTGAGAATCAATCCAGAGTTTAAAAGTGTGGAGTGGGGGAATCTAAAATAGAAAAAGATTTAAAGTTCACTCTCCTTTTTAAGAAATTAAAAGAGTAAAATGTATAAAAATAAGTAAATTTGAAAAAATCAGAATAAAAATTAATTTGTAAAAGAAAAATTTCCAAAAATGCAATTAGTTTAAAAGATTACAGGCTGATAAAGAAAAGGTAAAACTAACAAATAAATTAATTAAAAGATCTATGTAAACTATAACTTTAATATAAAAGTGATGAGATAGTAGATTAATCTAGAAAAAAGATTAAATAAAATGAAATGTAAAAATTAATTAAAAACAGATTAAAGTTACAATCAAAATTAAAAATAATAATAAATTAAAACAATGGGAGAGAAAACATATATAAGGTCACAACCATCTATTGTTATTATTTTGCTTTTGAGTCTGGAAATCATTTCAGTCTTCATTTTGTGATATGCATTACATTATTCATTGCTCCAGAGATTCAGAAAATCTAAGAACAGAAAATAAACAGTCATTATTGCTGAGAAAATTCTTATTAAAGAAGCTGAAGAACTGGCAACATGCATTGGTAGACCACCTTACAAGTGTTCAACTGGACTTCAGGCCTCAAAGTCCTCCACAAAATTAATTATATCTGCCTGAACATTTGCTGGAAACTGATGCCAAAATAGTGAAATAGATACTGCTGCAAACACTCTCTCTCATTGTTAAGCCAATGAATGGATAACAAAGCCTGAAACCATCGATGGAAAACAAAATACCAACTGGATGGAAGTTGACAATCATGAAAACCTAGGTAAATATATTTTGATCATTGTCTACGGACACTTTATTTTTAAATGAAATGAACTTTAACAAAGGACTATGATAAAATTTAGCCTGATAAATCATTTATATTTTTATGTTAATTTTTAATGTGTTATATTATATTATATTACATATATCTGTGCATGAATAAATTATGTTTGTTTAATTATTATTTGGTCTATTCTCTCTGTGTGTGTGTGTCTTTTGTCTCTGTGTCATCAATTATTTAAAAAAAAAATATTTATTGGTGTGTTATATTAATGTGCTGGACCCCCTGATTAAGAGTAGGAGCTAGTTGGAATATTTCAAGTGCTGGATTGTGTGCCTGTCATCCGAGTATGCTGACTATATAATATATGGTTGGCTGATATCTGAGTTTGATCCTCAATAGAAATAAATTGCTTTGGATAGCAGGTTTTTATTCCAGCAATCAATGTAGTCACAGTCCAGGAAATGTGGTCATGTTATGCTTCATATAGCCCAAACTGAGTATCATTGATAGTTATGCTATCAATGGTATTCTCCCTCTGCTTGAAATGTCATCCATTCCCATAATATTAAAGAGAAATAATAATTACCAAAAAGGTATGTATTAAGCATAACAAAGAGAAAGTTTAATAAAGCCTTAGTTAAAGCCAAAAGATATTAAAAGGCTGTGTTAAAAGGTAGTCAAAACTAGCAGTAATATGGGTATATGGGGGATCCAGTACAATATATATATATATGAAAAACAAAAAAAACACAAGTTAAAAAACTTGCTAACACTTGTATTCATGATAACAGATGGCATTCTACCAAAAACACTGTCAAGCGTAGTTTTCTGTTTACATAAATGTCAGAGCGAGCATTCACTATCTCTAACTTTAATTCAAACTTTCAGATCATGATTTCAAGCTATTTGCTATTGTCAGTGAAAGACAGGAATAAGAAACTAGATCTAAACACAAACTCTGAGCATTTATGAAACAGTTTCTATTCAGCTTGCAAGCGTGAATCTCTTAGACACGTTAATGTCTTCAAACTCAGCATATGTTTATGTAAACAGAAAACTACGCTTGACGGAGTTTTTGGTAGAATGCCATCTGTTATCATGAATACAAGCGTTAGCAAGTTTTTAACTTGTGTTTTTTTGTTTTTCATAAATGTACCTTTGAGGTCTTTCTTACAATGATGTATATTGCAGAGGCTTCTACTATGTGGTGATGCTGAACTGAAATAAGACCCATGTAGCTATCTAGATTGCTATGCTGAGTTTGAAGACATTAACGTGTCTAAGAGATTCACGCTTGCAAGCTGAATAGAAACTGTTTCATAAATGCTCAGAGTTTGTGTTTAGATCTAGTTTCTTATTCCTGTCTTTCACTGATGATAGCAAATAGCTTGAAATCATGATCTGAAAGTGGAATTAAAGTTAGAGATAGTGAATACTCGCTCTGACGTTTATGTAAACAGAAAACTACGCTTGACGGTGTTTTTGGTAGAATGCCATCTGTTATCATATATATATATATATTATTTTAGCAGCAATGTAACTAGAAAAATAGCTTTTAAATATATAGCCCTGAAAAGGTATTCTAATATTTATAAAGTATTATTCTTCAAATTCTAACACATATTGTAATAATAATATTTTCCAAATTAGATATTCTACTTGCTGTAGATTGATGAGAAAGAATGTGATCTAAAAGTTTATTTAAAGATTCTAAAAAATCTAATTCATAAATGATTTTTATAAATATTTGAAGTTTACTGTCTATATCAGGCCAGGGGTACAGAACAATTCTATCACCAAATTATATTTGTGAATTGGTATTCCTTTAGGTCCTAACTGTCTTTAAAGTCTCCACTTGACATCAGTATACATTCTTCAATTGTAACTCAGCTTTTTATAAAACTTCATATTTATAATTACATTTCAACTTGGCATAATACCATATGTAGTTCTTTTTAAATATATTTACATAAAAGTACCTTTTATTTTATTATCCCATATATATTATTATCATCATTATACCTTATTATTGTTATATGTCATTGCACATATATATTATCACCAACACAAATATTATAAATATTTATCTTTTCATCATCATCATTTAAGTATCTATCTTATCATTGCTATTACAAATATATTAAGTATGAACATCCATGGGTAAATAGTGTAAAACAAGGAAGATAAAGGAGCTATTAAGATTTAAACTAAACAGTAATTTAATAAAGTTAATCAATATACAGTTATTTATTTGATTTACTTATAAAATTATTTATATCATTGTTACATCATATAGAAATACCTATTATTGGATCAGCATATAATAAACTGGACTCTTTAATATTGAGTCTATTATCAATAAAATACATTAATGATATTTGTACTATAATTATATTTCTTTCATAGTGTCTTAATTATCCAGTATTAATTATATATATTGTAACGATATATAAATATGTCGTTACATTAATTTAAAATAAAAACTTAAAGTTCGCAAATAAAAGTAAAAAACTAAACGCTAAAATTAAAATATTGTTAAATATATATATTCGCACAGATGCTAAACTTTAAAAATATTTTTTTTATATATATAAATAAAAAAAGGTATTTGAACGTATTTTTTTTTTTTTGATAAAAAAATACAAGAGTTAAATATTAAAATATTTAATATAAGTTTAAATAAAAACAGGTATTAATTAATTCCTGTAATCTATAAATGGAAATGATTGTTTATTATTTGAAAAACAAGCTAGCCCTCAAGGCTCTTATGTAATTAAAGGGTCAGATGGAAATTAGATAAGAGAAATTAGCTGGACCAATGGAAGCACCAAGCCTTGGCTCGGACCCTAACGAAAGTGATGGATTGGTGACATTTTGTTGTTTGAATCCATGTGGATAATATAAAAAGGAGAAATATTGAGTATTGGGCAGTTCCAGCTGTTTGTTTTGAGAGATGGGGTAGGACGCACATACCTCACTCTCTCTATTTTAAAAATGAACTGATTGAGATACCGAAAGGAACCAGCTAATGCCACCTCCAGAACATTATCTTCTAAATGAGATGTCACAGGAATATAAAACAAGAATCTGGACTCTGCTACTGTAAGCTATTAACAATGAACTTAAAAAATTTTTTAAATAATTAAGAACTTTCTTGAAAGCAATTTAAATGTTAAAATGGAATTTCTATTTGACCTTTAAGTTTAAAATCAATTGATGTTTAATTTTATATGTTTGTTATTGATAAAAAAAATCATTTCCATTCATTTTAATTGTATAAATTATTTATTGTTTAAATTTTAAATGTATGAAATTTAAGTTGTTTATAGACGCTTGCATGGATTCGTTTGTGGTTAATTATATTTTGGTTTTCATATTTGATCAAAATATATAGACATTCGATAAATAATGATACCTTATGGTGAGTATCTAAAATGTATTTATTCGGATGTCTTTTAAGTTATTGGTGACAATGCAAGTATCTTATGGTGAATACTATTGGGTTACTTATAAGTTTCCCTCTGCGATTGTCGGTATCAATAATTTTGTATTTTGATCGTTTATGCTTATTTTGAAATGTTTTTGACCGTGGAATCTATGTAATCGATCTATACCCAACATTTTAAAACAAACTGTATAAAAGTTATCTGTGCGAACATATCTAAATGATAAATTTAAGTCCGGCGTGAACGGCTATATAGTTTTGTAAGGTTATATTAAGGGAGGGTAATCTTAGGTTATTTGTTTCGTGGTTGAATTGGCTCAATGGTTTCGATATATTTATGTAGGTAGTAAATGTAGCAGGAGATCGGCCATGTGCAGGATTACATATATACGCCGCACACCCTCTGTTGCCTATGGAATTGGATAGTAAGACGCAAGACGCAATCCATTCCTATGGAGTTTTATGTTTATTGTTCTACTCACCATCAGAAGTAGCATTCCTGGTGGTGGAGAGCAACAATGTCTTCTCACTATACTGTTCAGATGTGCATTCCTGACAGTATAGTCTATTTAGTGCCGTTGTATTTTCATGCTACATTGAATACATAAATGTATCGGATGATTGGCGTCAGTTTGACTTTGAATTTTTAGCCTAGGGTTAAATAAGGGAAGAATATTGTCTTTTCAAATGCAGATCTATGTAGCCTATTCATACCCGACCCTCTAAATAAAATATTAAACATTATAGCAAGCTATTTTAAATGTAAAATTAAAAGTTAATACAAAAATCTAAATGTTAAACTTATTCCTTGAGTTTAGAATGATTTTATATGTGCGTAAATAAATATTTTTCTGTGTTAATTTCTGGCAGTGGCTTTTATTATTTTTTTATATTTATATCTAAATTTATAGATTTTTATCTCTGCGTCTCCACTGAGCTAGTGATAATGGGCTAACGATCTAAATATGTAAATAAAGTGGAATCCTAACAGCGCGTATCTGCCTACTTTATAAATTTTTCTAGGCTCAAATGCCTAGATCGCGCCCTTGGTAGTGCGGTGCGATGCGATCTTCACTTGCATTTCGATCGTTATAATTGGCGCCCAACGTTTCGATCGTTATAATTGGCGTCCCAAGTGTGGACTTACCTCAGAGATTGACCCTGAGAAGGGGAATTGATGATGAAATTTTCTATCTTTAATAAACACGAGTACCTTGAAAATGAAGCCCGTAATAATTTTTCTGAAATGAGTATAGATATATGTTTGGTATTAATGTAAAGTTATAGTTTGAATTTTGTGTAAAAAGTACTGCCAGAAAGAAAATTGCGCATATGTAGAAATAAATGCGAGGAATAAAAGGTAATAATAAATCTAAATCATATTTTTTTAAAAAAAAGAAAAGTCTTGTTAAATTAAAATCTAATCGTTCAAACTTGCCTAAGTAATAGTTAAAGGTAGAAGAAAAAAAACTTGGAAGGGAGGGGGCAGAAATTTAGCTGGTAATAAGGAATCATCAGTCAACTTTTTTTTAATCATTATATTTGTGTGTAATTACTGTTTTGTCTTGTAAAAAAAAAAAAAAAAGTTTTGTCCTTTTGAAATTTCATATATAACATTTGTGTAACGTAATTACTAACACTAAGTAAATTCTTTTTTTTTTTTAATGTTTTTGTTTTTTGAGGAAGTTTACTGATATGTAACGATTTATAAATATGTCGTTACATTAATTTAAAATAAAAACTTAAAGTTCGCAAATAAAAGTAAAAAACTAAACGCTAAAATTAAAATATTGTTAAATATATATATTCGCACAGATGCTAAACTTTAAAAATATTTTTTTTTATATATATAAATAAAAAAAGGTATTTGAACGTATTTTTATTTTTTTTGATAAAAAAATACAAGAGTTAAATATTAAAATATTTAATATAAGTTAAAATAAAAACAGGTATTAATTAATTCCTGTAATCTATAAATGGAAATGATTGTTTATTATTTGAAAAACAAGCTAGCCCTCAAGACTCTTATGTAATTAAAGGGTCAGATGGAAATTAGATAAGAGAAATTAGCTGGACCAATGGAAGCACCAAGCCTTGGCTCGGACCCTAACGAAAGTGATGGATTGGTGACATTTTGTTGTTTGAATCCGTGTGGATAATATAAAAAGGAGAAATATTGAGTATTGGGCAGTTCCAGCTGTTTGTTTTGAGAGATGGGGTAGGACACACATACCTCACTCTCTCTCTATTTTAAAAATGAACTGATTGAGATACTGAAAGGAACCAGCTAATGCCACCTCCAGAACATTATCTTTTAAACGAGATGTCACGGGAATATAAAACAAGAACCTGGACTCTGCTACTGTAAGCTATTAACGATGAACTTAAAAAATTTTTTAAATAATTAAGAACTTTCGTGAAAGCAATTTAAATGTTAAAATGGAATTTCTATTTGACCTTTAAGTTTAAAATCAATTGATGTTTAATTTTATATGTTTGTTATTGATAAAAAAATCATTTCCATTCATTTTAATTGTATAAATTATTTATTGTTTAAATTTTAAATGTATGAAATTTAAGTTGTTTATAGACGCTTGCATGGATTCGTTTGCGGTTAATTATATTTTGGTTTTCATATTTGATCAAAATATATAGACATTCGATAAATAATGATACCTTACGGTGAGTATCTAAAATGTATTTATTCGGATGTCTTTTAAGTTATTGGTGACAACGCAAGTATCTTATGGTGAATACTATTGGGTTACTTATACATTTCCCTCTGCGATTGTCGGTATCAATAATTTTGTATTTTGATCATTTATGCTTATTTTGAAATGTTTTTGACCGTGGAATCTATGTAATCGATCTATACCCAACATTTTAAAACAAACTGTATAAAAGTTATCTGTGCGAACATATCTAAATGATAAATTTAAGTCGGGGGTGAACGGCTATATAGTTTTGTAAGGTTATATTAAGGGAGGGTAATCTTAGGTTATTTGTTTCGTGGTTGAATTGGCTCAATGGTTTCGATATATTTATGTAGATAGTAAATGTAGCAAGAGATCTGCCATGTGCAGGATTACATATATACGCCACACACCCTCTGTTGCCTATGGAATTGGATAGTAAGACGCAAGATGCAATCCATTCCTATGGAGTTTTATGTTTATTGTTCTACTCGCCATCAGAAGTAGCATTCCTGGTGGTGGAGAGCAACAATGTCTTCTCACTATACTGTTCAGATGTGCATTCCTGACAGTATAGTCTATTTAGTGCCGTTGTATTTTCATGCTACATTGAATACATAAGTGTATCGGATGATTGGCGTCAGTTTGACTTTGAATTTTTAGCCTAGGGTTAAATAAGGGAAGAATATTGTCTTTTCAAATGCAGATCTATGTAGCCTATTCATACCCGACCCTCTAAATAAAATATTAAACATTATAGCAAGCTATTTTAAATGTAAAATTAAAAGTTAATACAAAAATCTAAATGTTAAACTTATTCCTTGAGTTTAGAATGATTTTATATGTGCGTAAATAAATATTTTTCTGTGTTAATTTCTGGCAGTGGCTTTTATTATTTTTTTATATTTATATCTAAATTTATAGATTTTTATCTCTGCGTCTCCACTGAGCTAGTGACAATGGGCTAACGATCTAAATATGTAAATAAAGTGGAATCCTAACAGCGCGTATCTGCCTACTTTATAAATTTTTCTAGGCTCAAATGCCTAGATGGCGCCCTTGGTAGTGCGGTGCGATGCGATCTTCACTTGCATTTCGATCGTTATAATATATATATATATCACTTATTATCTGTTGTAGAATATACCTTTATATATTCCTGACACTACTGGCAAGTGTAAAAAAATATAAAACTATTGTTTTATATTATAAAAAAATGATTTCTATCAAAATAAAAATATTGAAAAATATTTTTCTTAAATCATTAATATAACCAATAGTTACAAAAACATGAAAAAAAAAATCAACATTTTAAGAAAAAAATACAAAAGCTATCAAAGAAGAAAATATATATAATTATTATTGTTTAAGGCTTAATATTATACATAAAATATATTAAAACATTAGCAACTTTCTCCATACAATAATACCACCTAGTACAAGATATAATAATCAATGGATGCTAGAAGATTTCTGCATCAAAATCCTATCTCATGCCTAGTAATCAAAATCCACAGACTAGTGTCTATTTTATGGCTTTTATCAGTAGGAAGCCTTAGATCTAAAAGCAATGATCCTAGATATTTAGATCTAATCATCCTTACAACAGCCACCTTTTACCTTTTTAATTAATTATAAACTTATATAGTCAAATTGAAAACACAATAATGTTTTCAATCTCACTTGTATCATATGGATTTGAACCATACATTTTGATAGAATTTGTATAATACATCACATAATACCATTTCATTTGCTTACATAATCTGTTAAAGCAGCAGTTCCATACAATAGTGCAACCTAGTACAAACCAGAGTAGTCTGTATTATACAAGAAATTTAGTTTGGATTGAAAGCATTATGCTAGAGAGGTGTATTAGATCCAATGACCTTACAATATTGCTCTCAGATCTAATGCTCCTTACTGATGAAAGTCATAATCTAGAAACTAGTATGGGATATTGGATGAGTAGATATTATATGGAAAATTTGATGCACAAATCTTCCAGCATCCATTGACTAGTATGGCTTGCACAGTTGTAACTATTATTAATGTAGAACATTGCAATTGTTTTAGCAGGTTATATAAGCATAAGAAATGGTGGTCATATGATATTTTAGTGGTTGAATATATTATTGATTACAAATTATATTTTATTTAGTATATATTAGAATTATACATTACATAATATATTACATTTTCAAAAATAAAATTTCTCATGCTCAGCTAATTAAGCATCAGACAGATAATTAAACCTTTAATGTCAATATATTGTTGATGGCTTTTAACTTTTTTCTGTGTTACTTTCTTCATTTTTCATTCTTCTATCAGAAATATTTTTATATCTGATATTTTCTTATTTGCTTATTTAAAATTTTTTACAAAATAACAAATTACTTTGAACTTTTGAAATTCATGAAGTTGTAGCTTTTTTTGATTCACTCCCATGTATCATTCAGAAAAGAATGCATTCTCACTATTCATTGATTCACAGACATTCTCTAGTTCTTTATTCACAGAGAAATTGACTGTTACATGTCTGAAGAGATTGCAACATGCTAAAAAGATAGTTAGCCATGCAACTTGATACTAGTTGAATTTTTTATGTATATATTGTCTATGTAGGTTAATGCATTGGTAGTGTTTGGAACTAAGAGTCCTTATATTATGGTCATGAACTTGCAAACAATAAAACTATTATGATTATTTATTTTGTTTGTACATATGTTTTCCATAAATTTTGGAAGATTTTTATCATTTCTTATTAAAATTGCATCTTCCAATGGCTATATTTTCAATATTAGAATTTTTGGTCTTTCCCTTTATGATTCAATTTTCTTTGTTTTAATGTAAGTCCAACTTTACTTGATGTTGATTTATTTAACTAATGATATTATTTTTTTCTTCTGTTTTTAATGTCTGAAATATTCTTTATTTATTCTATTTTATTACAACATAAAGAACACACACCCTTGCAATTCTTTTCAAATTACCTTTTAATTACATTCCTATTTCCTCTGCTTTTAAATAAGATGGTTTTTTTCCTCAGTCTATCTATAGATTTTAATCTCTTTATTTTAATCGATTAATGAAAATCATTCCTGTTAATTTTCCAATACATACTTTATTATGGCTTTTAAAATTATTTCATAACTATAATTATACTTTTGTACATAATTATCAATAAATATTTTTGTGTATCTTTTATTGTTATATAAAGTATTCTAATTCAAACCTATCATTACTGTATTACTAAGAGCTTTTATCTATATTAATTTGCATACTTTATAATAATCTAATATTGCTATATTAAAGCAAATATTTCCCCACTGTTTTTTTTTCTTTTACAAGAACGGTGTCTGCCTTATTATATTTTAATTGACTTCAGCTTGGAAAAACTTTTGTTCCTAATACTTGCTTGTGCTTCAAAATGTCACTTTCTCTGTCCACACACACATACCTTTATGTGTATCATATTATTAGTATTTGATTGAATTAAACGTGTATCCTGCTTTATTATTTTATTCATATTAATGCAATTAGGATCACAATATGCATATACATTGTATGATATTTGTCATGCTGACAATGCTTTTTATCAAATATTATTATTTGAAAGGTCATAAAAAATTTTATTGGTGGCCTAGGTTAAATTAGTATTATATATATATATATATGTTTGGCTGGACACTATAGTTTCCCGATTAATTCATTTTTTTTAAACCTTGGAATTATTATATATATATATATATATTGTTAGATAAATATATCTGGGCCAACTAATGAGTGCTGGTTTAGCATCAAATGTGTATCATTTTCATGTGTCTTTGGTCATAAATTTTAGGAATGTGTGGTAAAATAAAAGACTGAAATATGTAAAAAATGGGTATATGAAATTAAATTACAATATGAGCTATGCATATCTTATTTACTTGAAAAAAGTGGAGTGAATTTTTCAAAATGCATCCAGGGTGAGGAAACTGATCTGACTTCTGAGCTGATGAGTGATTGTGATATAATTGAACTAAGATAAAAGATACACTGACAAAAACAAAACTTATGAATATATGTATATACACCCGGGTCTCGTTTTATGCGGATTTATTTAATGCAATTTTGAAGTTATGTGATTCA
Source organism: Epiperipatus broadwayi (assembly GCA_028023455.1). Classification (NCBI taxonomy): domain Eukaryota; kingdom Metazoa; phylum Onychophora; class Udeonychophora; order Euonychophora; family Peripatidae; genus Epiperipatus; species Epiperipatus broadwayi. Next base: position 57,091 of record JAQFVV010006948.1, on the reverse strand, counting down.
TGTTTCTTCTTAATATCTTTGTATGCAGTTTTCTTTTATGCGATAAAAATTATTAGATCAGAAGTGGAGCACCGATAATGCGCTATTACTTTAAATATTATAAATTTCACACACTCACATCATATTTAAAGTAATAGCGCATTATCGGAGTTTGACTTCCATCTAATAATTTCAATATTTTAAACACTTTATATTAGTACTGTAATAGATTTATGCAATAAAGAAGTTCATAATTCACTTAAAATCAGGATTTCTTCATTTTATACACACATATTAAATTTTATAAGATTATAATGTAAATCTGTTCAAATGTTATAGATGCCTACACTATGTATGTTGTTATTTTTGCATTTTAATTCACATTCTGTTTTGCTTTTTAAAAAAAGAGTACATAATCAATTAATCATTTAGTGTTTATAAGTAATAAATTTTACAAGACTATAATGTAAATATGTTTAAACATTATAGATGAAAAATACTATGTATATGTTGTTGTTTTTGCATTTTAAATCATGTCCTATTTTTACTTTTTATAAAAAGAGTACGTAATCAATTAATCATTTAGTGTCCACAAGTTTATTTTTAAAAGGAGAGTAACAACAGTGGACACAATTAAATTTGACAATTAAAATCTGATTTTTAATTGTAATTAACAATTTTTAAAATTACGTAACGTGATCTTAAATTAATGTGATTTGAAGCAATGAAATTTGATTTTTAAATGGAATTGAAAATTAAAAATTAAAGACAAAAATAAGAATTTAATTTTTGTTAGTTTTAATTACATTTTGCTCAACAGTGGTGAGTCGATGTCTTTTTATTATCGTAAATCTAAGTTCTTATTTTTATTTCAAACTTTTAGTTTACTCTAATGGAGAGGAAAAAACACCCAAGAAAATGAATTTCTTTGGAAACAAAAATATCAATTTTAGATCACTTAGTGAAATGGGAAGGATCAACACCAATTGGAAAACATTTTAGTTGTATTTTTTCTTGACTTCATTTAAGGAGAAGCTACAGTACCTCACATCACATCACATCACATCATGACGAATCTGATGTTTCAATAGCGATAATAATTAAAATACCATACATGTATGAAAAAAATGTAAATTACACATAAAAATATATTGTTTTGAATAAAATTAAATACTGTAGTTAATAAAAAAAGTAAAAAAAGTTTGTCTTGTATCAATTTTTTTCAAATATGAAATTTTTTATTAGTCATATTTTACTTTCTTATTTTTTTATGCGAATTTTAAAGTAATTATACATTGTTGCTTTGCTTTTATGTGATTTTTGGGAAATTACAGTATGTGTCCCCCCATTTTTCAAGGTAAGGTAAGTCTATTTTTGTCAATTTCTTTTGTGTGCATTTTCTGAGGAACCTATCTACCACATAAAACAAGACCCAGGTGTAGTTAAATTAAATATTTCCATGAATTGCTGATCTGACTTCTGGGCTGATGGGTGATTGTGATATAATTGAGCTAAGTGACAAGAACAAACCTTAAGTGTATATATATATATATACTTAAGTTTTGTTCTTGTCAGTGCATATATATATATATATATATATATATATATATAGTTGAAATAAATATTTTCATGGATTGTTATTATAATAAAGAATAGGAATGAGGAGATTATAGCCATGTAAACTGAAATAACCATTGACCATTGATATTTCCAAAAACTTCTAATATATATTGTACCCTTACTTCTCGATATATAATATAGTTTGAAATACGACTAGCTCAATTGAATTATTATGCTTAATTAAAATTTGCATATCTATCTTTAATATACTTTTATAATATCATATTCTAATTTAATTTATTATCAATTATCAAAATCAATATAGTTCTTTATTATGTATTAATTAAATAAGTATTTATCAAAATCATGAGACTGTGAAGTAAAGTTACAAAGCAATAAGTAGATTTACATTGAGTCAATATCTCCCAAGACATTGTCTCAATGGCATAAGAATACTATTACCTCCTTATTAATTTATTACTACATCTACAGCATTCTTATGGCTTTTAAATAAAATAAATTATCTTTAATAAAAATAAAATAAATCTCAACTTTTCTTAAGGAAAAATAATTAAATAATCTCAGGCTCTTTTAATTATCTTAAAGTAATAATAATTCATGTAAATAAGTATGATAAGGGATTTTATATCAAACCTAAATACACCTAACTTATTCTAATAATAATAATACTCAATACTAATCTTAGAGTATAACTTAATCTTATCTATTTCTGTTATATCATCAATCACCAAATAAATAATCAGATGTATATCTTTTATTTTCATATAGCATCTTAATTTTGGAATAGATCAAAATCTTATAATTCAATAATCTGTGGCAATAAATAATATTGTACTCTTATAATGTGCATTATAATAACCTTATGACCATAATAATATTATATGTTAATGTCAATCAATTCTTATAAAATGATATCAAGAAAATATTGTGTTTATTTCTAAATAATAATAATAAATTCATATTGTGCAAATATTATGTTTGTTCAAATTATCTGTTGTCAAATGCTGTGGTGTAAAATAATGAACTCGACACACTTTTAAAACGAATTAAACAAATTTATTTACATTAACTTCAACTAAGAATTTATTTACAATATTCACAGTTCAAAATTAGGAAAACAAAGAAAATAAAATAAGAAAATAATAATACAATATGTTTACACTGTTATTAATTCATACTCCTAATAAGTAATTATACATTCTTTAAAATGCTGTACTAATAACATTGAAGTATGTTTTCAAAAACTTAGACTTTAAACAAATATCAGTGAACTTTAATTATTACACAGAAAAATTTATGTAAACAATGTTTATATAGCATATGTAAACAATTAAACTTTACTAATTAAATTGCGACACTAATGTATCCTTATAATGTAATAACAAAGAATTGATTATAATTTTATATTTCACTTATTGCAATTCATGCTACATGTTTTGTTAAATATGCATTACATATATGTACTGTTAAAATAATAATATTTAAATTATTCATCAATTTCAAATTCATAAAGCATTATATTAGATAAATTCTATGATTCTTTTCTATGTAAAATCATTACTTTACTTTATGTGTTACTCTACTCCTTCTTAATAACTTCTTTCTATCTACAAAAAAATATCCTTTAAAACTTATTTAAACTTTCCGGAAATAATCATTGATTTTAAATAAAAAAACTAATTATCCAAACTATTTATACTACATCATCTATATTCGGTAAATCTTCAATCCAAATATAAACTTCTACATAAAACTTAACTTAATTTATCTAATAAAACAAAAATAAAAATATAGACTTTTAAATCTCTTCCTAACTTGCAATAAAAATAATTACTTATGAATAATAAATATAATTCTAATACTATAACATAAAGATATCAAAATTTATTTATGAAAGAATCATATAATTATTTCTAAGCTTTTTATGTAATGTTGCATTGTATTTATATCATAAATTCAAATTATGCATATTTAAATAAAACTGTCACTACCAATATAATGTGTGTGTATTTTTAAAATATTCATACATCCATTCAACAATAACATATCATTTGGTTGATCTAAAGAAAAACATATTAAATACATCAAAATTATTATTATTATACAATTTTTACCATCCATAATGATTTAATGTACAGTCCATCATCCAATATTCTTCGGAATTACAGCTTCATAAATAATTCACATTTACACTCACAATCATTCTTTAAAATATTCGTGTTATATTAATTATAAAATAAACTTATGCAATTAATCATTATATTATTTTTAGTTATTATTTTAAGAAATGTACCTATCTTATTTTTAATAGATTAATAATATTTAAATTTCATATTAGATAAATAAACAGAATTCATATTACGTAACTCCAGCGAGGTCTTCTTTTCACCATAATAGTTTTTAAATCTTAGGTACACATTCACTAAAACACCATTTCCGTTTTCCGGTCCATCACGTGTTTTTAAAAGTTTATGAAAAATGAAAACGTTCTTTTAAAATAAAATAAAAAGTTAATTCTTCTATAAGAAATAAAATAAAATTAAAATAGTTTATAGGATCCTGTTTTAGTTCTTTCTAGAATATTATTCAAAGTTATTATTTTAAATTAGTCTATAGTTTATGAAAAATGATCATTTAATTATTTTAAATTAACTGGGACGTCCACATATTACTTGCGCATTTCTTAACAAAATATCCAGGTAAGAATAAGCTTCTTCATCTAAACAACCAGCGTTTAGATTATTTCAATATAATAATTTTTATTATCTTAAGACTTTTAGCTAATTATACTTTCAATTTATTTACCTTTCAAAATTGTCAACATTCAATCTTTTAAACATAAAGACTTAACAGGGCAAATATTTATAAAAACTACTTTTACTTCTAATATCTTTACTTAAGATATATATTTAAATTTATAGCTTGCAAAAATACTTTCTTCATAAAAAATATTTTATTCTTTAAAATATCTATTTTCTAATAGACAATAGTAATTAGCTTTTAAAATTATATACTGTCCAAAATATTACTTTTCTCCATCTCGTAATTTTCTGAACTAATCCAGCGTTTATCATACTTCTAGTATAAAGTTTCCGATATATTTTCACTATATATGATGTTCCCATGACCATTTGCTTGCAAATTGAGCTTCAATATAGAGACGACTGATAGGGAAAAAATTAAATTAACACTGCATGTCTATCATTTAAAACTTTTATAAATTATTTATAAGACACTCTAATAATTTTGAAAAATGATTTTATAAGCGTCTATAAAATTTACGTAGCTATTTTTTAATAACACAATTAACTTGAAAATTCAATCACAGAGTCCTCTCCTAACAATTGAATTGAGCTTTTATACCGGAAGAAACTTCCCATTTGATTGGTAGATTAAACAATTGACTTGCTGGCTTATTTACATATTTACCAACAACACAAAATTAAAAATAAATAATGGCTTATTTAATATTTAATATTTATTACATTATTAAATTTCTAAAATAATCTTTATCGTTTATTTAAATCTATTAAACACTTTTTTAAAATATTCTTACTTACTTTTTTAATTTTTAACTTTTATAAGATTATTTAAAATACACTAAGTTTATTTTTTATACGTCATATTTTTAAAGCAATATTTTAAAATCATATTTAATATTTCACATTGAATATCTTTATTTTTATCTCGTGATAACTCACGTATTATTTATAAATTTTATAACATGACTCTTAAAATAGTTCTGCAACTTTATTAAACAACTTCCAAGCATGTGTGTGTATATTTAACTAACATCTGTTCTTTATAACACAAGAAACGCTTGTCATCGTCTAAAAATAAACTAACAATTGCATTTTTTAAAATAAATATTTTAAATAAATAAGATATTATAATAGATTTTAAAATAATTATCCAATATTATTAAAATCAAATATTAGTCTTTTATTTAAGTACTTACAATAATTAAAATATTTATATTCTTTTATAATATTATTTTATCAACAATAAACATATGCATTTAATTTTACTTGTCTTTTAAACACTTTTAGCTTTAAATACCTATTTATTAAATATATTCATGCAGTATTGATTATGGCCATTCTTTCCCAACCATATATTATAATCATCATCATTTAAAATGTCTCTCTCAATATCAGCACAATTTCACATATCAAATACTCATAGATTGCTTTAATTAAAACTTTTGAAATATTACCATAAGCAAAATTAACATCACATATTCAAATATATCTTAAATTTAAAATTTTTAATAGATTAGCACAAAAATTAAATGTTGACCCATACAAAAGGGCACAATATATATATCATTGTAATATGATGTCATTTCTATCTGCCAAATCTAAGATCTACATTTGAATCCAGTTAGGTAAAATTTAAAAAGGCTTCAGGTTTTTGTCAGAATAAAGTTTTTTCAGATAGTTTATATTCAGGTAAATTGATATCTAATTATATTTAGGTAAAAATAAAAACAAAGATAAAAAATGGTCAAATACTTATCTCCTAGAAAATAAGAAATCTATAATGTTTCTTGTTTTATTATTACTTTATGAAAAAAATTAAAAATAATTTATTGATACTTCAGAAGGCTATTTAAATACTGCTTTACTTTTTTATCTCCACAATTACCTTGAAAATAAATATTATTTATTTCTTCATGTGTCTAATTGCTATTAACAATAGTTCTGCAGATGAGGACATAGAAAATGTGTCTATGTATGATTTAAACATTCCTACTCAATTTTAGTATAATCACACAAATTTTCTTATTTCATTTTTTAAGTTAATTTTGTTTAATGTTTTGAATCAACTTGCAACCCTGATCACAAATTTGTTATATATTTTATAGAAAAAATAAATTTTTTTAATACAGTTCACACTTTAACTAAAGCAATTAAAACAAGATAATATAATATCTTAGAAAAATGCAAAAAGATAAATTGTACTACTGTAGTATAATATAACTCTATATTAAATAAATTTACATACTTTATTTGTAACTTTATTTTTACTCAATGCTAATTTAAATATGTGATTATTGTTGTTGACAATGCTAGAAAGATGAAACGTAAGCAAAATAATAACAATGTAATATAATCATTAAATTTTATATATAGAGTAAGTTAAAAACAAACTCTTATGAAGCTTCAAAAATACCCTCAACCTCAGACTGCGGTTTCTGCCTCTAGCGTCATCAGTGAGGTGCTAGGGAATAAAAATACTAGAACTAGTCCAGCATTTTATCAATGCCTAACTATTGAGAAGAAAATCTGAAACTTTCAGACATTTAAATGTCCAAAAATCCAGCTATCTAACTCAAATAACAGTATGGGACTGAAACTAAGTTCAGATCCACCATATATTAATAGCTCTAGCAATATAAAATCGCCAAAGCATTAATAGCAAAAAACTAAAATAGATAGCTGGATTTTTGGACATTTAAATGTCTGAAAGTTTCAGATTTTCTTCTCAATAGTTAGGCATTGATAAAATGCTGGACTAGTTCTAGTATTTTTATTCCCTAGCACCTCACTGATGACGCTAGAGGCAGAAACCGCGGTCTGAGGTTGAGGGTATTTTTGAAGCTTCATAAGAGTTTGTTTTTAACTTACTCTATATATAACATTTGTAAATAGGAGCTTTATTAAAATTAGGTCATCTGACTTGATTTTTATATCAATTTAATTTTAGTTTTTTGCTATTAATGCTTTGGCAATTTTATATTGCTAGAGCTATTAATATATGGTGGATCTGAACTTAGTTTCAGTCCCATACTGCTATTTGAGTTAGATAGCTGGATTTTTGGACATTTAAATGTCTGAAAGTTTCAGATTTTCTTCTCAATAGTTAGGCATTGATAAAATGCTGGACTAGTTCTAGTATTTTTATTCCCTAGCACCTCACTGATGACGCTAGAGGCAGAAACCGCGGTCTGAGGTTGAGGGTATTTTTGAAGCTTCATAAGAGTTTGTTTTTAACTTACTCTATATATAACATTTGTAAATAGGAGCTTTATTAAAATTAGGTCATCTGACTTGATTTTTTTATCAATCATTAAATTATATGTATGCATGTAATAATGGTAAATAATCAATTACTGCAAAATGTGTTGTGTGACAAATAGTGAGTATAAGTTATTATTAAAATTATACTTTGAATTTTCAAGTTATATGGGGATATAGTTATTTTGAATGGTTTCTATTTTCAGACAGCATAATTTCTCTATGCTATCATATTGCTTAAGAATTACTAATTAATTATTTGTAGTAATAATAATTGAATAACTTATTGCTCAGTAGTTCTTAAAAAGTCTAAGCATAAGAAATGACGGAGTGAAACCATAATGTGTGAACTTTGAACTCTAGAATATGTCATTCCACTACCACCACAAAACATGCAAAATTTTGATGGTTGATACATTGAAATAAACTGTAAAAATAGAAAAGAGTGAAAAAGAAACTAGTTGAAAGAAGAACTTAGGAAACAATACTTTTGAAGGCAAGAATTAAGAAACTCGAAAAGGATAGTCCGAAAGATGCATGCAACACATCTTCATCAAAAAACTATTGACGGATGTCAACAAAAAGAATTTAAGAGTTTTACGTTTAATAAAATGTAATTATTTTTTGAACTTTTGTAGGACAAACTTTTTCATTATATAAATTTAAGAAAAGATTAAATTTTGAATGAATCACATTTTAAATGTCTTTATTTGATTACGTGATGTTACATATATATATATCATACATGTATTCGAAAGAAAAGGAATTGATACAATATAAAAACTTAAAATAAGCATTAAGCATACTTTTTGAAAGCTTTATATATTATAGAAAGAAGAATTAATTAGCTTTGTTTTATTTATTTTTAACTAAAAAACGTAATTAATTACTTACTTTTACTAGCAGGAATAGAATTTCACACTAATGATTAAAAAAGAAAACTTTCCTGCGTTAGTAAATTTTAATGGTTTCCAGTTTACATTACTGAGAATCTTGTCACTTTTTAGAAAAAAATATTTATATATTAAACTTATTTTCCAAAGTCGAAAAACAAAAACAACTTAGATGCAATATCAAAAATGTTATTAAAAAACCTTTCATCTTATTGAAAACATAAAAAATAAAATAAAAAGTTAATTTCATCATTAAATTAAGAACACTATGTTTATTTATATAAACACTTATTAAATGCCAATTGGGTGACTGGAAATATACTTAAGATCCAAATAAAGTAAGTCAGTAGCGGATTAAAATTAACCGCGGCGGAGAATTTTTTAATTATTGGCATAAAATTTTATCTAAACTAAGAAAAGAACTGTTAATGGTTTATTGTATACACAAATCTTAATTGTAATTGTTGTTTTTTTTTACAAAAATTATCTAGTCATATAAAGATTGTTAAATAGAGGTTTCAGATTACATTCGTGATTAGTAAATTTATAAGATTTTTATAGGATTGATAATTCTAAAATAATATTTATCTGAAGAATAATGTATTGCTTGATGTTAAAAAGTTTTAATGGCTATTTACTTCATTTAGATAATAAAAATTTTCAAATATATATTTATATAGCTAGACTTTAATATTTTCATTTTAAAGGATATGTTAATTTGGTTGGCTGAAACGACCTGAGTTTTAAGCTGAAATCAATAACTTACAAATGAATTAAAACCTATTTTATTATCGCACTTATACCCCCCTCCCCCACTAGGCAACCTATCTTAATTACATTCCAATTGTTATTAATATTTTAATTATATGTCATTGTGAAAACGAATAGTTCCATTCTGTGAAAAGAGTTTTAAAAATTGTATTCTATATTTGATTGTACCCTATTTTTATTTTGAAGCAAATTTTTTGTGTTTAAATTTAGGAATAATCAGGATTAAATCAATAATCAAATGGTTTATTGTGTATAGGTTCCTTAAAAAGTATATGTTCTGGTGGTAAAAACTGAAATGATCACCCATTCCCATTAAGCTATTTGTTACAAAAGTTTTAAGATGCTATTATGCCTAAATCACAAGTTATGGTCATGGAAAGTCATAATGCATTTTGGATCTTCATGGATTGTTTTTAATGCTCTCCCATTTATCATGAAATTTGACAAACAATTTGAAAACATTCTTCAAGTCATGGATGTTCTATCATATACAGTTTGAATTATTTTAATTATCACACTGGTAATTCTTTCTAAATTAAAATGAAATTTAATGTTAGGCATGTTGATCCATTTATGGTTTAAGGTATAAAACACATTGTCACATTTTATGTTATATCAATTCCAGACCCAATAGCACCTTGAAATTTTTTGATACATGTATTAGTGTAAAATTTTGCAACATTTTTATTTATCAAATGTCAACAATCTGACTGAACATCAAAGTTTACTTTACATTTTTCTTCCAGTATAAACCAATAGCAATGAAGAAATAATGAATAAATAGTGAGTTATTTTAGAAAGCAAAACATGATTAAATATTAAAATGAAACTAAAAAGGTAATATATATTAATTAGTCCAAATTGAGATGTTATTTGTTCAAGCCAATGACTTTCGGCTTTTGAGATCTGCATAAAGAAAAACTTCTAATGGCAAAATTGAAAAGTCTGAATATTGTTTTATAATACTTTCCCAAATTTATCTATAAGTAACATCAAACTCAAATTTATTAAATGATTTGAAAAATTGTGTTATATAAAAATAATTTATATATAAATGTGGACAGTTGAAGGTGTAAATATTTTTTCAAAAGATTATAGAAACGTGAACAAAATGGTATAAATGTTTTGGTGATATGAGGAGAAAGGAGTCTATGGGTCTGAGAAGTTGGATATAGTTTGAAAAAACGTTCAATCTGCAGTAGATTGGCTGAAAATGATGAGAAGATACCAATGTTGTTATAAACATGAAAAATAATTTTGAATATCTATATTTTAAACTCTTAATATCAAAATAAAACTTTTATATTGATTTAAAAGAATATTATTGAAAATATATAGTAATCATAGCAGTTGAATTTACGTATTTTGTTACTAATTAAAGTAAAAGGCTGAAAACCTTTCCATGTACTTTTAGAATGCTTATATAACAGTCAATCATATAAGCATTCTAAAAGCACATACAAGAGGTTTTCAACCTTTCACTTTAATTATGAACTGACTGCTTTTAATAAATAATATTCACATATGTGTCTTGTTACTATAAATATACTTCCTTAAATTTTAACAACTTTTAATCCAGGAACAATTAATAATAAGAGGACACTAAATTTTAACAGTTGCCAGATTTTATTATTTTAGCAGGTGTTAGATTTTAATAATGTTTTTATTGTGGCCTTTGAGCATTCCATCATCAGATTTTCAATTAGATGGACTGTTGAAAAATTGGAGTGTGGAGTGGGTTGAAGCCTGTCTATTAAAGTATGAAGATTGGCTGTCTTAATATATATCCAGGCACTTATTGCATATATGTGTAGAGATGATAATATGGACTGCTGGTTTAGCATGAAATACATATATTGGTGATCATTTATCTTTTCAACATATATGTGTTCAAGTGTATCAGTGTTATGAGATAGAGTGAAGAGTGATGGGTCGTGTGAAAGTTTGTGCTCATATACCCTATATAACAAATGAATTGTAAAAAGTAATATTTTAAAATAAACTATAAAAAAAAAATAAAACATTATAGTAAATAAACTCATTTATATAAGTATCTGTTAATAATTTGTTATGGAAAACTACATTTTCATTTTGCTTTTAAAAAAGTTAATTTGTGGTTTTTTATTTTTTTATTAGAATAAGTCACAAAGAGAAAAAAATATCTTAGTAAGTTAATAAAATGTTAGCAAATACACACACAGATTTTTTAAAATTAATATGGTAGTCAACTACATAAAGAAAATTATTTAGAAAGCTTTTAAAAATGTTTTTTTTTTATTTAATTTTGCAATTTGTCAAGCTAATCAAAAGCTATAAAAACTATAATTAATTGCTAAATTAATTAAAACATTTATGTTTCTTAACTTTAAATCTTTGCATAAATAATTATATATTATAGTTTATTTATGTTCATATATGATGATGCTTTAATTCTAACATTTTTACTGAAGATAGAAATTCTGTTTGTTTGTTTGAGTCAAATCTTGTAGCCATATTTCAACATATTTTTATAAAATAGACTTTCTTCAAATTTTGTACACATGTTTGTAGTCAATGGTAGTACAACATGATAATATAATTTTTAATGCTGTCTCATCTAATGGTGTTAATAGGCTGCATTTTAAACCATGTTAACTAATCTAATAAGTATTCAACAATGTGCAATAAATGCTGGCATATTTTTAAAAAATACAATTTCCATTAAATTTCATAACTAATTAACTAAAACTCATGATGAAATCTTAATTTCTCTTGGCTGTTTAACTAATCATTGTTGTTTTTAAATGCTGCTTTCATAAGCACAAAAATTTTGTAAATATCAAAGCATATTCAAATACTGGAAATACAGTAAAATTAAATTCTCAGTTTTTAAATTTGAATAAGAAAGTCAATTGCAAAATATTTGACTACTAAAAAGTAAAAAAAATAATATTTTATAAAAAGTATTTTTATTTAGCTTGATGAGAAATGTACAAAAGCAAAAATACTGTTTTATTCTTTAAGCTTAATTTGAATTGCTATATGCAATTTGAAATAAAAACATGGGTCATCCATAATAATGAGTGAATTTTTTTAACTTATGGATCTTTATTTTTATTTCAAGTTATGTATAACAATCAAAATAGTGCTTATTTTTCTTTTTAATGCATTATTCATCAAATTAAATAAAATAATTTTAAATAAAATTTTACTTATATATATTTTAATGGCGTTTGATAAAATAGATTTTCCTATTTTTTTTTTTTTTGTAAATTAATTATTTATTTTTACTTTTATTATGAAAAGTAAATACTATTATTAATTGGGACCAATGGTATTAAATTGTATTGTTAAAAAGATACTAAATAATATAGGTGATACATAGGAGTAAAATAAAGAGAAATATAACATAAAAGAGATAAATGCATAACTAACACTTAATATAAAATGAATAAAGTGAAAATTGAATTCATTATGCTATAATAATAAAAGAAGGCTTTGTTAATATTTTATTACAATGAATTGTTGCCTTTGAAAAAAAATTAATGTTTATTTGTCATTTAAATTTTATTATAGATATTCTTATGCTATGAAATGTTGTACACCTGGGTCTCGTTTTACGCGATAGATAGGTTTCTCAGAAAACATGCACAAATGAAATCGCGCAAAAATAGATGTAACTTACATTGAAAAAGGGGTGATGTGGTCTGTGAGTTTTCAAAATTCATGTAAAAGCAAAGCACCAACGTAAAATTACTTTAAAATTCATGCAAAAAAAAAAAATAAGGAAATAAAATATAACTAATAAAAAATTTCAAATTTGAAAAAAATTGATACAAGACAAACTTTTTAAAACTATAATATTTAATTTTATTCAAAATAATATATTTTTATGCATAATTTACAGTATAGTAATTTACATTTTTTATACACGTTTTAATTATTATCGCTATTTTCCCAAAAACATGTTCGTTTGCAAACTAGTAAAAAATCAGATTCTCATGTGATGTGATGTGATGTATTTGGCTTCTCCTTAAACAAAGTCAAAAATATCTCAGCAATTATTCTCACAAGAGGAAATACAACTAGCACCAAGTTCACTCTCATGTTGTATTAATGGTTTTCTATTGACAACAATGATGATTTTATTAATTGTTTATGAACTTAGACTTATGATAATAAAAAGACATTTATTCACCACTGCTGGGAAAAATTTAATTAAAACTAACAACTAAAAATTAAATTCTTATTTTTGTCTTTAATTTTCAATTCCATTTAAAAATCAAATTTCATTTTACATCACATTAATTTCAAGTCGCCCGTAAGTAATTTTTAAATTGTTAATTACAATTAAAAATCAGATTTTAATTTTTAATTGTGCCCACTGCTATTACTGATCTTTTAAAAATAAACTTGTGGACACTAAATGATTAATAATTGATTACATTCTTTTTTAAAAAGCAAAAACAGAATGTGATTTAAAATGCAAAATTAACATGCACAATGTTTGAACAAATTTACATTATAATCTTGTAAAATTTAATGTGTGTATACATAAAATGTGGAAATCATGATTTTAATTTCATTATTGCATAAAATCTTACTACTATAAAGCACTGAAAATATTGAAATTACTAAGATGAAAGTAGAATTCCAATAATGTGCTATTAATTTCAATATAACGTAAGTGCACAAAATTTATTATTTAAAGTAATAGCGCATTATCAGAGGTCGACTTCCGGTGAAACACGAATCGCGTAACTTCAAAATTGTGTTAAATAAGTCCACATAAAAAGAGACCCAGGTGTATATGCCATCAAAAAATGGAAGAAAAAATCTGAAATGTTTAAATTAAAATAAAGTACATCAGTTTTAGAATAGTATATGTACTAAATGAAGCACAAATGGAAGAAATTGTTACTTAAAGTATTTCTTTAAGTCAAATATAATACTTACACATATTTTCATCAAATTTGGCATTGATATTATATTATATTATCGAATGTAAATTATATTTAAGATATATTAGATTCACTCAAGTAATAAATAAAGATTCAATTCATAATTTTACTGCAAAATTAAAATTGTCATATTTTATTCTATTGTTTGTATTATATTATTCATTTTGAGCTTTATTAATAAACACATATTTATTATAATTATAATTTGATAGAATTTGTTAAACAATTTATATCAAATCATTATTTTATATATAAATATTATTTAATCAATTCTTATTCTTTTCATTTATCTTTACTCTTTTCTTATTTCTGCATATATATATATAATCAGAAAATAGTAATGAATACTTTATAACAGCTATATAAATATCAGTAATAATTTTTACATAAAAAGCCTTTTTCAACACCTGTTTAAGTGCTGTTTTCAACTAAATTAAATTTAATTGAATTAAATATGTTTATGGATTATTATTATTATTATTATTATTATTATTATTATTATTATTATTATTATTATTATTATTATTATTATTATTATTATTATTATTATTATTATTATTATTATTATTATTATTATTATTATTATTATTATTATTATTATTATTATTATTATTATTATTATTATTATTATTATTATTATTATTATTATTATTATTATTATTATTATTATTATTATTATTATTATTATTATTATTATTATTGATAGAAATGAGGAGATAATATCCATTAAATAGAGAGTGAGCATTAACCTTTGTTGATACCAAGAAATTTTCAATTACTACTAATGGACAATTCCTGAGACTAAGCAAGTTTTACTCATAAACCTATAATAGCTTTTTTATTGGGAGTCTTTTGTTGAAGTAAAAGGGGTCTTCTTTTTCTTTTCACATTTTCACACCATAAAAAATAGATTTCTGGGTTTAAATCCACATAAGAACTTGGATTTGAAGTAAAAATGGACACATTTTATTTCAACAAAAAATCTCACACACACCCAAAATAAATAGATATAATTTTGCATTCAAACCTGAATTTATATTAATATTATCAATCATTAATATATGAATTATATTATTTTAAAAACTTAACTTTAGAAAATATGTGTTTGTTGTGATTAAATCCGGTAACGTTTTACATATTTCTATTAATTAGTATTATTTTAAATTTTGTACGTATTAAACGTCGATGATAATGTGATAGATGGTGAAATATTTCAAGTTTGTTTGGCTAGCTGACTAGTCTAACAATCTTGGTGGCTCAAATTTCCAATTGTGTTTATATCGGTTTAGTAAGTTTCAGTGATGTGCACAAATTGGTAATACATTTTTTTAAAAATAAGCATTTGTTGAATTTCATGAATTATTCATTAAAAAGTATTTATGTTAATTGAATTTTAAAAAAACCTGAAAGATAAAATCTTAATTTCTTGCTTGTATGATCAAAACTTTGTTTTTTACAATCTTCATAAACAAAAAAAAATATTGTAAACGAATACAAGGACATTAAAAGATTCAAGAAGTAGAAAAATGCCAGCATTGTTTGCATTCGTATTATTTAAATTTGAATATTAATAGTTAAAAAAAAATATTATATAAAATATTTATTTAATTTGAGGAAAAATTTTCTAAAAACCAAAAAATTATTTTTTTTCAATTACAATTTAAGATGGAATATTTAATTTGAAATGATTGTGGGGTGGTTGTTTGTAAATTAATTCATTCATTTACAGTCATTTATGGACCCACTTCCCAAAATGTCTAATATATATATATATATTATATTTTATTCCTTATCATATTAAGAAAGTTTAATAATAATAATTTATTTTTGACTTATTAATGCTCTTATTCTATTTTTTATATATAAATATTTTATTTAATTGTAATGAGCATATGGTTTTAAATATGTTTAAACATTTATGGGGCATGTTTTATATCAGATTGAAAGAATGATAAATTTACTTGTATTTTAGATTTCCAGAGTTAATAATTCAACCAGTTAATATATTTGATATTGCAGCAGTTTTATAACATCAAAAATTTTTAAAGTATAATCATTTTTTTGCATGTAATTTCTTATATACAGATTTAAACATTACTTCTTTAGACACTGAAATAATCCACAAACTACAACCAAGTAAAAACTTTGTAAGATTTTAACTATTAATTTTTCAGGCTTAGTTTTATTTTTGGCATTTCCATCAAGAAATTTATATTAAAATTCAAAACATATAAATATACAAACAACATATGTTTTCAAAAATACTTCACTTTATTCTACATATATTTACAAAAAATCCTGAATAATCTGTGGGTACCTTCACCAATACAACCTTGCAACTAATGCACTTATAGAGAAAGGCTAGAAGAGACTTTCAGATAATATCAAACTAGAATATCCAAATATATATAAACTGGCCCAATGTCAGATCTATGTAATGATTCAAGTATGTTGGCTGGATTCAAAATTTAAAGTATTTTTTTTTTCAGTTTATTAACTTAAGTGTGATAAAGAGCTAAAAAATTGGCTACTAAATGGCTGTGATAATTCCAGTTTTGAATCTTAAAGCATTCATTAATAAAGAAAAAACTAGAAATCAGATTGGGGACATGATATTACAGTATTATGCTATCTGGTGTTTATTATTTACTCAGGCATATACTATATAGTTTTAGAGTAAAGAAAAAGAAACTATTTTAAAAATTTACAAAAGTATTAATTGTATAGCTATCTATAAATTAATTTTTAAAGTAATATATTGATACTTTTTAATGTTATAATTATTTGCCCATTCAAAATGAGTATCTGTGGTTACAAAATAATTTCTCCATTGACTGAATCATAAAAATTCAAGTATAAGAAAATCCAATCTGTTTTTAAATCAGAATTAAAGAAAAGAATGTGACAACAATCATGGTGTGAATGAAGTCTCTTTACATATAGTTTTTTTAAGTTTCCTGGTATAATCTGACTATCATACACTTAGTAAAGTGTAACAGAGGTCACTTACACAATCCTAAAAAAAAATCTTCAAAAAAAATCTAAAGTCACTCTACAAAAGATTGAAGAATTATATAATAACGATGTAAGTAATATTTACAAATCATTAAAGCTTTAAGCATATGCACTTGAAAATACAAAGGTAGGGACCTCTACAGGTCTTAACCATAAGCTTACTCTTTGGAAGAAAAGAGTTAAATAAATTTATAATAATGATGTAAATAACTGAAACACAGGCTTATTATTATACCTGTGTCTATATGTGTAATATATAGGGTATATGAGCACAGTCTTTCACACGACCCACCACTATCCACTCTATCTCATAACACTGATACACTTGAACACATATATGTTGAAAAAAATAAATAATCACCAATATAGGTATTTCATGCTAAATCAGCAATCATCAGTTGGGCCAGATTACCATCTCTACACATTTATGCTATAAGTGCTCAGATATAAGGTAAGTAAACTTTGTTATCATTTACAGGTAATTGTAAAGGCAAGTTTAGAAGAAACCTTATTTGATACAAGAATGTCTTATTTTGTTTATCTGACATAAGCATAAGACATGTGATTCTATAATTTACACATATAATTTAACCCTCAGGATGTCAAACTAACAAAAAAGATGGAGTGACCTAAAATGTTTGTTTCCCCAAGTTTTATAGATTTTTGAGTTTATCCCTGCAGTATTGGAAGATGAATAAATGATAAATGATGAAGCTGAGAAACAATTACATCTCTGGGAATTATAAGAGCAGAATTAATTTTAAGTTGTAAATGTGAAAAATATACTTGCTTTATTTATAATTTTGGGTAGAATATATATATAGTGTAATCTTTAGCTTTTGCCAGTAAAATTAAACTCCCATTTGTTTAATTTATCTAAGTGTAAAAAAAAAAAAATTTTCTTATCAGAATTTTACAATTAAATGTCAGCTTAATTTATAACAAATTCTAAGCACTTATATAAGTTTTAATTATTATTAAGAATCATTTAAATATTTTTATTATATGTTGATTTGAACTTATTTGCAATTGGAATTAATTTTCAATTGTTCAGATAGGAATGTATTTATCTGACTAATGATAAAGTATTGAAAATTATTCAAACCTAGAATTCTTTTATATAACCTCTAGTATCTCAAAATTTAGTGTTTAAATTAAATTGTAGTGATATTTAAGTCTAAATCTTTAATATTAGATATTGTTATTTTTTTTGCTTGCTTGTAATAAACACGTCTGTCTATTTAGGAACAAAAAGATATTTGTTCATGCTAATATCATAAGATTAAATTAGTGTAAATAAAGGGTAGCTATTTAACTTAGAAGATAAAGAATTAATTTATTGCTATTAACAAAAAATGTCAGCTTTTAATTAAAAGACACTTAGGAGAATGTGTGTGACTGGGGTTACATTTAATAATTTTAGTTTGCACTTCCTTATTCATAATATTTAAATAACATTCTTAAGTATGTTAATTAAAACAATCAAGGTATTGTGATGACTCTCTAATTTATTTGATACAGTTTAGAATTGTTATAAAAATAATGTATGTAATATTTTATTTTTAAATAATCATTTTAAGATGTTCGTATTTTTAATTAGAGTCTATATTGTATGTAAATGGGTTTCTATTTTTAATTTTTTTTTTATTCTCCAGACACCAAATTAACTTTAATATAGGCGGTCAAGAAATGGTGATTTAAAAATGTTAATTTTCAATCAATGAAATCAATCACATGATTGGGTGGTATAAAAGACATACTGGCATAGTTTCTCAGACATGTAAAACACACATGGGGAAAGAACACGTGGATAGAAAAAAAAAACTTTTCCAATTAATTGCAGAATTAATCACAAGTTTAATTACTTTTAAACAATTTTATTTTTTCTCTGTAATGTGTCCTTAAACAAGGTCTAATTCAGGTACTAAAACTTTAAGCTGCAGTCTATTAGAAAATCCAAAGTCAGAAGTTTTTAAAAAAAAAACACAAAGAAAAATGTAAACAATTATTTTTTATACAATTGCTTACTTGTATTTATTCAATATTAACATAACATGGAAATTCTATATAGTTTGCTTCACTTACATAAAAACTTTTTATGATGTACAATTTTATGCTTAGAATAAACATTATTAATGCATTGTACAGGCTTAACTCCTGCATTTACATATGTAATATATGCGGGATTCGAACACAGACATTCACACGACCCACAACTCTCAGTGCTATCTTATATTGCTGACCCACCTGATCACACACATGTTGAAGAGATAAATAATCACCAATATCTATATTTTATGCTAAACCAGCACTCAACAGTTGGTCTAGATTACCATCTCCACACATATATACAATCAGTACTCATCTTTATATTAAGATAGCCAATCTTCATACTTTAATGGATGGCTGAAGAGTTGTGGGTTGGAGTAGTTTGAAGCCTATCCATTAAAGTATGAAGATTGGCTATCTTAATATAAAGCTGAGTACTGATTGTATATATGTGTGGAGATGGTGGTTTAGCACGAAATACGTAAATCAGTGATTATTTATCTTTTCAACAGGTGTGTGATCAGGTGGATCAGCAATATGGCACAGAAAGTTGTGGGTCATGTAAAAGTCTGAGTTCGAACCCCAAATAAACTTTATTCTAAATTTAGTATTTCTTATATCTTAAGGACAAGGCTTTTAAAGACTTATGTTTTGCAATATAAGTTTTTTTAAGTGTTTTGGTTTAATATTTAAAAGAATGTTGAAAGAATACAAGATTTATCCAAAGACTTTTAAATGTTTTGTCTTCCATAGTGTTTTTGAAATATATCATTTCAATATTATATTTACATAATGGTTTTTCTCTGGATAAATTTATTTTTCTTTTAATGAACGAACTATTTTAATCCTAGATAGAAAACCTGTTGTGTTAATTCTAAAATGGCATCTTAATTGCTTATCATAATAAATTATTTATTATTGTTGCTGCTCAAATGCAACCTCAATAAAAGAAAATATATCTCAAGTATGTAAAATAAAGACTTATTAATTTACTTTCTCATTGGAAAAGGATTATATTCATATTCATATTTTTAAAAAAAATAATATACCTTTGTCATTGACTCGTTACTTAAAATTTCATTATTATAATTATTTAAATACATCTAGACAAAATAATGGAAACAATTATATTTTTGCATTATAAAATGAACGCTCATGAATTATAATTGAGTTATATATAATTAACTTTTAATGAAACCAGTTTTATTGTATACTTCATCATTATTATTATTGCTACAATGTGAATTTTAAACTCTGCTCCCTCTAATAAAACCTACTTACTTTTTAAGAATATTTGCTTTTAAATCTCAGTAGTGAATTATGTTTTTCCAGAATGAATGAATAAAAAGTTAATTTAACACTATAGCACCTTGCTTGTTTTCAAAAATTATTGTGAAACTAAATGGCCATTAATATGTTTTTGTGCTTATGTATTTAAGGATCTCTCATATAAAAATAATTCTGAATGTTACACATTTGATATTTTAATTTGCTGTAATATCAACAAATGAAAATTTTATGTATTTGCAGAATATTCTGATAAATGGTAAAATCTCCAAGACAAAGGACTTTAATAATTTAAATTTTGGTAAACTGGGTATAATATTAAATGACAATTTTATGCATTTTGTAATTTATTATGTATTTTATTCAATTATACTATGCATTCTTGTCTGATATATTTTATGCATTAGTTGTCAATTGTAATATCTAGAAGTTCACAGAATATTTACTATTTTACTAATATATTATTTTAATATTATTTCATTTTAAAAGTATTGCTTTGTTCCCTGTTATGAGTAATTTACCTATCTGAATAAAAATATTTATCCAAACCAATGAACATGTTGTATATTCTTATTTTATTGTTTATTTCAGGCCATGTTTTATTAAGCCAGGTTTGTCCAATAATTTTGTTATTGGTTTTATATATCAGTTAATAATTATATTTGTTAGGAGATTATAGCAGTATCTCTCTCTTGTTTATTGTTTATGCTCATCTTCCCATTATATTTTCCAAGAGATGGGAGCTGAGTTTTTCTGATAGTATTTTATTAGTACATGAATTTTATAAAAATATTGTAGCATTGTCTCTCTCTTATAATTGTATTTTTATGAGTCATATATATATATATATATATATATATTACATTTTTCACAAATGCTTTATTTGAGGCAGACTTGCTATTCATAATATTTATGGTGGTTCATTCTCATTTTTTCCACATGCTAAGAGACAAGTATCCTAGCAAATTTATTTGCCCTCAAAATATAGGTAATCTTTTGAGTTCATGCCATTATTAGGTTCATTGCCTTATTTATCTTTTCCTCTCAAAAATATATTTTGTATGTAACAATGCAGTGTACTGCATTACTTCATTACTATTATGGCAAATGATATTATTTTTGTGAAGAGTATGGTCTTTTCTTCAGTTACACTTTTGACTATTCTTATGAAAGATTAGAGATGGTTCTAGGGTGTAGATCTGTTTTTCTATGCTTTGTCAGCATTACAGAATATAAAACTGGTAGTTTTTTTTATTTAAATTTTTAAAATTGTAATTATAGACCTAAATAAGAAGTATACATCATCTTAAGCATTGAATTATCATTATTTTTGGTAAGACATGATTGGTATTAAAATGTACTCATTATTGAAACAATATAATAGTGAGTGTGATTGGTATGCAAAAATGTTAACTTTTTGTAATAATGATTGAGTTAATAAAGCTTTTATTAGTCAGGAAAAATGTCTACCTTCTTACAATAATACCCATGTTAGAAAGCTTATATCAGTCAGACAAGTTAAAATAGTTAATTATAGTTCATAAATTTATTTGTTTATACCACAAACTTCAAACTTGTGAAATTGTATTTCTTCAATACATTAAGATTGTGTAGCATTGTATTTAAGCAGCTCATTTTAAATCTGTATATTTCTAAAAGTGTGTTATTGAATTGTTCTTGTTGCATAAATAAAATTTTATATTTTATTGCTAAATTTTTGTGTTCGATTTTAATATTATCTCAATCACATATGACTTATCCAGAATTATTAGCATTATATAATTAATGACACAATTATATTTGCTTCTAGTTGTTTACAGTACATTCATATAAAGTAAAAATAAAAATCAGTTTGCTATAATGATCTAGAAATGTGAAGAATGCATCTAGAGAATATTTATTTCTTAATCTTAAATTATCTCTATAATTCAGTTGCAATTCATAAAAGAAGACAGTTTTTGTAATAAAATTATTACTTGCTTATTCATTATCCATCATAAATTTAATGCATAACTTTTTTGTCTCAAAATGATAAGAAATAGTTGACATGAGTTGTTAATAGAATATCCTGAATGGCTATAAAATCCTTTATCGAGTCTTGGTATTCCAATGCTATTCTGTGAGAAAATTTTAAATGAAATTAAGAGTTTTTATGTATTTTACTTTAATTTTTTTTTTTTAATTTTGTTATTATTATTGTAAATTAGATAGACATTATCTTAGAGGTAAGAATATGCTACCCACATTTTCACTAGGATATCATTCATTGTTTAATAATTCAGAAATAAATAAAAGAGTAAAAAATTTAATATTAGAAGTATCTAATAAAGAAGCCTGAAATCTTATTATTGTAATTAATGACTAAAAAATGTTTTTAGCAAAATAAATTATTTTAAAAAGTGGCACAAATAAAACATAAAAAACATTGTTATCTTTTATCAAGAGTGTTGCTTGTAAATCAGATTATTGCAATGAAATGGTGAGAATAGTGGTGGTGAGATATGATATTGTATTGGAGGGAGGCATAAAAATTTATTGTGAAAAATAATGTGTTATCTAACTACTCTTTGGTATATGCTTTCAATACTAAGAGCGTTTATATTTTTTATAGCGAATAGAGAGTTATCCTCTTAAAATTTATTAACTGTGAATTAGCATATTCATAATGTTTAGTTTATTATTATTCTTACCCCTATGGGTCATTTTATTATAACATATATCATATATGAGAACCACTGAGCTTAGTCATTGTGTTATCATTTAGTCTATAATGTCATTGGAGATTTATCTCTTTTAGGTTGTTATATATATATAATTAATAGTAAATAGAAGAAAGAAATTATTTAAAAGAAATGTGAATAGATGCATTTATATTATTAGAAATTTTTAAATTAAACATAGCTCGATGTATATGTAAACAAAGGAAGTAAATCACTCACCTCCAGGTTATAACTTGAAAGCACTCTAAATGTCGAAATAATAAATGTTTATTAGTAAAAATTGTTTCTTTAAAAAAGCATATACAATTGCACTCTATTACATTGCTTTAGTCAATTTTAATAAGTAAGGAATGTTTAACTTTTTTCGTACAGGAGAACCACATTTAAAAGAATGATTTTATAATGTGCTTAGATATTGAATATAAAAAGAAATAATATTAGAATCTGATTTCAGTGCTTATTAAACATATCAAAATATAATATAATAAAAATAAAATTATTCAAGTTTTTTTTTTTTTACATTTTAGTACTTTTTTGATCATCAAGACTATAAGAGAATGTAGATGATCACAAAACAGTTAAAGAATATCAGACTTTTATTTTATGTTATGCATAACTGAAAATGCTAATTTCATAAAATGTATAATAGTAAATCAAGACATTATTATATGTACAGTATTTTTGTTACAGTGTAAGAGAAAAAAAGCATCTTCACAAAAAACATAGCAATTGATTGATAGGTCATGATCTACTAGTTAAGTACTTCTACAATATTCTTATTCTTCTCCTTTATATTTTTTGCATTTTTTCATACATTCATATATAGGGCTTAAAATAACTTCCCTCATATATACTTTAATTCAAAAATTAAAATAAAGGAAATGAATTATAATG
This sequence comes from Epiperipatus broadwayi, assembly GCA_028023455.1. Classification (NCBI taxonomy): domain Eukaryota; kingdom Metazoa; phylum Onychophora; class Udeonychophora; order Euonychophora; family Peripatidae; genus Epiperipatus; species Epiperipatus broadwayi. Next base: position 32,942 of record JAQFVV010006948.1, on the reverse strand, counting down.
AAAAAAATTTGCATCAAAGTGTATATGAGGGTTATTGTAAGTAATATATACTTCTACAATAAATAATACTGTACATTAACTGCAATATCGTTCTTACTTATGCCATCTGGATGGCCAGATGTCACAACAAGTTTACCTTTCTTCATCCCAAGCCTGAAGACACGTTCATTTCCAAGCTGAAGGAATTTCGCCATAAGGACAGAATAATCTCATCCAGATTTTTATTTGTCAACACGTGGAACCTGATTAAGCTAGATTAAACAACACCAGTGACCACATCAGACCATCTGGTTGCCTGAGCAATATGGATAACTATTATTTTTGATTTACAATTGTATCATTATTACATATGGTTTTTCAATAAAATTACTTATAAATAAATATAATAATGTCTACCATTCAAAAAAGAGGTTATTTTAATAATACCCATATTTATTTAAGTCATTTAAATTTAGATACATAAATAAAAATAATAATAATGTTAAAGATTTGTAGAACTGTAAGCACTCTTATTGGTTTTGAATCTCTAGATAAAATCTAGATTTGCTTGTGTGTAGATCCTTCTGTTGAAGAATAGTATATCAAAAGATTTTTCATAAATAGTTTTCTTTTCATTAACAATTTAATTTTTTTTAATAACTAACAAAAATGTGATCTACTTTTAGTTCTTTATGTTTACAAATAGCAAAATAGAATATAATTAATAAACCAAATTATCCTTTGCTTTTTTTCAGTAATTTTATTTTAATCTGGAATAAATGAAATAAATAGTTTCAATTAATATATATACATATATAATCTAATTTATCTTTCAATTTTTAATATTACTTCTAATTTTCTCTTGAATCAAATGATAAATAAATATCTATTGCTAATAATAATTGATTTAAAGGAATTGCACTGTTAATACATTTTATTTTATAGAAAATATTAAAGTAATTAACAATAAACTTTTAAATTTTTATTTGATGTTGCTGTATTTATTTCGAAATTAATTGTATTAGTACCATATTTGCAAAATTAGTTTATTTACTTATATAAAAATTCACCCTATAGGCATATTAACATCAATAGTAGAAGAATAACTATACAATTATTATATTTAAAAATATATTCAGTAACTATTTTCAATAAGAAATTACAATTTTCTATTAAAAATAGCTATTATGAATGAATAAAAACTGGTTATAAATATATATAAAATTGCTGCTTCTTTCATTATTCATGATTTTATTAATAAGTGCAAGTAAGAGAAAATATTTAAAATCTCTATCTGGAATATTCTTACTCCCAGACCAATTGGTTTTGAGCTTATGGCTCACCTTAGTGAGGAGTTAGAACATTCAGACACTAGATCCAAAACATCAACTCAAAACCCAGCATTTATTTAATACATAACTATTGAGAAAAAACTCTGACATTTTCAGACATAAAAAGTATTTAACTTCATCTATCTATCTCAAAGAGCTATATGGGTCTTAACCAAATTTAGATCTACCATATATTAGTAACCCTAGCATCACTAAAGTCCTAAAGGTAAAATTATTGCTTTATAAAAAGCTTATATTTACAAAAATGCAATATAGAGAGTGTACCAATAGCTCAAACAAGCTTTTATTAATAAATGCAGGTAAGAGAAAATATTTAAAATATCTATCTGGAATATTCATATTCCAGGACTAATTGCTTTCAAGCTTATGACTCACCTGAGTGAGGATTTAAACATTCAGACATTAGATCCAATATATCAACTCAAAACCCAGCACTTATATATACATAACTATTGAGTGATATTTTGGATCGAGCGTCTGAATGCTCTAGCTCCTCACTGAGGGGAGCCATAAGCTTGAAACAAATTGATCTAGGAATAAAAATAATCCAGATAGAGATTTTAAGTATTTTCTCTTACCTGCACTTATTAATTACAGCTTGTTTGAGTTATTGGTATATTCTCTATATTACTTTTTTGTAAATGCAAACTTTTTATAAAGCAATGTCATGCTTTATATGACTTGCTTTATTAATTATTATAATTTTACCTTTAAGGCTTTGGTGATGCTGGGGCTATTTAGTTCAGTCCCATATAGCTACTTGAGGTAGATATCTGAAATTAAAGGCTATTTTTATGTCTGAAAATTTCAGAGTTTTTTCTCAATGGTTACAAATTATATAAGTGGTGGGTTTTGAGTTGATATATTGGATCTGGTGTGTGAATGTTTTAGCTCTTCACTGAGGTAATCCATAAGCTCAAAACCCAATTGGTCTGGGGATAAGAATATTCCAGATAGAGATCTTAAATATTTTCTTTTACCTGCACTTATTATATCTTGTTTAAGCTATTGATACACTCTCTATATTGCATTTTTGTAAATACAAGTTTTTTATAAAGTAATGTCATGTTATATATGACTTGCTTTATTGACTATTCATGATTTTGTAACTGCATATTAATGTATAGTATATCAATTGATACAATATTATATAAATATATATATATACAATAAAATAATTCAATATGTGAATACACACACACACACACACACATATATATATATATATATATAACATTCAAATATAAGCATATTGTCTATACTAAACTTAATGTAATTACAAATGACTCAAAGTCAGATATTCAAGCTTCCTACAGCTATGCACTCTATTTTATACAACTGATACACATAACCGCATACATGTAAAAAAAAAAATGGAATTCTAATATACATATTTCGAGCTGAATCAGCACTCATCAGTTGGTCCAGATCACCATCTCCCACCCATATAGTGTTTCATCATGAATTTTCAGTGATATGGATGGCTGGGGGGTTAGAGGATAGAAAATATTGAAACTTGTCCATTAGAGTTTGAAGATTTGCTATATTAATATAAACAGAACACTAATTGTATATATGTGTGGGAGATGGTGATCTGGACCAACTGATGAGTGCTGATTCAGCACAGAAGGTGTATATTGGAGATCATTTATCTTTTTTACATGTATGTGGTTATGTGTATAAGTTATATAAGATGGAGTGCATAGCTGTAGGACACTTAAAAATTCTGAATCCAAGTCCCCTCCAATTACATTAAGTTTGGTATAAACCTTATATTTGCATATTAGTTATTGAGACTGTATTCTGCCCATTCATCTACCATGTATTAAATTGACATATTAAGGTCCTATATGTGAGGGGTCAGACTGACAAGTCAACATGGGTCTAATAATAATATTGACATCAACAAGGGCTTCAGTGATGTAGATAGTTGAGGAGTTGGAGGTTTGAGAAGATTAAATCTTGTCTACTAATGTTTGAAGATTTGCTGTCTTAATAGTATTGATTGTATATATGTTTGTGAGATGGTGATCTGGTCTAACTGTTGAGTGCTGATTTAGCACAAAATATGTTTATTGGAGATCATTTATCTTTTTACATGTATGTTGTCATGTGTATCAGTTATATAAGATGGAGTGCATAACTGTAGAAAGATTAACATTCTAAATTTATGTTTCCTCTAATTGCATTTAAGTTTTGTATAGACATTATATTTATATTTAAATATTACTACTGTGTATTAAATTGATATATTAATGTGAGGGTCAGAGTGACTTAAAATCAACATGGATATAATAATAATATTGACATCAACAAGGGCTTTGAGTGTTGTATCATTGCATTTTCACTGATGTGGATATTTGGAGAGTTGGAGGCTTGAGAAGATTGAATTTTGTCTATTAATGTGGGAAAATTTGCTATCTTAATATAACCTGAGCATTGATGTATCTATGTTTGGGAGATGGTGATCTGGACCAATTGATGGGTGCTGGTATAGCATGAAATATGTTTATTGGAGATTTATCTTTTTCACATTAATGTGGTCATGTTTATTAGTTTGTGTAAGATAAAGTGAATAGCTATAGGAAGCTTGGAAATCTGAGTTGAAGTCACACCTATATATATATATATATTTATATATATATTGTAATGGTTTGTATCCGGCGTAACACGTATATAGGTGGTATGTTTATTACATATTGCAAATCTAAGTTTCTGCTCTTTTTTATTTAAACAAAAATTATGATGTGAACACATATATATGTAGTTGGTTCTGTAATATACTCTAATTACTCACCCAGCATATTTATGGATGTCAATTTGACTCCAAGTGCCAATCTTACTTACGAGTAAGTAAGAATTATGCTGGGAGAGAACGAGTATCTATTTCTAGTGGATAGAGCTTATACCTCTGGCTAGCTCACTGAGGGGTAGTGGTCATTGACTGTGGGGAAAAGGTGGAGGGAACAGATCACCTGTGCATGGAGCACATAAATGATTCGTTTTTCCTTCTTACTTTTATTCCTAATGCTACCCTTTAATTGTACTTTGTAATCTATGTTTTTTTTAAGAAATTAACACCAAACACACACAATTATATTTAAAACACTACTTAACATTTATTAATACAAAAAAATAATAACATCCAATAGAATTCTGTAATTGGATATTGGTTTGTGCCCGAATACTTAAATGACACACATGTAAATACACACTCGCATAAGTTCATAAATGTAACAAACAAAACATATATATCATAGCATGAAAAATAACTGCAATCAGACATTATCCTGCCTATTCGTGCATATAGTTATATAGGGCATTATTTCAACTGTCTCTTTATTTACTTTTAACCCTTTTACGCATTATTTTACTGAGATATGTTCTCATTCAAGAGGTTACTGTCATTTGCAAAAATATTTGAATTCCCTACTTTATCTCACCCGGGTGTAGATTAATGGTACTTTTCCACTGGCTTTGTGCTGTGATGTTATGAGTAAATGATTTCTTTCTTTTGTAGGCTTCTGTAAGGCAATGGCATCCGGTGAATGCTGTTCTTTCCATAACTTTAGGAAGGGTTTCGCTCCTACATGGACAGCGACGATAGTATCTCCACAGGATGGATGACAGAGCCCGGTCTGTTCTTCTACCCCAGCCTGTTCATGATTTTAAGATATATAAACTTATTTTCTTTTACTAATTTTCCTTTGATCCTTCTCGTGGCAGTCACAGTTCTCGAATCCTCTTACAAAGTTCCGCTTTCCAACTCCAATTAATCATGCTATTGTTTTCTTCTTTTTAAGTAAACCACATGGTTTGCAAATAAAAAATCTTTTCAATAACTTTTCTTTTCTTTGTTCTAATCTATGTTCAGGAATTTCAATTTACCTTGAGATCCACACTCAACCATTCATTGTCTCTTATTTATAACATTTTCTTTTATTAATTAAAATGGCTTTGTCTCGAGATAGCAATCTGCCACTTTTCAGGTCCTTTCTTTGCAATTAACTTATCTTTTAGAATTTGTAAAATCTTTCCTTAGTCGACCATCTTGGAATCAATTTTTTTTTAAATTAAAATAGCTTTATTCCTTGAGATAGTGATCTGTAACTTTCTGAATTCTTTATTTCCAATTAACATATCTTTTAGAATTTGTAAAATCTTTCCTTTAGTCATTCATCTTGGAATCAATTTCTTTTTACAAAACTATTACATTTACTCACTCATGCAGCAATATAAACATGTGTATAAACAAAATATAAGAGCACAAACCATATAATCTCCCATCCCTCTTATGTTTCAATCTCTTTTTATTTACTTACTTAAAATATATACACACAAGCATACAAAACAACAACGAGAAAAAAAATAATTTATCTTAATATTACGCTTGATTTGAGTATATATGTATACTCAGTGGTATCGCCCTATGACTTAGAACAGGGTTTGAACTCAGCCCTGTTATAATATCCCCCCCCTTCGAAAGCCTTTAAATACTGTTTTAGTATTTAAATGGCTCACTCCTAAAAACCCAAAATAATTTTAAATAATTCTAAAAAGAAAATATGCATCTTCTTGAATCAACTTGTCTTGCCTCTTTTTCTCTTTTTTTCTGCAACTTTAGAACCAAAGAGTAAAATGACCAACAACCCCACAATACACAATGAATCTGACCACCACTCATGTGCACACTGCCGCACAATGTATAGCTAACCTTCATTCTGACTGTATTCACACGACTCTGAAAAAAAACTTTTATGTCAAGAAAAACTATTATTTTTTTTATTAAAAGAAGGACTTTTCTAACTACACTCTGCTTCTTCTGAGTCTTAGGAGTGTAGATAGCTAGAATGATACCTGGCTCTTATTTTGAGCCTTCAAGTTCTGTATGGGTTGCTATCTATCTTGCTCACTTCTGGAGTCTTACAGGTAGGACTGTATGTAATTGCCATGCTCACTTTGGAGTCTTATCAGCTTGAATTAACAGACTTTTAGTACCTGCATCTTACGTTATCGGTCGACCATGTCAGAAATAGCAGCAGCCACACACAATGTGATTCAGGAGCCAAACTCACCATCCACTGACAGAAATTGTGAGACCACTTCACTAACTCTCTAAGCTTACACGCACAAAACAAAAGAAATATAAAAAAATGCTACTTTTCTTTTCTACTTAATTTCATATAAAATCCCATATAATAATATTATAAATGTTAACCCACCATCTAGCAATAATGATATAAAAAAAACTTTCCAGAATCAGTATTCGTTTATGTGAAGTCTATTAATTTCTTGTCCGTCTTTTAATATTGGACAGCTCGACCTTTTCCTGGATCATAGGTCATCCTACACAACTGTCTCCATTTTTCATTTCTCTAACACCATCTCTGGACTATTTCATAATCTTGTTCTCCAAGATTCTTTAATTTTCGATTTCGACTACCCTCCTTTTTGTTGATTCTTATTATTTCTCTCACAACTAATTTGCTTACAAGAGCTATTTTTTTGATTTCAGACATCGGATTGCTGGCAAAATATTCTCATAAACTTTTTATATGCTGAACTGGAGCTTCTGTCATCTGACTAGCAAATATCCCCTCGTTGAAGAATTTTTTTACTTCAATCTGGCCCGATGAGTTCTTTGTCTCAGCTTCTCACACTTCTATTATCTTTATTTTATCTCCCTGCTTTTTTCTTCTTCGCATTCACTCTGATTTTCTTCTACTCTCTTTTCACTAGACTTCTCATCTTTATCTATAATTTCTTCCTCTACTGGCTCTTCTCGCTCTCTTTCCTTATACACTTATCTGCTTTTCCTTCTAATTTCCTTTCTAACTCTTGAAATCTTTTCTCAATCTTTTCCTCGAATTCCTGAAATCTGTCTATTCTTTCCATAATAATTTTGATCATGCTCCATTCTCTCTTCTTTTCTTCCTTCTGCTGATCCATTTTTTCTTTGATCTTGTTATCATTCACTTTATTTTACACTATTTTTAGATATCTATCACTATTTCTAATAATGATTAATTATAATGATTTTATATTACTATTTCTATATCAGACGCACCAGACCTGCTCTCCATCTCTGAAGTACTGTGTTCTCTGTCTAATTTTTTTATCTAGCCCCTTTCAACCCTATTCCTTAATCTGTTTCTTTATATTTCACCGAGACGATTAGTATTTCATGTTACTTTGCCTATTAAAATAAATAGTAACTTATTCAAAATGAATCCATAGATTTATAGCACTAGCTGTATATTATAATATGCCCTTTCATGGGTAAAATGGTTCAACAAATATTAATCTTATGATTGCATACACATATATGAAACGGATCAACAAAAAAAAATTCAGATGTATTGTTTAGATGTATATATATATCAGAGTTAATGTAAAACATAGTCAATACAATGCTTTCTAAAGTTAATCACTCTCAATTATATCAAATTAAAAATTACAAAAGTTTTATTTATTCACTTTTGTAAATGTCAAAAGCAGTTAAATATTTAATATAATAAGAAAAACCTTAAATAGAAAATAAAACTCGAATATATAATATTATTTCACTACGAATCAAACAACAAAATTTCCACAGACTGTTCAATACATAAACATATATACTACAATATTAATTCAAATGTGATTTTAACCTAATTAATTTCAATATAGATAAAGTAAATTTGCCAGCAATAATTCATCTACACGAGCTACATTTTATAGCTCTTATACTGTATTTCTTTCCTTTTTTTATATAAACCATATAAAGCAAAACCCCATAGTAAACTGTCTTATTTAACTTATATTCTATTTCCCTCCCCTACTTTCCATTCTTCGAAAGCTCCTTTGTTGGTGCGCCATTGTAACGGTTTGTACCTGGCATAACATGTATATATATGTGGTATGTTTATTACATATTGCAAATCTAAGTTTCTGCTCTTTTTTATTTAAATGAAAATTATGATGCGAACACATATATATGTAGTTGGTTCTGTAATGTAATCTAATTACTCGCCCAGCATATTTATGGACATCAATTTGACTCCAAGCACCAATCTTACTTACGAGTAAGTAAGAATTATGCTGGGAAGAAACAAGTATCTATTTTTAGTGGATAGAGCTTATACCTCTGGCTAGCTCACTCAGGGGTAGTGGTCATTGACCATGGGAAAGAGGTGGAGGGAACAGATCACCTGTGCATGGAGCACATAAACAATTCATTTTCCTTCTTACTTTTATTCCTAATGCTACCCTTTAATTGTACTATGTAATCTATGTTTTTTTAAGAAATTAACACCAAACACACACAATTATATTTAAAACACTACTTAACATTTATTAATACAAAAAAATAATAACACCCAATAGAATCCCGTAATTGGATATTGGTTTGAGCCCGAATACTTAAATGACACGCATGTAAATACACACTCGCATAAGTTCATAAATGTAACAAACAAAACCTATTTATCATAGCATGAAAAATAACTGCAATCAGACATTATCCTGCCTATTCAGGCATATAGTTATATAGGGCATTATTTCAACTGTCCCTTTATTTACTTTTAATCCTTTTACACATTATTTTACTGAGATATGTTCTCATTCAAGATGTTACTGTCATTTACGAAAATATTTGAGTTACCTACTTTATCTCTCCCGGGTGTAGATTAATGGTACTTTGCCACTGGCTTCATGCTGCAATGTTATGAGTAAATGATTTCTTTCTTTTGTAGGCTTCTGTAAGGCAATCAATGGCTTTCGGTGAATGCTGTTCTTTCCATAACATTAGGAAGGGCTTCACTCCTACATGGACAGCGACAATAGTATCTCTGCAGAAAGGATGACAGAGCCCGGTCCATTCTGTTCTTCTACCCCAGCCTGTTCATGATTTTAAGATATATAAACTTATTTTCTTTTACTAATTTTTTTCGATCCTGCTCGTGGAAGTTACAGTTCTCGAATCCTCTTCAAAGTTCTGCTTTCCAACTCCAATTAATCATGCTATTGTTTTCTTTTTAATTAAACCACATGGTTTGCAAATAGAAAATCTTTTCAATAACTTTTTTTTTCTTTGTTTTTATCTATGTTCAAGAATTTCAATTTTACCTTGAGATTCACACTTGACCATTCATTGTCTATTATTTATAACATTTTCTTTTATTAATTAAAATGGCTTTGTCTCGAGATAGTGATCTGCAACTTTTCAGATCCTTTCTTTGCAATTAACTTATCTTTTAGAATTTGTAAAATCTTTCCTTAGTCGACCATATTGGAATCAATTTCTTTTTAAATTAAAATAGCTTTATTCTTGGAGATAGTGATCTATAATGTTTTTCTGAAGGTTTGTGATGATGGTGTTCTAGCTGTATTTTTATATTGGACTATTTCCATCATCTAATATGTGTGTTGAACGTCTTTAGAAAAGTTTAATTTTTAGTTAAATATTCCAAATGCATTCAACTGTTAGTAATATCACAGCAAACAGATTAGTATATGCACCAACTGTTAGTAATATCACAGCAAACAAATGTTAATAATATCACAGCAAACAGGTTAGTATATGCACTAACTGTTAGTAATATCACAGCAAACAGGTTAGTATACGCACAATGTTTCGAGAGGTATTTTTCTCCCCTCTTCTTCAGGTGTTGCTGGCCTGACCAGTGACAGTACTAGCATGGGATTCGAACCTGGGTCCTTAGATTCTTGATTATTGAAATTTAAGGTAACGCTCTAACCAACTGAGCCATCCTGCCAAAGGCAACAGTATGTAGTAATTTCATATACTTATCTATGAGGTTCCTCCTGATTTCTCCACTTTTTCCTCAGAGCAAAGTTGATTAGTGATTTCCATACATTATGTATAGTCACACTAGGTTGGCTTATGGGATTTTTTGCCATTGTCATGTGAGCAGCTTCTTTAAATTTTCTTCTTTGTACCTTTTCTTCTTTATCCAATATTTTTGTATTTTCCCAATTGAACGTATGTTCATTGGTCCATACATGGTCTGCTACCTTAGACACATCTGTTTTCTCTCTTCTAATCATCAGTTTATGTTCTTGCAAGCGCTTTTGAATGGGATGGCTGGTCTCACCAATATATGTTCTTCCACATTCACATGGTATTTCATAGATGCAGTTTTTTCTTTGCAGCATTTCAAGTTTAGGCTTTGTAGATGTTAGAATTCCTCATAGTGTGGTATGGCTCTGAAAAGCTGTTCTGATGTTATACTGATTGCAGATTTTCCTTAATTTGTCTGCTATTTTTGGAATGTATGGATACACTACAGTACCAATAATTGTCTTTTCTCTTGATGGTTCTTTTTGTTGTCTATTTAATGTTTTCTTAATAACAGCTGATGGATAACCATTTTTCTTAAGAGTTTGTTCTATATAGATCTTTTCTTTTTCCAAATCACCAGTTTCTGAACAAACTTCTTTTGCTCTGTTCCACAGTGATAGTATAACTCCATGTTTTGTGTTTCTGGGGTGATTAGATGTATAGGCTAGGTATTTTCCTGTATGTGTAGGTTTTCGGTAAACTGTAGTTTTGATTTTGCCATGAGGGAGTCTTGTCACAAGAACATCTAAGAATGCCAATTTTTGTTCTTGTTCTGGTTCTATTGTAAATTTAATTGAAGGGGATATGTTGTTGATGTGTGTCCAGAAAGTTTGTAGCAGTGCTTCACCATGTGGCCATACAACAAATGTATCATCCACATAGCAAAGCCAAACTTTAGGTGGATAAGGAGTAGTTTTTATGGCTGTGGTTTCAAGTTCTTCCATGTAAATATTGCTAATCAGGGGAGACAATGGTGAGCCCATAGCCATTCCTTGATTTTGTTGGAAGAACTCTGTGTTATATTGAAAGAAGGTTGTTTTTATACAGAAAGTTAACACAGAGTTCTTCCAACAAAATCAAGGAATGGCTATGGGCTCACCATGGTCTCCCCTGATTAGCAATATTTACATGGAAGAACTTGAAACCACAGCCAAAAAAACTACTCCTTATCCACCTAAAGTTTGGCTTCGCTATGTGGATGATACAATTGTTGTATGGCCACATGGTGAAGCATTGCTACAAACTTTCTGGACACACATCAACAACATATCCCCTTCAATTAAATTTACAATAGAACCAGAACAAGAACAAAAATTGGCATTCTTAGATGTTCTTGTGACAAGACTCCCTCATGGCAAAATCAAAACTACAGTTTACCGAAAACCTACACATACAGGAAAATACCTAGCCTATACATCTAATCACCCCAGAAACACAAAACATGGAGTTATACTATCACTGTGGAACAGAGCAAAAGAAGTTTGTTCAGAAACTGGTGATTTGGAAAAAGAAAAGATCTATATAGAACAAATTCTTAAGAAAAATGGTTATCCATCAGCTGTTATTAAGAAAACATTAAATAGACAACAAAAAGAACCATCAAGAGAAAAGACAATTATTGGTACTGTAGTGTATCCATACATTCCAAAAATAGCAGACAAATTAAGGAAAATCTGCAATCAGTATAACATCAGAACAGCTTTTCAGAGCCATACCACACTACGAGGAATTCTAACATCTACAAAGCCTAAACTTGAAATGCTGCAAAGAAAAAACTGCATCTCTGAAATACCATGTGAATGTGGAAGAACATATATTGGTGAGACCAGCCGTCCCATTCAAAAGCACTTGCGTGAACATAAACTGATGATTAGAAGAGAGAAAACAGATGTGTCTAAGGTAGCAGACCATGTATGGACCAATGAACATATGTTCAATTGGGAAAATACAAAAATATTGGATAAAGAAGAAAAGGTACAAAGAAGAAAATTTAAAGAAGCTGCTCACATGACAATGGCAAAAAATCCCATAAGCCAACCTAGTGTGACTATACATAATGTATGGAAATCACTAATCAACTTTGCTCTGAGGAAAAAGTGGAGAAATCAGGAGGAACCTCATAGATAAGTATATGAAATTACTACATACTGTTGCCTTTGGCAGGATGGCTCAGTTGGTTAGAGCATTACCTTAAATTTCAATAATCAAGAATCTAAGGACCCAGGTTGAAATCCCATGCTAGTACTGTCACTGGTCAGGCCAGCAACACCTGAAGAAGAGGGGAGAAAAATATCTCTCAAAACATTGTGCGTATACTAACCTGTTTGCTGTGATATTACTAACAGTTAGTGCATATACTAACCTGTTTGCTGTGATATTATTAACATTTGTTTGCTGTGATATTACTAACAGTTGGTGCATATACTAACCTGTTTGCTGTGATATTACTAACAGTTGAATGCATTTGGAATATTTAACTAAAAATTAAACTTTTCTAAAGACATTCAACACACATATTTGATGATGGAAATAGTCCAATATAAAAATACAGTGATCTATAACTTTCTAAATTCTTTATTTCCAATTATCATATCTTTTAGAATTTGTAAAATCTTTCCCTTAGTCATCCATCTTGGAATCAATTTCTTTTTATGAAGCTATTACATTTACTCACTCATGCAGCAATATAAACACATGTATAAACAAAATATAAGAGCAGAAACCATATAATCCCCCATCCCTCTTATGTTTCAATCTCTTTTTATTTACTTACTTAAAATATATACACACACGCATACAAAACAATAACGAGAAAGAAAAAAAATAATTTAACTTAATATTATGCTTGATTTGGGTATATATGTATGCTTGGTGGTATCGCCCTATGACTTAGAACAGGGTTTGAACTCAGCCCTGTTATAATATATATATATATTGTAACAAAACTTTCCTTCTCACTATATAATAAGTTTCACCTAATACACTTACAACACAGAAAACATACGTGCTTACATATGTATATTCAACTAAAACTGTTTTGACTTAATCACTGTTGATCAAAACATCTTTGAATTTGTTCTCCTTTAACTGTAATACATTCCCAATGAGTATTTTTGGTCATCCATAGGATTCCAAGTGCCAATCTTATACGAATATAAAAATTACATGAATATATTACCGATGAGAACCAATGTCTTAAGGAATGTGAGAGAGGTTTTTGACCATTGACTAGCTCAGTCTCATGGTCAGGTGACATCATGACCAGGAGTAAACATGAATGGGAATAAGAGTTTTAAAACACATAAATAATATACAAAGAAAATATCACAATAAGATTTCTAGATACAGTTTCACTGTTAAATCAGATTTTATTTACTGCTTCAAAAACTATTATTATTCTTTTGATCTTTAAGAAAAACAAATATAATTAAACCCTTTTAAACATAGTTATAATTAAAACTCTGCCATTTTGATACATGCACTCGCAACATTCTTTCCAATATTTTATTACAAATAAGGCAGATAGTGAAGGTCGATAGAAAGGGTTTACTCCACATGATCTCATATATTAATTGCAACATTAATGTCCACAAATAAGAATTTAATAAAAGTTTTCTTTTGTTGGTTAGTTGGATTTTTATGTGCACATTAGAAAAACAGTTAATACTTTTTTTATATATAAAAATAATCAATACATAAAGTTCTTATGTGGAAGTATATTTTTTTTTATTTCTGAGAGTTCCGGTCAAATAATTGATGGTGGATTCTATTTTTTATAATATATATAAACTTCAAAAGCATAAATTAAAATAATTCACAAATCAGATCTACTAAGGTCATTTTATAAATTTGAACAGCTAATCTACTAATCTTGTTAATTAACATTGATGTGAGTAAAAATATAATTTACCACTTTATTAAGATGACTTTAGTAAGACTAACAAGTAAATTATTACATTTTTGGAATTTATTTCTTAATAAATATTGTTTAATATTATTTGCACTAAAAATCCATGAAAAAATATAATTCAACATCAATAAATATTTTAAATGCCCCATAGCTACATTCTTTTAACCTTACTCTGTCATTAAATGCATATATATGTCATTAAAAACCAAATTACCCCAAATTCATAACTCAACCAGACTAGCCAAAAAAAATAATAAACAGTTGAGAAGTCTGGTTGTGTTTAGGGTTTTTTTTTTTTTGCCTAGTCTGATTGAGTTGTGAATTTGGGGTAATTTTACTTATTTATTGACTTGTTTAGCTTTATGCTTTTAATGTTTGCATTTTGATGCTATATATACATATGTGTGTGTAATAGTAATTAGAATATGTATATATTGAAGCAGTCAATCTTAGCTTAAGATTGTGCTTCATGTTTCTACCTACTAACTTGTGTTTAAATCCCTATTTTCCATCCCGCTCCTTTTGTCGTGTATATATATTTCATGTATATATTTGAGATGTGCACCTAAATTATAAAATTTAATGTTTCAATAACATGTTTTAAAATTATTATTAATTCTTTTTATTAATTAATAGTTTTTTTTATTATTAAAGTATTATAGATGCAGCTCAAATATATATATAGGAGCAAAACTTACTATCAAAATATTGATGTTTTTAAATATTTATTATATGTCATTTTTAGCTTTTTTTTTTTAAATTGCTTGTTTTTCTATTAAACTGTATATTTTTTTATAAAATCCAATATGGAAGATGTGACTGTTGATAATTGTCCAAAAATAATTAAGGGTTGGAAGCACTATTGTTTTAATCTGGGGTAGGTATTTTTTAATTAAAGTTTTACTTAAAATAAATGGGATTAAGTAGATTAAAGATTTACTTGTGTTAAAAACATGTTGTCAAATCTATTTCTAATCTGGAGATAGATTTGAATTTATTTTGGCCGTTATCTTACAATTGCATCTTCAAAAACAACTGATAAAAGAAAAAGTATAAAATGACTGAATTTTTAATCACAGAGGAGATTAATGACTATTGAGGGAGATTAGCTACTTTTAGAGAGAGGTATTATAAACATATTTCATTTTGCTTGAAACTCACAAATGATGTAGCAGTAAATCCACCACTCTTCTCGACCCTATGGGTCAGGGTCATCATCTGCCACTACCGTAATATCCTGCTGCCATGAAATTAAGAAAGGTCTAAAAAAAACTTTAGAATGCTAATAGAAGTTTCCTGCCACTGAAGTACTTGCATTTCAATCGCCTTGCACATGCCATACTTTAGAATGGACTCTTAAAATTGCAAGGTAAATTTCCAAGCTGCCACCTAATAGTCAATTTAGTCTAAATAATCTATTAAGATCTCTTCTATGTACTCTTTAACTTTGTTTTTTTATATATATCTGTGAATGTAATTTTGCTCTCAAATGATTTCTTTATATCTAATCCTATCTCATATGCTTTTAACTTCTTTTTAATTTTGGTGCGGTCATCTATTTATATATATTTATTATTTGATTTATATATCTGCTTGCTTATTAATATGTCAATCTAAAACAATCTGACAAATCGAATTTTCTAAAAATCCTTTCTATTTTTTTTTTAAGTAAACCTTCACAAAGCAAGTTATAAATGTCCATTTAAAACAATGCATTATTAATTAATATATTCTCCAGATTGTTTTATGAATCAACATTTTAGGTTCGTTTTTAATATAAAAATTGATTTGTTTAACTCTGTAAATCCAGAACTTAAGCTAATTAACGCTTTGAAATCTTATAAAATATTATTTATTTAATTCTAAAAAAAAAGGTGACTTGTTATATATATATAACTGCTAGTTATTATTATTTTTATATACTCTTAAAATATATGCTATGTATTTCAGTTATTATAAAATCAACGAAGATGGGATTGTTTTATTTTAAATAGCAGAAAAAGGGACGGGGGTAAATCTTAATGTTTCTTTTAATAAATCAAATCTTCAAGTATATTTTGGTAAATGAAATCTAAATTTCTCTATATATATTATAATTGCATGGCGTATTATAGTATTCGAACAAGGGTCATTTTTTTAAAGCAGTAAAATTTATTCAATGTCATTAGAGACATTCATTCATACTGCGTTCCTGACATTTAGCCTATCTTCGTATATATATACTACATGCTTCTAGTCTTTTAATCTGGGGGTTATGACAAGATCGAACCCATAGATTTCTTTTCGTATCTCATTCCATAGATAGTTGAGTTATCTGGAACCATATTTATTTCATATAAAATGCCTCTGGCAGTGATCCTGTAAGTTTGGCACATGCTATGCAGATTCACTTCGTATAGATAAAAAGCGAGCATCGGTTATACCAGCAAAAGTCTGGGCCATGCCATGCCTATCTACTTTTCTCTAAGCACTACCCAAGAAGGGAGTGTGAGATTTCATTTTTTTATCCAGAAGCACAACCTTTTCTCTTAGTTATTTTAGGCTACTATGTCAGCACCACAACTTATTTGTATTAGTATTTCTTTTGCTTCATGACCCAGTTTTAATGCTCTAATATTAAAATTATGCTTTGCTAAAAAAATATATATATAAATGCCATCTACTTCTATTTTATTAATTAAGATTATGTCAATCATATACAATCCTACCTTCGTAATTTATATATCTATATTTAAGAGTATCTATATGCCTTGGGGAAAATAAAGCGTTCGTCTTTCTATTGTTAAAATAATTTCATTAAATATTTTGTCATAGTTTCAAATCAAACTTTTCAACTGTCTTTTGTTTATTTTCATGACCTCAGTGGCATGAAAATAGTTTATATCATATATATAATGAATCTCAGAATGCTCCCCTAAATATATGTTAGTCACCATATTCCTGAACCATAAATTAAAGTGTTAATGGCAGTATTATCATAATTCTTTCTAATATTCGATTGGCATTTTAATATTGGACCCACCAAAGATGTGTGTTTATTTGTAAGATATTATTTAGCTAATAAAGAGCATATGAGAAATAATAGCGTGAATGACACTATGTAATTATCTACCACTTGCTCATTCATGCACATACTAATGTATTTAATTTATAAATGTATATAAATAATTTTTCATTATATTAAACTATATTTTATTGTCTAAATTATTTGAGTAGTTCGAATTCCTTTTCCTCCACTTCCACATATTACAGCCTTGCTTATATATATTTTAATATAGTCATAGTTAATAGATGTCTCATTGTGTTGCTCAGCTTTGCTAGTCGGCCGGATTAAGATTAATTCTCATGTGCCATCACTATTATGTTATTCATTAGGTGTTAGATCTGGGGCTTAGAGAGTGGGTTCGAATTCAGGCTGGTCCCTGACCTAAATCTTGGGCTTGACTGGGTTTGAAATACATTTTGTGAGTTCCAGCTCATGTTAAATGGATAAACATGTTTTGACCGGTACAATATAATAATAAATAGTTGTATTGCAATCAAAAAATAATTGACCTAAATCAAAGTCATTAATCAAGCAAATTTCAAATAGATATCATAATTTAGTATTACAATTATCTACCAGAGGGTACTTTTAAAACATTTGAAGATTGAAAGATTATGTAGAGTCCACAGTTTTCTGTTAATTATTACATATCATACTTGCTGTTTAGTAAAGTGTTACAAGACTGTTAATAATTGTTCTTACTTTATTTAAAAGCAATGTGATGTGAGATGCGCACAGTGCAGTTACGCATTATATAAATAAAACATAATTTAATTTGCATAAATTTATGTAAAAGCTTTTAAAGCAAGCAAACAAGTAAATATAAAAATAAATACCAACAACAGTTAATGTTTATGAGCTTGTCAAAAATAAAAACTTATATATAAATTTTTAAGGAATGCTTTATTCATATAAATGCACTAAAAGGTAAGCAATAATATTTCTTCAGCATTCCCAAACAAGAGAACAGGGTATTCTATCATTTTTTAGGTATAACTTATCAAACAAGAGTTACTCTTTATCATGTTGATCTTAAATTTTTTTATCATTTTGCAATTACATATAGAAACAATCTGTAATTTCTGTTTACATAAAGCATATTCTATATATTTGTTTGTGAAAACTAATGAAAATTTATTTAACTTTTTAATGCATTTATATGAATAAAAACTTTTTTTTAAATAAAAAATTATTTTCTATTTTTTACTTTTATATATGTAACACTGAATTATTGAAACGAGGTGAATTTTTTTAAATTAAATTTTATATGCACATAAAAACTAAAAATCACAGTAAGTTAAATAAAAGTATGTAATAAAAAATAAACAAATCATTCAGTTTTAAATTACAACTAATATCACTAGTTAGCATCAATTTTAAAAACTTAAATTTTTCAGTAATTTTTGTTAAAATTGTTAGTGAAATCTAAAAAAATGTATTGTTATCTGGAATACATATTTTTCCAAATTTTCAACTAGATAAAAATTTTAGATTGACTGGATTTAAAAAATGTAGTGAATTAAATAAAAGTATATAAAAAAGAAATATAAATAGCAGTTAGCAACTATAAAAATTTTAGCCAAATTTTTATTATAAATGGGGATATATTTAATATGATCTCAAACTATCTTTCAAGCTGCCGATTATGATATGCCCAGCAAGACGATACTTGATTTTACATCAAATACTGCTATATAATATATTCATCTTAAGTTTTTATAAATTTTATAAGGTCACAAACAGAATAATGTTAATAGATTATACATATACACATATCATTAAAATTAATTAACCCTTAAGCAATCTCAATATCAATAACAATCAACAATCTCAACATGTTGTCAAAGGTGGAATCTCATCCTTATTTATTGTCCAATATATTTATATAGATACTAAAGACTGCAACTTGACATATGTGCAAATATAGTGGACTATAAACAAAGGTGGAATTGTCAAAAGGAGCTCACCTTGTCAAGAGGTTGAGATTATTGATTGTTATTAATATTGAGATTGTCCAAGTGTTGACTGATTTTAATGATTACTTATAAAACCATTTATCCTTGAGCATTATCCCACTTATTATTTAAGTAATACTTTGGGTGCAATTTGAAATTTACGATTGTAGTGTGTAATGTTATAATTGACAGCTTATTAGCCTGCCTTCAGAACAGGTTATATTTACTTGATTAAAGAGGTTTATTTAAACTTTTTTGTATCAATAATTTCAATCTTTGTGGTTATGTTGCAATCTTCAGTGTCTTCATAAACATAATGGATGTAAAAAAGGTGGTATTCCATCTTCATTGTCAAAAAGAGATTGTCTTGATAACAAGTAGGTTGAGATTGTTGATTGTTATTGAAGCAATCGATGTCTAATCATCATCGATGCTTCATGTTTCACCATCTATACTAACCTCCTAGGGGTCTGCAATTCAGATTTTGCTATAAATATATGCTATTCACTCACACACTGTATGCTGAATCATTCTAAAGATTAGTAAAATTAATTTTTGTTTAGTAAAAATGAAACAGTAATTTGAGTGATGCATATATATATTATGACTAAAGCAATAATTTTATTGCTATAAAAATACATTTGCTTATATATTTGTGATTATTTTTATATCTGTGTATTTAATGTAACAACAAAGAAAATTGGGGAAGGCTTGAAATACTGAAATTATCATTATCACTAGTCAGATCATTGTCTATAATTAAAACTTATAAATCTTAATTACAATCAAAAAACAAATCATTTATCAATTGTTGTCAAATGATTTGAATTCAGCTTGTTGCCTTTAATTAGAATTGTCAATTGCAATTAAGATCGAAAACAAATTGTTTATCAGTTGTTGTCAAATGATTTAAAATAGCTAAAAATGATATTTCGAGCCTTATATTATTGAAAATATTTTTCTAATTAAATGTTGTTTTTAAAGGGATTACAGAGATAAGGTTGGTATATGAAATTGCATTCTGGGTGCTATTAAAATGTTATAAAAGGAACCACAGAACAAAGGAAGAGAGTTTTTTAGACTTTCAGTTTTTAGTTATCTTTCAGTGAGTTGACATTTTCATCAGCGTTTCAAGACCTTAACTTTAAGAAGCCGGTGCAAGTCCTGCATGATGAAGCATGAGTAATGGAATCTAGCACCTTTCTCTCCTTCTCTCATAGAACTGTCTGCATGCAATTGCCATGTGCCATCGGGCCGATCATACAACATGATTGCTTCCATCTGCTGATTGCTAATGACACCGCTATGCTGTTTTTCCTTAGGTAACCTTTTAACGTAGAACTGCCTTCATAAGTCAATACTTTTGTAATTTGTAATCTATAGTTCAACTTTCGTATCTTAATTTATATATTGATTTATAAGTTTCTGCTAATTTTGCTTTTAAACTCTCTCTCCATAATCTTTTATTAATATAATGTATTTTAACCTACCTTTTATGCTTAATTAACTTATATAGATAACTGTGTGCGGCTCCATTAAGATTTTATATATTTTGTTTAATGTATAAATATAATGTATTTTCTTTAATATAATAAAATCGCCAAATTTGCAAGTAAGGGGGAAATAATTGTTTTACTTGAGAAAAGGGTGGGCTTTACTTAAAACTTATCAATAAAGTTTTGTTTATATTAAATAGAAATTGCTTGTGAGTTTGGTTTCATTTTAAATTCATGATTCTTAAACTAAATTAAAAACTTTTACTGTGAATGAATTTTGCTAAATTTGCTGCTTTGAGTTTGTCTTTAAATTTCTATTTTAAAAAGATTGTGAACCTTCACATAATTAATCCATTCCTTTTTTGCTGGTGCTGAAGGGCAAATTCTACCAGTTAATACGTATTTGGGAATCGATTTTTTTTAAATATAAATGTTGTTAGTTTAATAATATTATAAATAGAAGCATTATTAGTCTTTATGATTATTTAAATGACTCACAATTGAAAACAGATTATTGCACGAGAGGTTAGACCATTTCCAAACTTTAAATAATATTATAAAACTATATAAACATTGCTGGCATACATTTTCTTTTATTCTGATATTTTATCTTTCCATTTCTTGATTGTTTGTCATTGGGGCGTCGGAAGCATGAAGCTCTCATCCTACTTTTTAAAATCATTCATAATCAGGAACAATACTTCCTGTGGAATGTGAGGTTTATAAAATTATGTGCTGCGAATCACAGCACATTCAGATTCTGAGCTCTCAAACCCAGTCTTTCCTTCGATATTGCTCCGCCAGAATGCGCAGACATATCAAATCTAAGTTCGTCTCAAGTATTCTTTTAAATGATAAAATATCCAAATGCCATGAAGGCCTTGTTTCATTAATTGTATGCTAGTACCATTACTTTGCTCTTTAATTTGAACATCCATCCGTCTAACCTTGGTAAGTCACAATGATGTGTTAAAGATAATGATTCATTTCGTAAAATACGTTCAGTATGTTGATCTTAAAACTGCTTTCATTTAAAAAAGGCATTATCGATTCCCAGAGATGTAAATCAATTTGTATAATTTATTCTCGTAAATATTGCACATTGTTTGTTTTTTATGTATACTTATTCTAAAGTCGCTATGTCCAAACAATGCCTATCAAACATATGTAATGATTTTAAGATTGTAAATAAATGATTGAGACCATACATTTATATTTATTTGTCAAAATGATTAATGTTAAATTATCATGTATCTTTCTGTAATCTGAATCTGTTCCAATCTTGTAGATTGTTTTGTACATCCACAGCATTTTATTTGTAAACATTTGTAAATTGGCATATCCACCCTGCACAACTTATAGCATTTCTATAAAACTATATTCATGAAATAATTGACGTAAAGGGGATTTTATAAAACAAATCCCAAGTTTTCAAAATAATATTGTCCCAAGCATGAAACTAGTTGGTAAAATATACATACGTTTCCTTAATCTTTTGTAATATATATATATATATGCGTTCATTTAATATTTATTAAATATATCTATTTCATGTAAATCCTGGTTTGTCGTTTTTGAATTATTATTTTCTAGTCAATATTTAGAACTATTTTCTTTAGCTAATAGCTTAGCATAAATGAATAAATAACTATAATAAATGTAATTCCTGGGCTACTCCGACCTCGATCATCATCATCAGTCTGATCTTATGCTCTACCACTTTGCTTCTGGACACGGATTTAAAATAATTTTACTGTGTCATCAGAATTTTTGTTCATTGGGTCAGAGATTCGAAGAATAGGCAAATAGGTTAGAATTCAGGATTGCTCCAGACCTGTGTATCTCAAGCATGATCGGATTCGAGGTACTTTTGCTTAGGATTTGAATCTTGTTAAGTGAGCATACTATTTTGACCGGTACATTATTGATATTGGGATTGGCTAAGTGTTGACTGACATGAGCCAACTAGCTTGAAACCATGGTCTGAAGGTGGGAGACAATGAGAGAGATATTGAATTCTATCTCTCTCAGCATTTATGTAAACAAAAGCTTGTTAGGAGCTATTGGTAAAGCTCCATCTAGTGATCATAAAATGCAAGCTAAGAGTGAGTTACGAAATTTATAACTTGTTTTGTTTATCATATATATATATTGCCAGGATTATGATTATTGATAAATAAGCTTAATATTTAAAAAATGCATGCTTAAAAAGAAATATTTTAAGTAAATGTATTATTTATATATCTAAAATTTGAATACGTAATTAATACAGAGATTGTAGACCATATATATAAATAAGTCTTTGTTTGGACTAAAAATAAGAAATAGAAAATAAATTACATAAATGTAACAACAAACAGATTTCATTGATATCATTGAAAAAATTACGAATTTGGAATAAAGTTGGATTGTAGTGTGATTAAAAGAAATGATAATAGATGTTAAAGTAAAGTTTTATTCTATATCTTAAAATATTGTCAGAAACATAGAAAATGGCTGCATAGAAAAAAGAATGGGTAAGATAGGAAACTTTCCCAGAGTAATGTGAGAAGCAAAGCTATAAATTACTAAAATTATATTTATCTCTTAAAGACATTTTTTTTGAGTAAATCGACATTGGTTGAATATAATGGTGTTTATGATATATATATATATTTATTTATAAGCATCCACAATTTTTTAACAGAAGAATAAGTAGAGAAGTTATTAAAATACATCAGCATTCAAGTAATCTATGATAAATCTATAATTTTGCATTTATGTGTGTGCATAGGTATAAATATATATTTTCATTTTCATTTTTCTTCTAATAATATAACTGACTCAATCTTTTACTCATATAATATACATATAATGTATAGATACTAGATAAATTATTATGTTACTAACTTTTCTATTTTTTTCTTGATATTTTTAGAATAAAAAAAATCACCATTTTCTACAATCTCCATTAATTTAATAACTTATATTAAATTAGTTATTTCAATAACTTTTCTTGTGAACTGATTATTTTTATATTATTACTAAAAGCCACATATTATTTCTAAAATGAGTTACTTTTAATTATATTTTCTTCCCTCCTGCATATACCACATCCCTCAATGTAACCTTTGTTGAAAACTTACTTCTGTTATTTGTCTAGTATTTACAGTAAACTGTTTGCTTGTATTTTACTCATTTTATGCAACACTTGAAAAAGAGAGAAGAACACACAAAACATTGTCTTTTTATATTTACCTGCATTATTACTAACAAATAAAATTTGACTTTTTCTAAAAATATTTAAAGTAAATTAGATAATCAAATAGTTTAACACATAACTACAAGCTAAATGTCATTATCGCAAGCTTTCAGAGACTTATATAAGTTTTTCATTTTATTAGAATGAGATACTGTTGAAGTATGGATATAAATTTACCTTTGTTTAGTTCAGTAGCTAATTTTTCTACTTTGTTTGACACACAGTCAAGCTCCATATATCTATGTTTTTTTTTTATTTGCGTTTTACTTATAATAAAGATAATCAACACACATTTTTTAAAAAAATTATATGTATTTGCTAAATTAACAGTTTCTTTATCTTTTTCCTTTTAATGTCAAAAATTACTTATTTTTTTCCAATACCCATAATATATCAAAATTCTTCCAGTTCATGTAAATTCGTCTATTTAAATGAATCTTACAAGTGCTCATAACTATATGTCATTATCAAAAATTCTAAAAGTTAGCTATATGTCATTATCAAATGCCTAGTGCTTCTCCATCTTAGGCTTTCAATTGCCAATTATTGCTTTGCCTGAAATTTTTTACAGCGATTGAGATGAGGATCACATTCTATTCTTTTTTATTAATATTGATTTATTTAATTCATTACATTGACATATCTATGCTTGCAAAGCACAAACAGTACCTCTTTCTTGTCACTCAATATCAAATGTTATCTCCACGTATGCATTTTCATACACATAGACATATAATTTTCAACTTTATGCCAGTAAAAAAAAATCCGAGTGATTTTATAGTCAGAAACTATCAAACATCTAGAAAAAAAAGAGTGCAATGTTTTGTTTCTTTTTTATAAACCACTATGCATGCACCAGCGTGTGTGTGTGTAAACGCGGAGTGTTTGCCATTATATAAACAATACGCGTTTACAGTAATTACAATAATGAGATCGTATCGAATGGACAATTATTATATATGTGTGTTTGCACGTACAGTTAACCACCAATACCTAATTTCTGTGTCAAAAAAATATTTAGAAGTTTTGTAAAGCTTAAAATTAACGTATGAATATATTCTAGTTGATTCAGAGTTAAATTTAATAATTATATTTTAATTTCTCTGCACTAATTCATAATTTCATCAGGTAATTAACAAAATCATTTAATTAGATTTCTCTTTAATTGCAGTTTATTATTGAGATTATTATGTACTCTTCAGTTTCAGGAATTATTAATATAACTGAAAAAAAAAAAGTTTATTGAAGGAATAAATAATTTTAAAAATAGTACATTATTCATTGAGTAAATTATTGATGAAAATAAGATTTATCTTCTAATAAAAAAAAAAAATTAAATAAAAACAATAACTGAATATTAATGATTTAATTTATAAACAAAAAAACAGTTCTGATTTGTATACACTGCATATATTTGGTGCAATTGGTAGAATATTAATTTGTAAAGCGTAAAGTCCTTGGATCGATCCCAATTCAACAACTTCTAATACGCAGACTTCTTATGAACTTTCGCGAAATAAAACCCTTCGATTACGTGGGCATTGAAATTTCAACAAGAAAACAGCTTATTTACAAAAAAATTTGTCCAAACTAAAACATTGTTAATGCATTATGTTAGTAACAGCATCAATATATTAGAGATTAAAACGATAAAAGATTTCTAATGAAACGTTATAAAGCGAGAAGTGTAGTAATAAGTAATTATAAAACAGATTTTAGTAAAAGAAAAATGACTGAGTTAGAAGAATTGCCTAATATAAAATAATACATTGTCAGATTTGTGTGAAGCTAGAAGATTAGATAAAAAGACAATTGATTTGAAAAGTGGATATTATGTACAGATATAGAAGTACAAATATTAAAAGCATAAATGAATTTGAATTCATTATAAACTAAATAAAGAATATTAATATCGTGGATATTAATAGATATGATAAACACCTCCACACTTCCCCATTCTTTTCAAATTCAGATAAATACAGATATAATAAAAGACAAATGACCCCCAAAACGCATTTCGTGCTGAACCAGCACTCATCAGTTGGCCCATGTCACTATCTCTCATATATATCTCTATTATATGCAAAATATTTATCTAGAGTAAATTGTTGCATTTTCATTTACCATTGGCAAACTCTTCCACTTACAACTTTGACGCCATCCATTTCAGATAAATATACTAACAATTATTACTAATCATTTTCGAAACTAGAGCTTATCTCTAAACTTTAAACCTCAGTTAAAGATTAATATATCTGATTTCTTAAAATTTACACACACGAAATTATTCACCTTTCTCTGTCTCTATGTAATATCTTTATACAATTAAATTTATAACATTAGTTTTTTTTAAACTAGATAATGATACTAAAAGGATTTAATTTAAGTTTGTTCCTCATTAAGTTTTGACTATGATGAAGTGTTTATATATATAATATTTTTTAGATTAATTCACAGTAACTGTTTAAATATAATTATATTTGAAAATTATATTATTCAATTACATTTAAATATTTACAATAAGTTAATCTCAAATATATTACATATAAATATTTAGCATTAAAAATTATTGTGCATATATTGTAATGGACAGTAAGCATATCAATATCCAACACCAGATAGCACCACTAGACATGGCCTCGGATTTGAGTTTCCTGGTGATGATCCTAATTATAAATGCCTGTACAGCTACAACATTATTAATAGATATTTAAAATTACCTCTAGGTCGCGAAAACAGAAATTTTTTTAGAAAAATCAATTAGTAAAACAGACAACAGTAAATAGATGCTGATCTAACAATAAACAAAATAAGGTTTAATATCTAACACACAGGCTGTACGTATATATATATATTGTAACAATCGAAAAGGAAGTGGAGATCGAATCTAACCGCAATCTGCACTAAGCCTAGAAAAATTTATAAAGTAGGCAGATACGCGCAGTTAAGATTCCACTTTATTTTATATTTAGATCGTTAGCCCATTGTCACTAGCTCATGGAGATGTAGAGATAATAAATAACTTGTTTAATTGCATCTTAAATATATATACAAAAAATAAAGGCCACTGCCAGTAAATAACAAACAAATATTTATTTATGCACATATAAATTTTGAATCATTTGAAATTTTGAGGAATAAATTTAACATTTTAGATTTTTATATTAACTTTTAATTTTACATTTAAATAGCTTGCAATAATGAGTTTAATATTTATTTAGAGAGTCGAGTATGAATAGACTATATAGATTGTATTTGAAAAGAAAAATGTTCTATCCCTTATTTAACCTTAGGCCAAAAAGTTTGCAGCCAAACCAACGTCAATCCATCGGATATATTGATGTATTCATTGCAGCATGAATACAACAACACAAAATACTATACTGTCAGGAATGTTCATCTGAACAGTAAGTAGAGTTAGAGAAGACATTGTCTCTCAACCAACAGGAATGCTACATCTGTTGGCGAGCAGAACAATAAACAAAAAACTCCATAGGAATGGACTGCGGTCCTTTTTGCCGACTTACAATCCCGTCCATAGGCAAACAGAAGGTGTGTGGCATATATATGCAATCCTGCCCATAGCAGATCTCCTGCTACATTTACTAATTACATCAATACATCTAATCCATTGACCCAATTTAACTGCGAAACAAATAACCTAAGATTACCTCCCTTAAACTATATATATAACTTTACAAATCTATACAACCATTCATGCCCAACTTAAATTTAACCTTTAGATACGTTCGCACAGATGAATTTTATACAATTTGTTTTATAATGTTCAGTATAGAATGGCTGCACAGATTCCATGGTCAAAAACATTTCAAAATAAACACAACCAATCAAAATACAAAATCATCGATAACATCAATTGCATAGGGAATACAAAAAAACCCAATAGAATTCATCGTAAGATGCTGCAGTGACCTTGATGACTTATATATTCCAATCGACTATGAAACAGCAACATAATTAACTGCTAACAAATCTATGCAACATCTATACCCAACTTAAATTTCCTCATTTAAAATTTAAACAATAAATATTAATATAAATAAAATAATAAATGTAAATGATTTTTATCAAATGCAAAATATATAAAATTAAACATTATTAATTGATTTGAAACTTACAAAAATCAGATAAGAGTCCACTTTAACATTTAAGTTGGTTTGTTTATTAAATTTGTCAAACCCTGATGAAAGTTCTTAATTATTTTTTTTTTATGATTTTAAAAATTGTTTAGTTCATATAGCTTATGGTAGAAGAGTTCAGGTTCCTGTTGGAAATTCCCCCAAAGACTTTCATGGAAGACCGTTCTGATATTCTGGAGGTAGCCTTAGCTGGTTCATTCTGGAATCACAGTCTTTTCCTTTTTAAAATAAGTGAGAAAGAACGATGTGTGCGTCCCATCGTTCATCTCACCAAATCAAGTTGGAACTGACTGGAACTCAATATTTTTCTTTTTATAGTCCTCCTATGGATTCCACAAACAAAAATGTCACTGTTCCATTTTTTCGTTATGGTCTGGACCTTTATTTGCTTCCATTGGTCAAGCTAAAATCTCTTTATTCTCTTATCTATTTTTCATCTGACTTTTTAATTACACAGCTTTTGAATAATTAATAAACAATCATTTCCATCTACAAAAATATTTTATCTTTAAATCTTGTACTTTTTTTATAAAAAAAGTACGTTCAAATACTTATTTATTTGTTTTTTAAAAAAAAATATTTTTAAAGTTTTGAATCTGTGTGAATATATACCTTTAACAAACATTTTCATTTTAGCATTTAGTTGTTTTTTTTTTAATACTTTTATTTTTATTTGCAAACTTAAAAGTTTTTATTTCAATATCGTTACAATATATATATATACCTGTACAAACAATATAATATATAGGGTATATTTGAGCTCAAACTTTCACATAACCCTCAAATGTCCACACTATCTCATACCACTAATACACTTGATCATATATATGTCTAAAAGATAAATAATGACCAATATACATATTTCGTGCTAAACCAGCACCTTGTCAGTTAGTCCAGATTATCATCTCCACACACATATACAATAAGTGCTCAGATTTATATTAAGATATCCAATCTTATACTTTAATGGACAGGTTTTAATCCACTCCACCCTCCACCTCTTCACCCATCCATCCTATTGAAAATCTTATTAGCAATTCATTATAATACAGTTCATGTGCAAATTGTCCCTTTTATGTTGGCATTTATTGCATTTGATATCTGGCAACTTTTAAATATTAATATTCACAAAAACTTATATTATAATGCATTATCCTCTCTGTAGACTATTACTAAATAGCTGATTCTATTAGTTATTATGTATTAGCCAAGTTAAGGTGTAAGAACAAGTAATAATGAAGCAATTTAAATTAACTATAAATGTTCACATCACACAGACCATTACAAAATCAGAAGTATACAATATACATTGAATTCCTCATCATTTTTAAAATAAAAACAACACAATAAATAGTCTCTAATAACTTGGAGTACAAATTAAATCAAATTCATGGGGAACTATCTTTAAGCCCCAAAAAATCAAAATCATTCTTGAGTTCCTTAAGTGAGAATAATATATATAATTCAGAACCTATGAAACATATACAAAATTCAAATATGGTGGATAATATAGCTATAGAATCACTATATATATATATATTTAATTTCAGACACACATGTGGAACAAATAAAATAATAACAAACTGCCTTGTTTTAATCATTCTAAAATCAACTTATTAGACTATTTATAAATTTAAATGCACATTATGGTAAACACATACATCTTGACTTACATTTTTTTGAAATACATTGTTTAAATGATTTTTGAATAGCTTCAGGGAAATAACTTTTGTTAAATTAAATTTTAACTATATCAAATCTAAATCTTTCTTTTTCAAACTTTTCTTTAGGAGAAAGACTGAGTTAACTTAAACTAAATTTTGATTATTAAAATCATTTTTATTATTCCAAACTTTTTAGGAGGAACAGAGAAAAAATAAAAAATTTAAGAAACAAAACAGATTTTCTTTAGGTCTCAAATATTTAAAGCTGTAAATTATTATACCCAAGACTAAATTTCAAAAGAAAAATGGCATCTATAGCTTTAAAATAAAAATATTTCAAAGCATACCAAATATATATATATATATATATATATATATATATATATATATATATATATATATATATATATATATATATATATGTTGATACAAAGATTTTCACAGGTTGCATATATAAAAGACATATTTTGTGGGTTCATCCATGTTAAAATGTTTAAATATTGATATACCAACATTTCAACTTGGCCACACAAGTCATCCACTGGGTATAAAAGATAGAAAGATGGTTGTAGAGGTACTACAATCACTGATTTGGAAAAAACATTAAAGTTCCACCAATAGCAAAAATATTAAATTAAGAATGTTTTTTTTTTTTTTAAATCTTTCCAAATAGGAGGAAATTTGCTTGTATCATCTTGCTTATTGATATAATCTGGCCTTTTAAGTATCTCAATGGCTTCTCTAATTTTGCACTGGTATAGATTATCACATCTGGATATGATCCTGGTACTAGAAAAATCAATTTTATGACCTGAATCCATAGTATGGAGTGAGAGTGCTGATGATGATGAATGTTGTTTAACTGCATTAGCATGTTCATCCCTCCTAACACTGATGTGATGATTACTCATACCTATGTAAAAAGCTTTACAATTTTCAAATGAGTTTGATAAACACCATGAGATTCAAGAGGGATTGAATCCTTAGGCTTGGTTATTATATTGCTGATCTTTTGATGAGTAGAAAATTCTGTATTTATATCATAGCATTTTAATATACATCCAATACTGTCTGTAATTCCTTTTACATATGGAACACAAATCCTAATAGCTGATTTATCATTTTTTTGTTTCCTATTTTGTCCATTTTGGGCTTCAAATAAGGCTTTTTTAATAAATTTATAATTATAACTATTTGCTAATAAAACACTATTAATGTGATTTATTTTTTCTTTCAGATGTGACTTATCTGAAAGGTTAATTGCTCTATTTAAAAGAGTTTTGGCTACAGAAACTATCTGAGCAAGTTAATATAAATCATAAGTAAAGTATATATCCTAAATCACGTAAATAAAAGTATAAATTCTTTGTTATATTGGATTGTGGTAACCAAAATTTTAAAGTTTGTCAAATTGTTCATAACATAAATAAATAAATTAGTTGTCTTCAGTCCAAGATATGACTGAAAGGTTCTTTATGAAGGTAGAATTATGTTTATATACATATGTTTTAGAAAAGGGAGTTTATTAACAAAATGAATAAACATTTTTACATTTCATAAAAGGAATTTTAAAAAGATTAATTAATATTATTTAAAAATGAAATTATTATTGTTAATCACTGGTTACAGAATTTTAGCACAACTTCTTAATGTGTTCAAAACAAACTGGTCTGTGACTTTTATGATATATGTAAAATAGTTTTTAATGCTCATTGATAGAAATAGCATGTCATTTTGACTGCAAGTGTTCAATCAATTTTTGTATTTGCTATTTCTGTACTGCATTTCTGCCATGTAATGTCATTAGACAAACCTTCAGATCACTTGTTTTGTAAAAATTCTAATTGTTTAATTATTTCAGCTTTTTATAGTGTTGATGAATAGCACATCAATTTAGAGGACATCTTCTATCTAAACAATTGATTCCATTCTTTTATAGATTTTAAACTGCTATTATCTGTAATTTTCCAATTACGGCATCAATGTTTGCAACTTGACTGTTCTTTTCACCTTTTTCTTCTGTAATATAATCTCTTGGTGTTTTTTGTTCAGTATCCTCTGATTTTGAAGTGTCTTTGATGTTATTATCTTGTATATTTTGCAAACCATCTTCTTTGTCTCTATTTAGCTCATCATTATTATCATCATCTAGAAATTGTTTACATTATTTTTTAAAATTAGAAACAAGCTAGTTAATTTTTGAAGAGCCAGCACTTTCATAAAGACCTACTCTCAGGAGATTTAAAATTCACTACAATTCTAAATTTCTTATACAATTATTACATACCAATTTTAGATATTACACACAATAATTAATATTAAAAACTAAATTATGTAAAATATCAGCTGCAAGTTGTTTTCTGAATGTAATAATATCAAGCAGTTTGATGAGTGTGACAATCCCACAACTTCAATATTCAATTTGCATATCAGTGCAGGGTATTGGCATATAGAAGTTGAAATGGCTTCTAATTTTGCATCAAAGTGTTAATATTTAGGGCTACAATAATTTATTATAAATAATCCTTGTCCAATATGACTATACACAAACCAAAAATTTTAAGCAATTACATAATTCAATGTGATTTTTTTTTTCATTAGAGTTTTTGATAAAGTGAATCTCTGTTTCCTCCTTGATTAGCATATAGCCATGTTGGAATAAATTAATTTCTCATTATGAAATGCTAAATACTTGTGCTTGACTACCAATTTGCCACTACAATGTTAACACAAGTCAGACAATTGATATACTTATAGATTGTTAGCATCTTTCTAAAACAACTGATGAAGACAAATATTTCTGAAGTGCATATATATGTGTAGCAAATGCTCAATTTTTTCCATGTAGTATAAGAGCCATAGTAAAATATATTATATATGATGTTTGAGCTGGCTTCTCCAGATTTACATATATCTAATTTAAGAGGCATTTAACTATTTACTACATGTTATAATACTGGATTTTTTAATTAAAATTTTTAATAAGATATACTCTCATCCTGACTTAAATAACATACAACCACATTGGAAAAAGCTTATTTATTTTACTTATATATATAATTTACTTACATAGTTTACAAATAATAGTCTCGAAGAAAATAATAAGTTAGAATAACAAATAATAAAATTAATCAAATGAACTACTGCTTGGGGGTTTATAAAACTATACAGTGAAAATGGTGTAAGCCACTAACTTTGAATCCCAAAGTTTACCACTACGTTCTAAATTATATACCTTAACATTACCATTATAATTTATATGATGCTGTATAATATGCTTATATATATATATTATAA
>JAQFVV010006947.1:0-237421 GCA_028023455.1 Epiperipatus broadwayi | reverse complement strand
TTGTGTTATAAAAAAAAAACAGATGTTAGTTAAATTTATCACAAGCACGCGTGGAAGTTGTCTAATAAAGTTGCATAACTATTTTACAAAATCATGTTATAAATTTATAAATAATACGTGAGTTATCACGAGATAAAAAAATAAAGATATTAATGTAAAATATTAAATCTGATTTTTAAAAAATATTACTTTAAAAATATAACGTATTTAAAAAGATTTAGTTTATTTTAAATGATCTTATAAAAGTTAAGATTTAAATCAAGTGAGAAATAATATTTCAAAAGAATGTTTAATAGATTTAAATAAACGATAAAATTATTTTTAAAATGTAATAATATTAAATATTAAATAAGTCATTATTTTATTTTTAATAGTGTGTTGATAAATATGTAAATAAGCAAAGTTTGATTGTTTAAACGTACCAATCAGATGTGGAGTCTCTTCTAGTATAAAAGCTGGATTCAATTGTTGAAGGGCTCTCTGTAATTAAATTTCTAAGTTAAACGTGCTATTGAGAAAATAGCCAAGTAAATTTATAAACGCTCTTAAAATCAATTTTAAAATCATAAGAGTGTTATTGTATAATTTTATAAAAGTTTAAATAATGAATATGCAGTAGATATTTTAATATTCCCTATTAGTCTTCTCAATATCGAAACTCAATTTACGTACAAATAATCATGGAAACCTCACATATCGGAGAAATATATCAGAAACTTTAGATAACAGACGCTGGATTAGTACATAGAACTACGAGATGGAGAAAAGTAGTATTTTGGACTATAAATAGTTTTAAAAGTTTAAATTACTATTGTCTATTATAAATAGATATTTAAAAGGAATATGAATACTTCTATAGAAAGAAAGTATTTTTTTTTGCAGATTTTAAAAAAAGCAAAATGTATATCTTAAGTAAAGATATAAGAAGTAATAATTTTAATAAATACTTGCCTTGTTAAGTCTTTATGCTTAAAAGACTAAATATTGACAATTTGAAAAGGCAAATAGATTATAAATATGATTTTGAAATCGTAATATAATAAAATTATTATTATTGAAGTAGTCTAAAACGCAGGTCGTTATAGATGGAGAAAGTAATTCTTACCTGAATATATTATTTATAAATGCGCAAGTAATATGTGGACGTCCAGGCCAAACCAAATCAGGCCAAGCTAAGTTAATGAAAATAATTAAAGGAGAATAATTCAACAATTATAAATTAATTTAGAAATATTAACTTTTGAACAATATTTTATGAAGAGCTGGATCCAGAAAGCGAATTTATAAACTATTATTTTAATTTTATTTGTTTGTGGGAACTTATTATTTTTTTTAAAAAAAAGAACGTTATCATTTTTATTATAAACTTTCAAGAAACACGTGATTCAACGGAACAGGAAATAGTGTTCTATTGACTTTGTACATAGGATTTGTTAGAACTTTTATGGTAGAACAAAAGTCGTCGCTGGAATATGTAATATCTTTTATTTTATTTATTTAATATAAAATTTAAATATTATTAAACTCTTAAAAGTAGGGTAGGTACATTACTTAAATAATAACTAAAAAATAATATAATAGTTAATTACATAAATTTATTTTATAATTAATTTAACACGGAATATTTTAATGAATGTTGAGAGTATGAATGTGTATTATTTTTTGTTTTTCTGGAGCTGCAAATTCCGAAGAATATTGGATAGCAGACTGGACATTATTATTGTTATGGTAAAAATATTGTATAATGATTTTTAATGAATTTAATATGTTTTTCTTTAGATCAACTGAATATTATGTTGTTGTAGAATGAATGGATAAATATATTATGAAAACACATACATTATATTGACAACAAACTTTATTAAAATATGCATAAGTTTTGATTTATAATATCAACATGATACAACATTACGTAAGAAGCTTAAAAATAATTATATGATTCTTTTATAAATAATTTTGATATTTTATTTATGTTTAGTATTAGAATGATTTTTTATTATTTATCTAAGTAATTATTTTTTATTTTTGCAAGTCAGAAAAGGATTTTAAAAGTCTATATTTTTTTTATATTTTATTTTATTGGATAAGTTAAGTTACGTTATGGGTAGAAGCCTATATTTTGATTGAAGTTTATTAAGTATAGACGATGTAGTATAGGTAATTTGGATGATGAATATTTTATGTAAAGTTGATGTTTGTTTTCCGGAAATTTTAGATAAAGTTTAGAATATGTTTTATAGATAGAAATTATTAGAAAGGATTAAAATAACACATTAAGTAAAGCAATGATTTTTACACAGAAAAGAATCATAGAATTTATCTAAGGTAATGCTTTTTATGAATTTAGAATTGATAAATAGTTTAAATAATAATATTTGAACAATAAAGATATGTAATGCATATTTGATAAAACGTATAACAGGAATTATATTAAGTAGAATATAATTATAGTCAATTAATTGTTGTACACTATAAAGATACATTAATTTATATAACGTTATTAAGCAATGCTAATAATAAAGTGAATACATGATAATACATTATAAATGGTAATACTTAAATAATGTAGCTATTTAATTAGTAGAGATTCATTGTTTACACATGCTACATAAATAGTCTTGACATATATTGTTATTTGTAGTAATTAAAGTACACTATTATTTATTAAATCTAATTTTTTTTGAAAAACACACTGTAATATTATAATATGGCATTTGAAAGAATGTATAATTGCTTATGAAGTACATGATTTAATAACAGTGTAAACAGATTGTATTATTATTTTCTTACTTAATTCAGTTTATATTTGTTTTCTTAAGTTCTAAAACTGTAAATAGTGTAAATAAATTTTATTTGACGTTATTGTAAATAAATTTGTTAATTTGTTTTAAAAGTGTGTCGAGTTTCATTATTTTTCACCACAGTATTTTGACATCAGATGATTTGAAATAAACATAATATTTGCACAAAATTGAATTTGTTATTATTATTTAGAAATGAATACAATATTTGCTTAACATTATTTTATAAGAATTGATTGACATGAACATAAAATATTGCAATGGTCATAAGATGATTATAATGCACATTATAAGAATACAATATTGTTTATTGCCACAGATTATTAAGTATAAGATTTTGATCTATTTTAAAATGAAGATACCATATGAAATAAAAGATATACACATGATTGTTTATTTGTTTAATGATTGATTATATGATAGAAATATATAAGATTAAGTTATACTTTAAAATTAGTATTATTATTCATTATTATTTAAATAAGTTAGGTGTATTTAAGTTTGATATAAAATCCCACATCATACTTATTTACATGAGTTATTATTATTTTAAAACATCTTAAAAGAACCTGAGATTATTTAATTATATTTTAAGTTAAAAGTTAGGAATTATTTTAGTATTATTGAAGATAATTTATTTTATTAAAAGTCATAAGAATGCTATAGATGTAGTAGTAAGATGATAAGGTAGTGGTAGTATTCTTATGCCATTGAGACAGTATCTTGGGAGATATTGACTCAGTGTAAATCTGCTTATTACTTTGTAACTTTACTTCACAGTCTCATAATTTTATAAATACTTATTTAATTAGTATAATCTAGAACTATATTGATTTTGATAATTGATACTAAATTTAATTAAGATATGATAATATAAAAGTATATTAAAGATAGATATGCAAATTTTAATTAAGCATAATAATGTAACTGAGCTAGTTGTATTTTAAACTATTTTATATATCAAGAAGTAAGGGTACAAAGGGTAGGAAGATTTTGGCGCGCAACGTGGTCGGCTATTGGTTATCAACCCGATGGTTGGAAAAGGAAGATTTTGGCGCTCAACGTTATTGGCATGATATGTTTAAGTAGGATTTAGATGTTCAAACGTTATCGGTTTGATATGTTAAAGTTACAATTTTATCAGCCCGATAGATGGTCAAGAAAGTTTTGGCCACAACGTTTTAGGCTAAATATTTAATTAGGGATTAAGATATATAATTTTAGGATTGGTATATGTTAGGAGAATAAAGTGATAAGTATAATTAGTATTTTATAATAATATTTAGAATTGATTAGATGTTGATTATAAAATTAAAATAAAATTAAAAATAAAAATTTTATTAGTAGAGTATTATATTTTCGTGTGGTATCTGTAGTATGATTATTCTTTGAAGTTAAATATTATGTTGATTTTAAGTTAATAAAACAATAAATTATAGAAATGTGGCAAATAATTATATTATAATGTGACCATATCAATTCTTGAAATATTTTAAATAGATATTTAATATTATATATTATGTGCAAATTGTCTGTGGGTCATAGGTGTAAAAATAAATGATATGACACAATTTTGTTATTGAAATTTATATAATTATTTAATAGTAAGTAATGTAGAGTTTTGAAGATACTATTATATGATTAGTTGTAAAAGTGAGTTGAGTGGAGATGGGAAGGTTGATGGGGAATTGTATTCTAAAATATAAATAATAAGTACTGCATATTATTAGAATTAAATTTTAAAAAGGTATATAAAAAATGAATAATTGGGATAAAGAGCTAGAAGTTGAAATGTCAAATTTTATTGTTGAAGATAATAGTTGTGTGGAGAGTAAAGAGATAGAGAAATTAGCAAATTCAGAAACAGTATAAGAAAATACTAAAATATGGATAATGAAATAAAGGAAGAGGAAAAGAAGTAGTAAAAACTAAGAAAGGAGTAGATAACTTTTCAATGTCTGACATTATGAAACATTTGGAATTAATGAGACAAAATATTATTAATTCTATTAAAGCAAAAATAAAAGAGAATGGTAAGTCTCTAAGAGAGGAAATAAAAAATATGAATATAAATATGAAAGAAATGAAAGAAGATAATGATATTAAATTAGATTCTTTAAAAGAAGATAATAATATTAGATTTGATTCTTTTAAAGAAGAAATAAAAGAGGAGAGTAAGTTTTTAAAAGAAGAAATAAAAGAAAATGTGAAAGAGGAGAATAATAAAAATAATATTCAAGTTGAATCTATTAAAGAAAGTATTAATTCTTTTAAAGTAGAAATGAAAGAGGAGAATAATTCTATTAGAGAAGTTTTAAAGAATTGTGGAGAAGTAATAATAAATAGAATGGATAATCTACATAGAAGATTGAGTAAACAGGGGGAAGTACTTGAATCTATAAGGTTAGACATAATAAGAAGTGATGATAAAAAAGAAGAATTTTTAAACAGAAAATTTAAAGAATTGTCAGAAAACATAATTAAAGGTGTGAAAGAGCAAATAGAAGAATCTAATAGCAAATGGCAAGTAAAAAATAGTGAATTAGATCAGAAAATAGAGAGTAATAATTTAAATGTAAAAGATGAAATTTATGAAGTAAAGTATGATGTAAATCATATTAATGAAGAACTTAGAAGTATTAAAGAAGAAGTAGTTCAGAATAAAAAAGAGATTCCTATAAAATCTATTGAAATAATTAATAGTAGGAATGAATTATATAGAAAAATATTGGAAAATCCCAAAGCATATTTTAAATTAACTAATGAAATGATAGGAATGTGTAAATCCTATGAAAAGTTAATTGGAGAAAGAACTATAGACCAAATTAATAATTTTAAGAAATATTATGTTGATGATAAAAGATTTGGGAGATTTACGAAGATAAAATCAAAATCTTCAAAGCAAAGATACTTAAAGTTGTTGGAGCATGAATTATTTAAAATTATAGATATCAGTGGTAATAAATTTAAGAATAAACTGCAAGAAGTGATATCTAAATGTATTGTTAATGATCAAAATATTCATTTACAAGCTGATATTTTTAAAGAAATATTATTTGAAGGAATTAGGAACTTAATACCTAATGATGAAGTTATAAATGGAAAATTTAGTTGGAATAAAGATTTAAGCAAGATAAAAGTAAGACTTAAATATCCAAAGCATGAGAAATTTATAACAGATTTTCTTGAGAATAATCTTAGTAAAGGAAAGAAGATAGGAAAAGTTAAGGTGAGATTTAAGAAAGGAGAAAGAGAATTAAAGTTTAAATTAAAAGAAGAAGATATATAATAATTAAGACAGGTAATTCTTAAAGAAAATGTGTGTTTGATAATGTGTTGGTATTATATTATTTTTTTTTTTGGGCTTTGTAAAACAAACATGAGATATTTCTATGTTTGCAACTTTCAAAGTAAGGTGAAAATACCTTGATGTTAACCACACTAAATGGGGAAAAAATGAAAAATAATGTAAGGAATTTAATTCTTTTCCTTCTGATGTGTGAGTTACAATCGTAAAAATGTTGTGAATAGATATTTTAATGTCATGTTTAAATATAATGCTTGACATAAAGAAATAATTTATTATATAATAAATTAGCATAGTGAATAAAGTTTTAGTTGAAGAAATTTACAAAATATGTAAATGACAGTTTAAAAAGAAATAAGTTTTGTCAGAATGACTAAGTAAAAAGTGGAATTAGCTATTACAGTAGATATTTTAAAGCAAAAAGCTAAATAATAAGGTTAGAGAGTATAAAACTCATATGTTTAAAGTACCTATAAGTGGATCTTATGAAGGATTAATGTATAATATGGTAGTGATCATAAAATTGATTAATCTTAAGGGATTAGGTTAATCTCTTTAAAAGAGAAATATGTAGATTTGTTAAATGATAATCTATAAGATTGCTAATGAAGTTAGCAATAAGTTATAAATAAAATACATAGAGTAGTTTAAAATATAGTATTAACTATAATAATATGTATTTTTAGTAGCTTATGTAAAGGTATATTTAAAAGAATTTAAATACTTGATATTTGTAGAAATATTAGAGAAATAAAGGTAATCTAATTAAAAGATAAGGAAGGAGAAGTGAAACTTAATCCATAAAGTAAAAGAAAGTCATTGTAGTTTATTTAAGAGTGTTTTCTTAGTGAGATTTCAAAATGATATTTCAATGCTTTATGAAACTTTGTGATAGAATGATTTATTATAGTGTTTAGATGATAAGAAAGATAAAATTGATCAATGTGGAGTAAAGATGTTAAAGATGGAGGTTAAATTTAAAATTTTATCCGAAGGAGGGGAATATGTGCCCTTTTGTATGGGTCACCATTTAAGTTTTGTGTTA
Organism: Epiperipatus broadwayi; assembly: GCA_028023455.1. Classification (NCBI taxonomy): domain Eukaryota; kingdom Metazoa; phylum Onychophora; class Udeonychophora; order Euonychophora; family Peripatidae; genus Epiperipatus; species Epiperipatus broadwayi. Next base: position 230,268 of record JAQFVV010006947.1, on the reverse strand, counting down.
ATCTAGTAGAAAATTTTAAATTTAAGAAGTATTTTAAATGTGTGATGTTGACTTTGCTTGTGGTAATGTTACCATAAGTTTAAGTAAAGCAATCTATGAGTATTTGATATGTGAATTGTGTTGATATTGGGAAGATATTTAAAATGATGATGATTATGATGTAATACTGCATTAATAAATTTAATAACAAATGTTTAAAGCTAAAGTATTTAAAAGACAAGTTAAAATTAGACCAAGATATTTATTTAATTTAAAATATATGTTAAAAGTGAATAAAAATATTTTAAATTATAAGTACTTAAATTGAGATTAATATTTGATTTAAAACATATCAAATAATTATTTTAAAATCTGATGTAATATCTTATTTATTTTAAAAATAAATATTTATTTTAAAAATGCAATTGTTAGTTTATTTTTAGACTATGAAGCGTTTCTTGTGTTATAAAAAAAAAACAGATGTTAGTTAAATTTACACAAGCACGCGTGGAAGTTGTCTAATAAAGTTGCATAACTATTTTACAAAATCATGTTATAAATTTATAAATAATACGTGAGTTATCACGAGATAAAAAAATAAAGATATTAATGTAAAATATTAAATCTGATTTTTAAAAAAATATTACTTTAAAAATATAACGTATTTAAAAAGATTTAGTTTATTTTAAATGATCTTATAAAAGTTAAGATTTAAATCAAGTGAGAAATAATATTTCAAAAGAATGTTTAATAGATTTAAATAAACGATAAAATTATTTTTAAAATGTAATAATATTAAATATTAAATAAGTCATTATTTTATTTTTAATAGTGTGTTGATAAATATGTAAATAAGCAAAGTTTGATTGTTTAAACGTACCAATCAGATGTGGAGTCTCTTCTAGTATAAAAGCTGGATTCAATTGTTGAAGGGCTCTCTGTAATTAAATTTCTAAGTTAAACGTGCTATTGAGAAAATAGCCAAGTAAATTTATAAACGCTCTTAAAATCAATTTTAAAATCATAAGAGTGTTATTGTATAATTTTATAAAAGTTTAAATAATGAATATGCAGTAGATATTTTAATATTCCCTATTAGTCTTCTCAATATCGAAACTCAATTTACGTACAAATAATCATGGAAACCTCACATATCGGAGAAATATATCAGAAACTTTATGCTAGAGAAATAACAGACGCAGGATTAGTACATAAAACTACGAGATGGAGAAAAGTAGTATTTTGGACTATAAATAGTTTTAAAAGTTTAAATTACTATTGTCTATTATAAATAGATATTTAAAAGGAATATGAATACTTCTATAGAAAGAAAGTATTTTTTTTGCAGATTTTAAAAAAGCAAAATGTATATCTTAAGTAAAGATATAAGAAGTAATAATTTTAATAAATACTTGCCTTGTTAAGTCTTTATGCTTAAAAGACTAAATATTGACAATTTGAAAAGGCAAATAGATTATAAATATGATTTTGAAATCGTAATATAATAAAATTATTATTATTGAAGTAGTCTAAAACGCATGGAGTCGTTATAGATGGAGAAAGTAATTCTTACCTGAATATATTATTTATAAATGCGCAAGTAATACGTGGACGTCCAGGCCAAACCAAATCAGGCCAAGCTAAGTTAATGAAAATAATTAAAGGAGAATAATTCAACAATTATAAATTAATTTAGAAATATTAACTTTTGAACAATATTTTATGAAGAGCTGGATCCAGAAAGCAAATTTATAAACTATTATTTTAATTTTATTTGTTTATGGGAACTTATTATTTTTTTTTAAAAAAGAACGTTATCATTTTTATTATAAACTTTCAAGAAACACGTGATTCAACGGAACAGGAAATAGTGTTCTATTGACTTTGTACATAGGATTTGTTAGAACTTTTATGGTAGAACAAAAGTCGTCGCTGGAATATGTAATATCTTTTATTTTATTTATTTAATATAAAATTTAAATATTATTAAACTCTTAAAAGTAGGGTAGGTACATTACTTAAATAATAACTAAAAAATAATATAATAGTTAATTATATAAATTTATTTTATAATTAATTTAACACGGAATATTTTAATGAATGTTGAGAGTATGAATGTGTATTATTTTTTGTTTTTCTGGAGCTGCAAATTCCGAAGAATATTGGATAGCAGACTGGACATTATTATTGTTATGGTAAAAATATTGTATAATGATTTTTAATGAATTTAATATGTTTTTCTTTAGATCAACTGAATATTATGTTGTTGTAGAATGAATGGATAAATATATTATGAAAACACATACATTATATTGACAACAAACTGGTAAAGGTTTACTTTAGCGACCAGGGCATATTCGCCATCTAGTTTTTAAAATTAGAACTAAAATCTTACGTATCTGCTCCTATATTACAATTACAGTAAATATTTATTAATTAAAACGTAAAAGATAATAAAAATAAAATCATTTACCTTTTTAAGCACAATTATGCCCTATGCATAGTAGGAAGTTGGAGAATGCATGTACACCCCATTGTTAAATCTGCTGATATTATTGTACGCAGTCCAGTCATCTGAAATTATGCGAATCCCTGGTAAAATGTACCGCTGGATTAGGGCCTCCAATGTGCCAGCCGTTCTATCCGCAACTTCTGCCAAGAAGCACTTCATTGACCCTCGTTCAATACCACCAAAGACCCAATGCCCTCTACGTATAGTCCCCCTGTGGTATTTTCTGTGGAAATAATACGTTTCTTCGATTTCGACGACTAATGGCTCCCCATTGTCATCTATTTCGCCGAGAACCATCGAGATAGTTTAAATTCTTAAGTTATAAATGTCGATAGTTTAAATTCTTAAGTTTCAAATAATTTAAACTAATTATTTTAATTAAACTAGTGTAATTATTTCAACTTCTTTAAAATGGTAAATATTTTTTTTATTATCTTTTATATTTTAATAAATTATTTATGTAATTGTAATATAGTAGTATGCGTAAGATTTTCGAATAATAATTTACTTCTAATTTTGAAAACTAGAGGGCGAACTTGATTTTTATGCTGTGGTCGCTAAAGTAACTTTATTAAAATATGCATAAGTTTTGATTTATAATATCAACATGATACAACATTACGTAAGAAGCTTAAAAATAATTATATGATTCTTTTATAAATAATTTTGATATTTTATTTATGTTTAGTATTAGAATGATTTTTTATTATTTATCTAAGTAATTATTTTTTATTTTTGCAAGTCAGAAAAGGATTTTAAAAGTCTATATTTTTTTTTATATTTTATTTTATTGGATAAGTTAAGTTACGTTATGGGTAGAAGCCTATATTTTGATTGAAGTTTATTAAGTATAGACGATGTAGTATAGGTAATTTGGATGATGAATATTTTATTTAAAGTTGATGTTTGTTTTCCGGAAATTTTAGATAAAGTTTAGAATATGTTTTATAGATAGAAATTATTAGAAAGGATTAAAATAACACATTAAGTAAAGCAATGATTTTTACACAGAAAAGAATCATAGAATTTATCTAAGGTAATGCTTTTTATGAATTTAGAGTTGATAAATAGTTTAAATAATAATATTTGAACAATAAAGATATGTAATGCATATTTGATAAAACGTATAACAGGAATTATATTAAGTAGAATATAATTATAGTCAATTAATTGTTGTACACTATAAAGATACATTAATTTATATAACGTTATTAAGCAATGCTAATAATAAAGTGAATACATGATAATACATTATAAATGGTAATACTTAATTAATGTAGCTATTTAATTAGTAGAGTTTCATTGTTTACACATGCTACATAAATAGTCTTGACATATATTGTTATTTGTAGTAATTAAAGTACACTATTATTTATTAAATCTAAATTTTTTTGAAAACACACTGTAATATTATAATATGGCATTTGAAAGAATGTATAATTGCTTATGAAGTACATGATTTAATAACAGTGTAAACAGATTGTATTATTATTTTCTTACTTAATTCAGTTTATATTTGTTTTCTTAAGTTCTAAAACTGTAAATAGTGTAAATAAATTTTATTTGACGTTATTGTAAATAAATTTGTTAATTTGTTTTAAAAGTGTGTCGAGTTTCATTATTTTTCACCACAGTATTTTGACATCAGATGATTTGAAATAAACATAATATTTGCACAAAATTGAATTTGTTATTATTATTTAGAAATGAATACAATATTTGCTTAACATTATTTTATAAGAATTGATTGACATGAACATAAAATATTGCAATGGTCATAAGATGATTATAATGCACATTATAAGAATACAATATTGTTTATTGCCACAGATTATTAAGTATAAGATTTTGATCTGTTTTAAAATGAAGATACCATATGAAATAAAAGATATACACATGATTGTTTATTTGTTTAATGATTGATTATATGATAGAAATATATAAGATTAAGTTATACTTTAAAATTAGTATTATTATTCATTATTATTTAAATAAGTTAGGTGTATTTAAGTTTGATATAAAATCCCACATCATACTTATTTACATGAGTTATTATTATTTTAAAACATCTTAAAAGAACCTGAGATTATTTAATTATATTTTAAGTTAAAAGTTAGGAATTATTTTAGTATTATTGAAGATAATTTATTTTATTAAAAGTCATAAGAATGCTATAGATGTAGTAGTAAGATGATAAGGTAGTGGTAGTATTCTTATGCCATTGAGACAGTATCTTGGGAGATATTGACTCAGTGTAAATCTGCTTATTACTTTGTAACTTTACTTCACAGTCTCATAATTTTATAAATACTTATTTAATTAGTATAATCTAGAACTATATTGATTTTGATAATTGATACTAAATTTAATTAAGATATGATAATATAAAAGTATATTAAAGATAGATATGCAAATTTTAATTAAGCATAATAATGTAACTGAGCTAGTTGTATTTTAAACTATTTTATATATCAAGAAGTAAGGGTACAATATATAAAATTAAGTTAAATAAGGAAATTATACACAGCCAGAAATAAGCACAAATAGGCAAACTACTTATCATATGAAGGTGATTTATGTATATATATATATGTAATTGCAAGGAAATCAAGTCATATATCATGTGACTTAATTTAACAAGCTTTGTAATACAAATGTTATATAATAAGCATGCCAATAACTCTTAAACAACCTTTTTAGAATTTCTCTATTCTCAGACTGGTCTCTAGCTTTTGGGTGTCCTAAGTGAGGTGCTAGGATATTCAAGCATTAGATAATATATATATGTTTGTGTGTGAATATTCATAATTTGTGAAAAGTTAACCACTCATGTGGAAATGTTATTGTTATGTGATTTTAATGAGATTTAAATTTTAACGGTTGATTGCTACTCAAGATGGCATAAAATGCTGTAAGCTGGCTATAGCAAAGATTTTACTTCTATTTTATATCGGCATATCAAATTATTAAATATTTTTTTCTAGAATATTTTGGTTATTATATATATATATATGCAATGTGATTTTGTATTTTAATATCTTTTTTTGCCATTTTTCTAATTTGTTATTGTTAAAAGTGTTATTTCAAAATTTAACTACTAGCTAGATTCACCTTTCTTTCTATTTTCAATGTAATAGCATGGCTTACCTTATATTTAAATATATGATCGTGGGTTATCTGACAATGAAAGAGAGTTTCAAAGAATTTCAAATTGTGTTAGATTGAGAGTAGACACAAAGATTTAAGTGCAGATCTCTCTTATCCAAGGTTCCTTACTGATGAAAGCCATAAGCTAGAAACTAGTCTGGATATATTGGATGAGTAGTAAAGCAGTGAATATATGCTTGCTTGACCATTACAGTAGGCCCTAGATAGGAATTTTGATGCACTAACCATCTGGCATTCACTGATGAATATGGCTTGCATTAAGTAACAGTGTATGGAGAAAATTGTTATTGTGTTAAGAACACTTCTCTACTTTAGGGCCATCTACTGTAATCTGGAACAATAACTCTCTTACTAATGACAGTTAAATACCTATACATGGCAAATATTGGATAACTAGCTAGGGTCCACATATTTAAAAGACCAATCCTGAGACATATTGGGATATGAAAAAATTTCCAACCTCAGATTATAGCTTTCAGTAAAGGTGCTTTAACTAATATCAAAATTAAAATGATACTTTAAAAATACAATGGAATAACTGAAACAGTATTCTCATTAACAGCTTTAATCCAGTATAATCTACTCACAAACTTGGGATAATGATTATATTCATATCAGACAAGCTTTTGGCCTTCATACATAAAGTGACCTGGATTGTATATATTCATTCAGCAGCCATATTTACTTTTGTTATACTATTGAAGCTAATGATTTGGAAGTTTCAGCACTTAGGGTTTTAAACCCAGGCATCTTATTTAACTAGCTGCATTATATATTTTAGTGCTATCAGTTATATGTTAACTGTAGACACATTTTAATCTTTTGAAAAAAAGACAGTATATGCCAAACAAACATCACATGATTAAGAGGATCATGTGATGCTTTATTTTATTAAAACAGTACTTGTAATATATATATATAAATAAACATTACAAGCATAAAGCTAAACTAGTCAATATAAAATCAAAACTACCCCAAATCCAAAATTAAACCAGACCAGCATAAAAATAATATAAAAACACAACCTAAGGTTTCACTGCTACAAGCAAACTTCTCAAGTGTAAAGAACTATAAAAACTACACAATATATATAATATTAAAAACTACCCACAAATCCATTCACTTCCCATCCACCCTTAATATTAAAAGAACTCTTAAATAAGTTAATTGCTTCAGAATAATAAATTTTCAATAATAAAGACTCTTTAATTCTTCTTTTGATTTCATTTCTCTCAAAGAAGACAACCTTAGCTTTATCAAAATCAATAGTGTGGCTTGTATCTTTTTCATGGACATACAAAGCAGAACTAAGATATCTATTTTTAACTCTACTTTTATGAACCTTTATTCTTTCATTTAAACTCAAACTACTCTGAGCTATGTAAACCTTCTTACAAAATAAACAAGGAATAAAATATACTACACCAAGAATAGTCTTTCTATCAAAAACTTCTTTTGTATTATTTAATAAATTATTCAATGTAACACCCCTTTTCCAAGCAATTTTCTTATTTCCAAACAATATACTATTTCTACACACAATTTTATAAGAAGACAATTTAAATGGCAAAGAAATAAAATCATATTTTTCTTTAACCTTTGCATCCTTACAAATATTACTATTAAATAAAATACTTTTAACAAATTTATCAGAGTATCCAACACTCAAGTAATCTTTATAAAATTGATATTTCTGAAACAAAGCAACCCCACTAGAATTATTTAATTTAATATTTCTATGACAATAATTCCTTAAAGCAGCTACTTTATGAGATACAGACTGATAGCTATCAGGTTTAATTATAGATCTTAATTCTTTACTTTTAACTAAATGACTGCACAATAAACAATTAGTTTCTACATTTCTAATCACCAAAAGATCTAAAAATTTTAACTTACCAAAATCTAACCCCCCTCCTTCTAACACAAATTTTATAGAAGGATCAAAACAATTAAACTCATTTACAAATTCCTCCAATTTATCATTCTCAACTACAAATAAACAATCATCAACATATCTGACAAATAATTTTACATATAAACAATTCTTTTTAATAATAATTTCCTTTTCCATAAAACTAATATAAACTGAACATACTAAAGGAGAAATAATATAACCTATTATCCAACCTTCCTTAATCTTATAAAAATTACCTTTATAAGTAAAATACATAGAATCTTCCAATAACAAAAGCAAATCTTTAATTACCTTAATTTTATTTTTTGATAAAGAACCTTTCTTAATCAATACAGACAAAAGAACATCAATACTTCTTAACCTATTAACAGACTGATACATATTTTCAATATCTAAACTTCCAAATACCCAATTACTTTCCATTTTAAAATTATTAATCTTATCAAAAGCCTCAAAAGAAGAAGAAACTGTGTACTGACCAAAATCAACAAATTGTTTTAAAAAATTATTCAAGAATCTAGAAATACTCTCTACAACACTACCTGTAAAATCAAAAATAAATCTTAAAGGAAAACCATCTTTATGAGTTTTAATATTCACAAACATCTTAGCTGATGTAAAATCATTAGGATAGCATTTTAAATAATCTACTCTATTAAAAAATTTTAAATTAACCATTTTCTTCATAATATCTATCAATTTTCTTTTAATCAAATTACCTGGATTTTTATCTAACAACATATATTTACCATTATTTAATTCTCTATCCATTTTCTCTTTGAAATCATCTCCTTTCATAATAACAAACCTACCAGCTTTGTCTTCACGAGAAATGACTACATCATTAGCAATTAACCTATTTTTAAGATGTTTAATCTCAGCAGGATTAATAACAAATTTTTCTTTCCTTTTTAAACTTTTATTCAAAATCGATTGAATACCAACTTTCTGCTCATCACTCAAATTACTATATTCAATAGACGAAATTGTATCAAAAACTATATTTTTTGAATGAAATGGAACAAAATTAGGGCCTTTACCAAGAATATCTAATTCTCTATCATTTAACTTCAAATCAGAAAGATTAACAACTCTATCAGCAGAAACATTATTCTCATACCCTTTATCACTACAATAAATTTTATTAACTTTCCCAAACAACCACTTTAATTTTCTTTCATATTTTTTACAATAGAAATTTGACCTATTCTGTCTAAATTGTCTCATAAAAAAATTCAAAATGGAATAATTAAAATCTTGCCTCCTTTCTAAATAATATCTATTCCTTTTATATAGATAAATAAATTTATAAAACTTTACAAAAGTATCTTTTAAAAAAACTATTCAATATATATGTTTATTAATTTTAGTAAAAATAAAAAGTTGCTTCAAAATAGGAATTTAGCTTTTAAGTTACAAACATATATATTGAATAGTTTTTTAAAAGATACTTTTGTAAAGTTTTATAAATTTATTTATCTATATAAAAGGAATAGATATTATTTAGAAAGGAGGCAAGATTTTAATTATTCCATTTTGAATTTTTTTATGAGACAATTTAGACAGAATAGGTCAAATTTCTATTGTAAAAAATATGAAAGAAAATCAAAGTGGTTGTTTGGGAAAGTTAATAAAATTTATTGTAGTGATAAAGGGTATGAGAATAATGTTTCTGCGGATAGAGTTGTTAATCTTTCTGATTTGAAGTTAAATGATAGAGAATTAGATATTCTTGGTAAAGGCCCTAATTTTGTTCCATTTCATTCAAAAAATATAGTTTTTGATACAATTTCGTCTATTGAATATAGTAATTTGAGTGATGAGCAGAAAGTTGGTATTCAATCGATTTTGAATAAAAGTTTAAAAAGGAAAGAAAAATTTGTTAATAATCCTGCTGAGATTAAACATGTTAAGAATAGGTTAATTGCTAATGATGTAATCATTTCTCGTGAAGACAAAGCTGGTAGGTTTGTTATTATGAAAGGAGATGAATTCAAAGAGAAAATGGATAGAGAATTAAATAATGGTAAATATATGTTGTTAGATAAAGATCCAGGTAATTTGATTAAAAGAAAATTGATAGATATTATGAAGAAAATGGTTAATTTAAAATTTTTTAATACAGTAGATTATTTAAAATGCTATCCTAATGATTTTACACAGCTAAGATGTTTGTGAATATTAAAACTCATAAAGATGGTTTTCCTTTAAGATTTATTTTTGATTTTACAGGTAGTGTTGTAGAGGGTATTTCTAGATTCTTGAATAATTTTTTAAAACAATTTGTTGATTTTGGTCAGTACACAGTTTCTTCTTCTTTTGAGGCTTTTAATAAGATTAATAATTTTAAAATGGAAAGTAATTGGGTATTTGGAAGTTTAGATATTGAAAATATGTATCAGTCTGTTAATAGGTTAAGAAGTATTGATGTTCTTTTGTCTGTATTGATTAAGAAAGGTTCTTTATCAAAAAATAAAATTAAGGTAATTAAAGATTTGCTTTTGTTATTGGAAGATTCTATGTATTTTACTTATAAAGGTAATTTTTATAAGATTAAGGAAGGTTGGATAATAGGTTATATTATTTCTTCTTTAGTATGTTCAGTTTATATTAGTTTTATGGAAGAGGAAATTATTATTAAAAAGAATTGTTTATATGTAAAATTATTTGTCAGATATGTTGATGATTGTTTATTTGTAGTTGAGAATGATAAATTGGAGGAATTTGTAAATGAGTTTAATTGTTTTGATCCTTCTATAAAATTTGTGTTAGAAGGAGCGGGGTTAGATTTTGGTAAGTTAAAATTTTTAGATCTTTTGGTGATTAGAAATGTAGAAACTAATTGTTTATTGTGCAGTCATTTAGTTAAAAGTAAAGAATTAAGATCTATAATTAAACCTGATAGCTATCAGTCTGTATCTCATAAAGTAGCTGCTTTAAGGAATTATTGTCATAGAAATATTAAATTAAATGATTCTAGTGGGGTTGCTTTGTTTCAGAAATATCAATTTTATAAAGATTACTTGAGTGTTGGATACTCTGATAAATTTGTTAAAGTATTTTATTTAATAGTAATATTTGTAAGGATGCAAAGGTTAAAGAAAAATATGGTTTTATTTCTTTGCCATTTAAATTTTCTTCTTATAAAATTGTGTGTAGAAATAGTATATTGTTTGGAAATAAGAAAATTGCTTGGAAAAGGGGTGTTACATTGAATAATTTATTAAATAATACAAAAGAAGTTTTTGATAGAAAGACTATTCCTGGTGTAGTATATTTTATTCCTTGTTTATTTTGTAAAAAGGTTTACATATCTCAGAGTAGTTTGAGTTTAAATGAAAGAATAAAGGTTCATAAAAGTAGAGTTAAAAATAGATATCTTAGTTCTGCTTTGTATGTCCATGAAAAAGATACAGGCCACACTATTGATTTTGATGAAGCTAAGGTTGTCTTCTTTGAGAGAAATGAAATCAAAAGAAGAATTAAAGAGTCTTTATTATTGAAAATTTATTATTCTGAAGCAATTAACTTATTTAAGAGTTCTTTTAATATTAAGGGTGGATGGGAAGTGAATGGATTTGTGGGTAGTTTTTAATATTATATATATTGTGTAGTTTTTGTAGTTCTTTACACTTGAGAAGTTTGCTTGTAGCAGTGAAACCTTAGGTTGTGTTTTTATATTATTTTTATTTTTATGCTGGTCTGGTTTAATTTTGGATTTGGGATAGTTTTGATTTTGATATATATATATATATAATATATAATTGCTACTATTACTGGACAAAAAATGCAAATCTGAGAGATTTAACATGGAAAGATCATTGACAAACAAAATAGTTTATAAAAGTGAACAGATAATATGGATAATTCTCTTACCTAAATAATATGTACAACATAATAGGGCTGATAATGTAAAATTGCATATCATTAGATAAATACCATGACCAGCTCGTACACTAAAAAAAAAAAAATAAAAAAAAATAATTGTTAACTTTTTCATGTTTCCATATATATTGATTTGTTCCCCCTCCTCTTTTCATTTGATCATTTTTGCCTTTAACATTTTCCAACTAGCATATATACTTAAGGAAAAATTAACTAAAACAGAAACACATATTTAAAACGATAACAACAAAAACTACTCATTACTTATATTAGAAAATGGTGTTGAAAGAACATTAGAATTGTATAAAACCATAATAATAAATAATACCAATTTTAATAATAAGAGTACCAAACTCTCCATACAGAAGTGCCACCAAGTGCAAACCTTCATAATCAATAGATGCAGGAAGGTTTATGCATAAAATCCCTATCTAGTGCCTATTCATCCAATATCCCAAGACTACTTTTTAGCTTGTGGCTTTCATTGGTGAGGAGCCTTGAATATGAGAGCACTGCACCTAGATCTTAGGATCTAATGCGACCTTCCACCAGCCACTTTTTATATATTTAGTTAACTATAAAGCTAGAAGCCCAAGATGAAAACAGCACAATGTTTCCAACCCAAGCTCATTCACTTGTATAGTCATATAGATCTGAAGTCAATTCAGCATCTAAATATTTTGTTGTCTTTGGTTTTTCAAAAACCACAGCCACCATTATTCTATGGGCAGGATAGGTACAAAAACATCAATCATCATATGATCACCATTTCATATACTTATACATGCTGTTAATAAGAATACCAAATTCTCCATACAGTAAATTGTCTAAATCCAACAGAATTTTTCTGTCCTATGTACTTCATTGGCTAATAACTAAAAATAATTAGAAAAATTCAAATTTTATTTTGATGATACTAATGATGAAAATATTCATCTTCTGAAAATCATCACTTCAATGAAGTCATCATAAATCCCAAGATGATTTAAAACAACCCTTGTATAAATTGTATTAATTGGATTTACTGTTAGCACTTACTAATCAAACAATCATGGTCACAACCACTTCTTTACACATTCAGTATAATATCTTTATTAATTTTTCCAATCCAGCTAATATTTTTGACTACTTAACCTTCCTCAAAACTTTTACAATGCTTCAATTCCTTTGTGATTATTTTAATAATATACAGGAAATATGAATTAATTATATAGAAACAAACATGTATAAAATTAAAATAAATCATCATCATCATCATCATTATCAACCATTATCAATCCACTGCAGGATGAAGGTCTCTCCAAGTTTAATCCATCTTCTCCGATCTTTAGCTTCTCTTCTCCACATCACCTCTGCACCCTTTCTTATTTCATCCATCCATCTCACATGTGGTCTCTTTCTGGGTCTTTTACAATCTCTTGGAATCCAGTTTAAAATTTCAATTAAATAAATATCATGGTTAAAAATATATATATTTACTAAAAAAAATAACTTTTTTTATTTTCTATATAATTAGGGACTGCAATCCTGGAGCAAATATAGAAATATGAAAGTCGAGATTGTGATTACATAATGGCAACATCTTGTCAATAGCAAGATCAACTAATCCTTCTATGACAACAAGCACAATTAAACCTAAGCTACAAAAATATTGGATAAAAGGCAAAAATATTGCTCAGTAGCAAAAACCTTCTAATGTCAATCTGGTGTAATAATATATAATTTTGAAAATCACTCATTAATTTTGCTGTTAAAAATAAAAATAAAAAAAACCTCGAAGATAAATTTATAAAATTTCTATTAACCCTTGCCTTTGGCACTCTAGCCTAGATGGTTAGAACATTATCTTAAATTCAATATTTATTTATGAATCTAAACGTCACCACTTGAATAACTGAGTCAGGCCAACATCTGAATAAGCAGTAACAAATACCGTTCAAAATCTTTTTTGATTTTAACTTTTGTGATAAACAAAGTTTGAATTTTTCCATAAATATAATGCAGCCAAGATAAAATTTATCAAAGGGATTCATTTATTAATAGTGTGACAGGCCATACCCACTTAAATATATGTTTAAATTTTATTATCTATGTTATATTAATAAATGAAGTACGATTTTATAGGAGCATACAATTAACTGAATAATACTGGTCTGGGCAGATATTTTACCTGTACACATGATTAAATAAATTATTACAAGTATGATTTATAATTTTTTTTATATGATTATTTTTTATGCTATTTACTGCAAATTTTCCTAATTTGTCTTTTTAAATTATGTGGAAGAATATATATATATAAAAGGATGGATAGAGTAATTGTAAATCATGTCTTGTCAAAATTTTATACCATACTGTTAAAATTAAAAATTTATCTATTATAAATAAACCTCATTAACTATAAAAAAATTACTGTTTCCTTGTCATCTAACTATTGTTGATTGGAACCTTAGAATTATTACTTATAAGTTACCTAATGTAGAGTCTGTGCTTCTCCCTGATATATGTTGAGCTATATGGGGAATTAAAATTATGTCAAGAGTGTTAACTATGTAGGAGAGATCTCGGAGCATGAGTGAGAGGGTTGGGTTAGTGATGTCCACTGATAGCAATACCAGTAGGCAAACTGATTAAGAATGCTTGCTTGGTCTTTGAGTCTTGTTAATAGATTATATATGTTTGACTGTTGCAGTATCTCCATCAAAAATAGATAAAATCCATTATGATATTCTTTCATATAAATTATAACAAATAATAAAAATTATATACCACAGGTATATAAATATATGTATATTATTAATAATAATTACACATAAAAAGCCCTTTTCAGCACATGATTTCATGCTCTTTTCATATTAATAACATTTATGTTTTTTATTACTTTTACAATGCTTTTTTATAACCCACTATTGATGGTTTCGATTGCCCTAGCACTCTTCTTCAGAACTATAATAGACGCATTACAAACCCATGAATACAAATATACACGAACATATAATTTTATATATATTCTATCTTATAATCATTATTTGTATACCCACATATATCTTTATATACTTCTCTATATAAATATTACCATTTTATGTATATTATACATTTTAACCTTTTCTATATTATATATTTATCAATACATATTTCCTATAGTCATGTATATATATTTTATTTTTATTTCACTTTTTTATTATTTCATTCTTTTTTTATTATAAATATTTAACTGTAACATTATATATTCATATTTTACATTATTATTATCCATTATATTTACATTCAATATGTATAATTTTCTTTAATTTATAATATTATTTTTGAACATATTTCATACTTACTTTCTATTTATATTTTCAAATCTTAACTGCTATCTATTCAAATTTTATTAAAAAAAATATTTATAAAAAAAAAAAAAAAATTACAAAAATGAAATAATAAAAAATAATTGAAATAAAAATAATATATATACATGATTATAGGAAATATTGATTGATAAATATAAAATATAAAAAAGGTTAAAATGTATAATATATATATAAAAAGGTAATTATATAGAGAAGTATATAATAAGATATATGTGGATATATAAATAATGATTATAAGACAGAATATATGTATATATATAAAATGTAAAATTATATGTTCATGTATATTTGTATTCATGTATATGTATTGTGTTTGTTATAGTTCTGAAGAAGATCGCTGGGGCAATCAAAATCATCAATAGTAGGTTGTAAAAAAAGCATTGTAAAAATAATAAAGAACTTAAATGATATTGCATTGCCAAATCCATATAATATTAATAAGAAAGATAAGGTTATAATGCCTTTTTCAAATATTACATTATTTATTTTAACATTAACCAATTATTGCAAATAGAATATCATCTAGTGTTCTATAATGAAAGTAAAATAACAACAATAATAAAATAAATCATCAGTAAAATAGAATAAATCCTTTATATAGAAGTCTAATATAACTTCAGAGAATTGACTACATAACATAACCATATGCAGAATAAATAACATGTACATTTATAAAAATGCAACAGCAACAATTAGATTACATAATTATACCAAGAAAATTAACATTGAGAAGGGTGTAAGACAGAGTGACTCCATATCTCCAAAACTTTTTACAGCGAATAAAAGTAAACGGAGATTAGTAAAGACATTTGGATTTTGCAGATGATGTAGTTGTGCAAACAATGCTTTAGAGCTTCAGAAAATGTTGCAGGAGTTATCAGATAAAAGTAAGACTAAAAAATAAATGTTAAAAAGACTAAAAATAATGTTCAGTGGATTTTCTCAAAAGATGAAAATAAAGATTGATTGTGATGAGTTAGAAGAAGATAACAACTACAAATACCTTGGTCAGATTATTATTACAGATGAAAACATAATAGATGAAATTAATCATAGACTAAAACTTGGTTGGAGTGCTTTTGGTAGAAATAACTTAATACTAAAAGGAAATATACCTATATATTTGAAAAAGATTTTTAATAAATGTGTTTTACCAGTTCTTACTTATGGATCTGAGACTTGGACCTTAATAGAAAAGCAATACAAAGACTTCAGACCATTCAAAGAAGTATGGAGAGATGCATGTTAGGAGTAACAAAAAGAGATCAAAAATGCAATATATGAGTAAGAGAACAAACAGGTGTTACTGACAAAGTTGAAAGAATTAAAAGACAAGTAAATTTGGGCTGGACATATTGCTAGAAAATATGACAATAGATTGATAATTGAAATCATAAGCGGGAGTCCAAGAGATTATAAAAGACCCAGAAAAAGACCACATGTGAGATGGATGAATGAAATAAGAGTGTGCAGGGGTGATGTGGAGAAGAGAGGCTAGAGATCAGAGAAGATGGTTGGAACTTGGATAGACCTTGATGATGATGCTAATAGTATCTTATATAATTTTCCATTCATTTTTATAAATGTTCATATAAATATGTAAGTTATGTTCAATGAAGTATGTTTCATATATTTATCTTTTTTTGTAGCATCTATTTTATATCCATATGTTAAATAATGAATATATAAAGCAGATTTATCATCTCACCTATTAATTGCATTGTTACATTCTTTACCTCTTATTTCTATTTTCCTGTATGACACAGTTAATTTTATGATTCCTTTTTTTGTATTAATATTTACCCAGTTATCAATATATATTAAAATAATAAAGCCAATTACTAAAGGCTTTAATAAGATTATAAATGTAGATGATAACAATCAATCCTTAAGCCATCAACAATCTTAATCTGAAGTCAAGACAACCTCCTTTAACAATATAGGTGATACCACTTTTATTGTTAAAGATTGCACTGACTACAAATTGAGATTGTTGATAGCTTAAGGGTTGATGGTCATCCATATAATTTTTTTTTATTAATGTATTATAAATTTTGGAATACTATGAACATTTGATCCATTTCTTATTTAATCTAGTCTTATTATTATCATTATAATCATTTTGCCTAGAAATGTTATTACTTTTAATATAGATTTCTTAGGGTTAAAAAATATATTTTTAATAATTTTAGGATTATATCCATAATCTTTATATAATTTAATAAACTGTTTCTTTTGTAAATCAGCTACAATTTTATCTGTATCATAATTATCATTTCTATATTTAAAATTTTAAATAACTACCATCTTTTTGCTTGTTGTGAATCTATAGGAATGTTTTTTCTTAATTTATCTTTTTTAATAAAATGTTTTAAAATAATTTTATTATCATTATCTATGTAAATTTCTATATTTTGATATTTAGTTTTATCTTCATATTACCTCAAAATTTATAAAACATTAATAAATAACAAAAATTATATTCACGATTATAAATTTTGGACAGCCGAGTAGTAAAAATCTGGATAAATTAATAAAATTAAAAGATGATATAAAATACAAAAAAGGAATTATATATAAAATTAACTGTGACCTTTGCAATATGATTTACTATGGTCATACAGGTAAACATGTTAGAAGAAAAAATCAAAGAAAATAACAATGCAATTAATAGGCAAGATAACAAATCTGCTTTATACATTCATTACTTAATATATGGACATAAAATAAATGCTATCAAAAATATTAAACCTTTAAATTACAATAAAGATAAAAAAAAAAAAGACAAATATATGAAACATATTATATTAAGCATAACTTAAATAATTGCAAGAACATTTATAAAACTTCAATAAATTTATTTAACAACTGTTCAATTAAAAATGATTGGAAAATTATATAAGATATTAGATATAAAATAACATATGCATGCATTATTTATTTTGTACATTGTCATGTTATATAATCAATTCTTTGAAGTTATATTGGATATCTATATAATTTTATTCTATTTTATTTTCATATTGTTGTTATTTTACTTCCATTATGGAATACTAGGTGGTGTTTTATTTGCATTAATATTAAAATAGATGATTTAACATTTGAAAGGGTATGAAACTATGTGTTGATAAAGGCTTTTCGTGTGTAATATAGATGTTGTATAGGATTTTTATTATTTATTATAATTTATATTTTATTGTATTATGCTATACTTAAGCAATAGTAAAACACATTTCAAAAACATAGGTATATATTTTTTTCATGCTCTTTCTTCCAAAATAAACATTTCAACTAACTTTAATTCTATCATTAATTTCCTCCATTATGTTTTTATTTACATTCTTTATTAGTTTCTAAATAAAATATTAATTCATTTTATAATATTATATAAAATCATAATATAGTGTTAGCTGCTTTTTTTACAATTTATTTTAACTGAAGGTTGATTATGGATAAAATCATCTTACCATATCATTTAGTGACCAAAAATTATTAATATACAATAAATTTTTCCACCATGTATCCTTGCAGTAATTCTTTTCTAAACCTTCTTGGGGCCACAATGGACCACTTCCAAAATACTTGAACAATGAAATATATGTACCCATAAATAACATATAAACTGGAGTCAACCTAAAAGGTAAAAAAAAATACATTTAAAAAAATTTAATTGCATATTTGAGCAGCAAATTTATTTCTATTCTAGTTCTGCCATCTAGTGTAAACTTGAGTAATCAATTAACCACTAGATACCAGATGGTAATGCTTAATAAATTCCTATTCAGTTCTATCTAATCGATATCTTCAGACCATAGTTTATGGCTTTCATGAACTTTCAACCTGGATTTATTTGAAACTATGTTGCCTCCAAACCATTACTGTTATTTAAGCAGTACTATCCGACATATATTGAATCAAACTTACACATGATAACAAAATTGGAATAAGAGAAATAGATTTCCTACTTAAAAGTGATATATAGACAGAAGTCATATCATGTTTTATTGATATTACAAAAATATGTAGATACTAAACTAGTGTCACATCTATATAACTATGCAAATAAGAAAACTTGGATCCCAACCATTAAGATGTTTTTGAATTTCAGGTTGATAGCTTGATAGTAAAAACAGAGATAGGAAAGGCACATTAGATCCAAAAAATCCAGGTGCACCAAGTCCAGATCCAAAATCCCCTACTGACAAAAACCTGAAGTAGATACTACTTTTGGGAATATTGATAGGAAAATACTGGAAGGGGATTTATTAAATACAACCATCTGAAATGTATTGATAACTCAAGCTTACAGAAATGGAGTAGGAAAATAAATTTATTACTTAAAAGTAATATGTAGGCAGAGGATGTGTTATATGCATATTAATTAAATATTTATTGTAAGATCTTTACCACATTATGTATTTAGTATGTGTAGATTTATTTCTCTGCTTAGTGGGTTGAGTAAATCAAGCGATAGCATACTTTAATAAGTGATAACATATGATGATCATCATCACTGGTGATAGTTGGACCCAGCATGCTTTTTCTTAATAATTTTAGTATCCCATTTTATGAGGTATATCATAAATTTAACAAACTCTTTATAATGAATTAAGTACAGTATGTCACAATGAAGGGGTGATTGGTTCTATATACAAGTTGCCTGTAATATATGTGTTAATCAGTGACAACAGTTTAGCTATTCACACAAAAATGTTAAGGCGCTATTATTTTTGGATTGTAAGTTACAATATTAAATGTGACAATATGTTTTATGCCTTAAACTCAGGATGGAACAATGTTTTAACATTAAATTTTGTTTTAAATTACAAAAACTATTACTGAAATCTTTGAAATGACTTAAAGATGTGTATGACAATGAAGCCATAAATCGTAAGAATGTTTTCAAGTAGTCTGCAAGATTTTATGATATCAAGGAGAACACTTAAGATGATCTATGATGATACAAAATACTCTGTTACATTTCATGTCGTAATTTGGATCAAGATATGTTAGCAACTTAAAATTTAAATGGGGAACTGCTAAACAATGTCTATAATAACGTGTTAATTCAAAGATTCACTGGAACATACTATTTATATATATCTGAACAGAAAGTAACTGAAGCTTCTACTGAATTGTATAATGTAAATAAACTCTCCAAAAGACAGATGATAATTCCTGTTCAGTTACAAATATTTTGAGTATTTTTATTATTTACATAAATATGATGTATGCTTTATATTGTGTTAATTAGATTTTTATCACTTTTAAATAAAAATAATTTTCACATGACCAGAATTAAAAATAAACTCAGACTTATTGTTGTCGATGAATAATGCTTTAAATAGCTTATTGGGATTAAAATATTTCACATTTTGAATGAATAAGAACATATAACTCTTATATGTAAACCTATTCATGGAACAACCAAGTCTGGAAACATTACTATGATATATTCAAAAGCCAGATTCCCCCCAAAATAATTTAAATAAACTTGAAAATAATACCCACCTTTTCTTATATTAGTGCTAATCTATTTTCAGATAAAAAATTATTTGACATATGCAATGACACTGATATAAGAAAAGGTGAGTCTTATTAGTTTGTTTAAGTGACACTCTGAGGATGTGACTTTTGAATTATCATGGCAACAATTTCAAACTTGATTGTTAAATGAATAGGCTTATATAATTAGTGTTATATAAGTTACTTACCGACTTGTTAAGTTTTATATTACATAAATAACAAAATACAAATATATCGATGCGTAAATCAGATATATATATATATATATATCAGCAGCCAAACATGCTTTGGGTGCTGTATAATACACTCATGGCATTCAACTTAACAACCATTAAATGCTTAGAATCTAATGTAACAGCATCAAAAATATGCTCAACTATTGATGTTTTATATTTTATATATTCTGATTTACACATTGGAATGTCTTTTATTATTAATTTCTTATACATATAATTCCTGAATTATTGACTTATTAACAATATGCTTATTACCCCTATACTCGCTAGATATATGCCAATGCAAAAGGAGCATTTGCATTGACAGATCCAAATCTGTATAATGATAGCATATGTAATAAATTTCTAAATAAGAATGAAATGTAATATATTCCAGATTAATTTTATAAATGGCTTAATTCTGTCCTACGTGGTAAAATGTCAGACTTTGGAATATAAGTTCAGTAGATTGATTCCAATTCTGGCACTTATGACACTCAAAGTTCTTAAGGATTTCCAAGCAATAAAAACATTCAATAATTTGTTTTGTCCAGTTTATTTCTGACTTACATGGGAGAGTTTATTTCTTATTCATTTTAATGTTCAAATAAGTCAAGAATTGTAAGTCAAATATTTAATATATATAAATACATTATGAAGTAGTGATAACATGTACTCATCAATCTCACATCTGGTTTAAAATGTTTAAAACCGAAGTGATGTGATGCGATGTACTGTAGCTTCTCCTTAAACGAAGTCAAGAATCTCTCAGCAATTATGCCCAGAGCCACTTTATTTTCCATTCCCCAATCTAAGTTTT
Organism: Epiperipatus broadwayi; assembly: GCA_028023455.1. Taxonomy (NCBI): domain Eukaryota; kingdom Metazoa; phylum Onychophora; class Udeonychophora; order Euonychophora; family Peripatidae; genus Epiperipatus; species Epiperipatus broadwayi. The sequence continues at coordinate 208,892 of JAQFVV010006947.1, read as the reverse complement.
CCCATATTCTGCCCCATCCCATTTCCACAATATAATCTTTGTCAACTCTATGGCCTTTATATCTAAATTCTCCTTATCTTTTCACAAAACCAGCATAAAAACCAATAATCCACTTTCTCTATAATCACTTTTTCATATTTATTCTCCATAACTTCATTATATGTGCCCTTTCTGTTTTCAAGCATTTACATTCAATTAACAGATGCCTAATATTTTCTATTCCTTCCTTACATAATTTACAAATTAAATCACCCATATTTTTCCATTTACATGTATATTCTCTAGTTGCTAAAGATCCTGTTCGAACCTTAAACAATAAACTACTTTCCTTACTATTATCATATATTAACTCGCACCTAATATTCTGTTTATTTCTATATATATATTTAAACTCTTTTTACTCTCCATACTAATTCTCCATCTCTCTAACTCCCTATTACTTATTAATAAATCTATTCTTTTATCCTATTCCTTACCACTATAACACTCAACAATCCTCCTAACACAATCATCCCATCTTTTGTACAAATATACCGATATAAATTCTTTATCCAAATCTTTTGCATAATGCATTACCTTTTTCACCCATCTTCTTGCCTGCCCTTTACTCACAACCCAATTAAATACTATTTTGGCTATTCTTTTATTATCCATAAACTGCAATCTACCAAACATTTTCATTTTACTTTTTGCATCTCTCATAGAAAAACTTGACCATCCCATTTCTCCTTGAATTGCCTCCCTTGCTGTCCATACATCTGCATCCAATGCATGTCTTCCTACTTCCCTTTGAACTTTTTATAAGTAATTTAATACCCCTTTACTAACACATAATTCATCATTACTATATGTTAATCCTGCTACTGCAACTCCCTTCCATATAATTCTCTCATGCAGCAATGCCACCCAGCATAAGTCCTACAATCAATGGATGCAAGAAAGTTAAGTAAATAGGTAAAAGATGGCTGCTGGACAGTTGCATTAGATTCTAAGATCTAGGTGCTGTGCTCTCATATCCAAGACTTCTGAAGGCCATATGTTAAAAACTAGTCTGGAGACATTGGGTGAATAGGCACTAGATAGAATTTTATATACAAACTTTCTTTTATTCATTGATTACTAAGGCTTGCACTGGGTGGCACCGCTACATGGAGAGTTTGCTACTATTTTCAATTATATTACTCAATTGGTTTGTTTGCCATTCTAAAAATAGACAACTATATGGAATGAATTATTTTTCTCAAGGAAACAATATTGTAAAAATAGAAAAGACTAGATATCAATTATATTTGTATGTGTGGGTTTTTTAATTAATGCTTTTCAAAATATAAACATCAATTTTTAAAATATTCCTAGGACTAAATTCTGAATGAAAGATAAGAATAACTTTTGAATTCTGGACAATTTTCAATGTTTATGAAAGATAAAGTTAATTAGAGAATAGAATGTTTCAAAGTAATATTTTTTATCCAAAAGATTCATTAATAAAGTTATTTCTATTTGATGCATTATAGTGAATACATGCTTTTTTAGATTTCAGTAATAGTGCCACCTAGTGCAAACCTTAATAATCAATAGATGCTAAGTTTGCATTATAACTACTATCCAGTGCCTTCCCATTGATATCTCTAATTTCTAGTTTATAATTTTCATCAGTGAGGAGCCCAGCTTTTGAAGCATTGCACCTGGATCTTTAGATCTAATATGCTTCCTCTTAAGTACTCACTTTTACTTTTTTCCTTAACTATAAACTATCAGACCAAGCTGATAACATACATTTTAAATCCAAGATAATTTGTCTATATTTAAATGTTCAACTATGTGTTAGAAAAGTATTTGTCTATATAGGTATCTTTGGTTTTTACTAACCATAGTGATCATTCTTCTTTGAACAGACTTAGTGACTATGGTTATTAGAAAGCAAAAACATCAAATATTATACAGGATTGACATCAATACTAGTTAAAAAATAATGGTTACTATGGTTATTAAAAAAAACAAAAGCATCAAAATATATAGATACTCAACTGTTTTCAGATTTGTATGACTACACAAGCAAATTAGCTTGAACTGAAATCATTAGTGCCTTTAGTTGGATAATGTTTAATTTAAATATGTTGTGGTTTTGTAGTTCTTTACATTTGAGAAGTCTGCTTGTAGCAGTGAAACCACTGGTAGTGTTTTAGATTTTATTTTCTTGGCTAGTCCGCTTGAGTTTTGGATTTAGGGTAATTTTGACTAGTCTAATAAATATTAATAATAATCATTAATTTTAAATAATAATCATTAATTTTAACTGAAGTGATAATTGCAAAGTTATTAATGCAGAAAGTTTGGCACTTGTAAATTAAAGAGTAACAATATATATATTTATATATACATCATCAAAATCAATAACCAACAATTTCAATCTGTTGTCAAGGCAAACTCCTTTTACAATAAAGGTGAATACCCATCCATATCTATGGTCCATTATGTTTACATAGAACTAAAGATTGCATCTTGACTAAAGACAATAAGTTTACTAATTCAAAGAAGTTTAGATAAACTTCATTGAACAGGCAAATATAATCTGTTCGAGAGCAGACTAACAAATAGACAATTGACAGTAGACTGAGATTGTTGATTACTTATTGATATTAGTGTTTTTTAGGTGTTGACTGGACTCATGTATTTAACATTTGTAAACATATCTTGCCTCGAGCATTATCATCTAATAATACATAGTTTCAGTGGCATTTGAAAATTATATTTCACTATTTATTAGTCTGATTTCAGAACAGGTTTTATTTGCCTGTTTAATGAGGTTTATTTAAATTTCTTTGAATTAATAATTAGTGAAGTTGCAATCTTTGGTGTCTACATAAACATTCTAGACCATAGATAAAATTGAGTATCAACCTTTATTGTAAAAGGAGGTTGTCATGACAAAAGATTGAGATTATTGATTGTTACTGATATTGTTGTTGTCCAAGTATTGACTGCTTTCATGTATTTATATTTGTAAAACTATGTAGCCTTGAACATTATTAGTTTTATTATCTAAGTAATATATACATTTACTCTACATTCAAATAACATACCTCCAAAATCGATGAAAATAAAACTTTGGCAGTGAAACAGTACCATTTTTAGAATATTCTTTCATAAACAAATAACCCACAAGTAGGCCACTAAAAGATGGAAAAAAAAGTATAAATTTCATTATTTGCATTTTAAAAATGAATTCATTTACAAATAAAATCTTATACAATCAAAGAAAATAAATTCAAAATTAGATTAAGTAAGTATATAAAAAATGGCAAAAAATGAACTAGCAAATTGCTAATATGCTAAATCTTTGGTAAATTATTACTAATAGTTAAGTCATATCTAGAAAGTATTAGCAAAGATAAGCAAATATTATAAACAATGCAGCTGTGCCATTAGAAATAGTGATGGAGCGACAAATTATAAAGCTAAAGGTTTTCGAATCAAAAAGCATAATCCATTTCTGGTGCTTGAATGTTATATGATCTCCCAAACAATTATCCATTTGATTGGTTTTTCTTTTTTTAAAACAAAACATAAAATATTACTAACCAATACTTCACTGAGTACCAAATAGATTAATTTTTAATAAAAAAATCTCAATAGTAAAATAATGTCTCAAAATAAAACAAAAAATATAGATTATATATAACCAATAAAAATCAACTATAACATAAAAAAAAAAGAAATGATTAGATAATAGTAATAATGTTAAAATATGCAAATTATTTCATAATATACACATATATGTAAATTTGCATTATCAATGTCCATTGACAGTTTACTGTGGAAAGGTTTCTTCAACATTTTCTGTAACAATTGAGTAACATTTCCTATCTTATGAATCTATTTCAAAGTATTTCGGTGATATTTGTCTTTTTCTGTCCAGAAGACAAATGTCCTAACTTAACAAATATCACTTCTTCTTATATGTCCATCCCATTTTCATTCAAGCTCATTAATTCTTCAATAACATCAGTAATACTAATATAGCTTTAAACCTATTCATTTAAATTTAAGCTCCTATTTTATATTGGTTAAATCTTTATTTCTATTAGAATTTGAAGCCCATATTTCTTAACCTGAAATCAATATTGGTGACAAATTGATTAAAATATATATTTTTTGTTGAGTAAAGATATGCTGCTTGAAATATGATATTAAATCTGATAATAACAGCAAATCACAAGTTTTTTCCTCTGGTGCCATCTAGCGTAAGCTTGAGAAAACTGATTTCCAAATGCATATAAAGTCTCTATCCTTGGTATTTGAACTTCCATTCTCAGATTGGATTTTAGTTTTTGGTCTTTGTCAATGACTCAAATTTATATTAGATATCACTAGAGTATAGAGCTACTCGTTTTTATTAAATCTTTTAAATGCATTTTATTCCCATTTAATTGTAATGATTACTTCCATTTCACTTGCTTTAATTAATATCATTATCCAATATTTCAAATTTCTTTCCATAAGCTATAATTTCCTCAGACAATAGAAACTGCTCAATATTTCTTTAGTTTTATTAAAATAGGCTTCTAGATTTTCTTCAAACTCCTTAAATATGGCAAAAGGTAATATAATCTTCTGCAAACCTAGAATGATTTGGATAATAATTTATATTGCTAAAACTTATAAAATTAATGAAAACAATTTGGGAGATATTGAACCACCTTCATGTTTTCATCTTGAATTTTTCTGGGGTTTTATGTAACTTTATCAAAAAGCAGCATTTTCATCTTTTTGCTCTACACATGCATCATATGTTTAAATTGCTTCAATAAGTTTAGATCACTAGAAGAGTGACAGACATGAGAAAAGTTCTTGGATCGAAGCTCAAATTGTCACCTTTGGTTACTTGAATGTTTGACAACACCTGGACCAACTAACCAATCAATTATTTTTTTAAAATTTGTCTTTGAATTATTTCAAATAAACAATTTATAGATGATTCATATTACAACATCCCATTTCTGTATCCTATCAGATCTTCTGAATGAGCAAAATATCACATAATAGTGTATAGTATATACACAATGTGACCCAGTAAAAGGATGACTGATTCTCTTCCCAAATTGCTGCTGCCCATCTCTCAGAATCAATGCATGTATTACATAGCAATATAATTTAGCTATTCACCACAAAGATTTTATGGTGATAGCATGTCTGGATCATGGGTTGCAGCGTGAAATGTAATAGTGTGATTCTTTACTTAATTCTTGATGGAAAAATGCTCTAACATTAATATTTGTTTTAAAATATTTGCAATGTGTGCCACCATGAATCACAAGAATGTTTTCAAGTTGTTCACAAGATTTCATGATGTCAGTGAAAACACCGAAGGCAATCTACAGTGATCCAAAACACACACAGACAGGATTTTAAAATTTTTGTAATGAATAGTGAAACTGTCACAGTGCAACACATGTTGATTTATAGATGGTGCTGCAGGCAGCATGGAGAGAAAAACAGACATCTTTACACTGGGACCCATTGTATATATTTGGAGAAAAAAGTGACAAAACTTAAACAGCACCCTTTTTACATTAACTATAGTTTCATTCATTATTTTTATCTAAGATCTTGAGAGATCTGAATAATGTAAGACATCAATTCTATGTCATTTTCACAATTATCTATTGTATTATGTAATTGAGAATTGCAGTGAGTTAAAGATTCCTGAATTAAATCTCAATTAATCACTTTGGTACACAAGCATCACAACTTTTGAGCAACTAATTATATATTATTATAGTTATTTATTTAAAGGCAGGTCTCAAACAATATCCTTGATTATTTTCTCTAAAACATCATTATCTGCTCTACCTTCAAAAATCTGCAGGTATTTCTTTTAGGCCATCTATCAGTAAGTGAAGTTGTGATATAAGCTGTATCAATATACACCAGGGATTTCCAACCTATGGCCTGATCATCACATGTGGTCTAGGATGGGTATAAGAATGTGATCCAATGCTTTATCATAAATTTGCTTAAAACACTACAAGATTTTTTTGTGATCATGTAATGTGATTAAAATAAATATACATACTCACTCAAATATGTCAAATATCCAACTAGTTTTTTTTTCCTTCCTTTACTTTTATTATAAAAATATATATAAAAAAACATCAATGGTGTTTTATTATTTAAATATAAACATTTTCTATATTAATGATCACAAATTTGGAACCTGAATAATTAGTACTATTATTTAATGACGTTTTTTGCTTATCTGTGGTGAATATTATGAAAATTATGCAGGATTTTTTTATTTTGCTTATCAGTTTTCGGAAATATTTTTATATTTAATGTGCGGCCCAAGACAACTCCTCTTTTCTCAATGTAGTCCAGAGATGTCAAAAGATTGGACACCCCTGACATACACTGTGCTATGCTGTAAAAATGTAAATAAGCAAAAAAATTTAAGTAAACAACAAAAACAATCATCAAAAGCTATATGGCAGTAATCATTTTCCGGTTCAGAACACCACATGTGATCATGTTTTGTAATAATGTTTCTTCAGCTTATGTTGCACACACAAACATTTTATTCTTCAGTTTATTATTATTCTCAAAATCTGATTTACAGTATTTAACATAATAAAATGTTTTCTACTAATAAAATGTTTCTATGTGTAGTACTAAAAGTTTTACAAATTTTAAGAGTGTTTGTAAAATTGATATCGTTTTGAAAACATTAAAGCAACTAGAGAGTATGAAAATAGAAGTTATTAAAGACAAATGATATCACCCAGAACATATTTAATGGCAATGAAATTCAGAACTTCACTATAATGTATGGTAACTTTTTATTTTTTTAATTTTTTGAGTAAATGTAAATGAATGAACACACACACAGTAAATATATAGATAAATGTGCTCCTTGAATTTATTAATAACTACATTAGTATTATGTTTTAATCTTGTTTTCCCTGTAATCTTAATTTAATCATATTAAAAAAAAGGCATCTGTGTTTTATATATATATATATAGATGAAAGTATTGCACAATTGTAGTTGAATAAATATTTTACTGCAGTCAAAATTTATCAGTAAAACATGAGCTATTACATGCAATGTACAATATACATGAGAAGAATTTGGAACAAAATATAGTGGGTGTCATGGATCCATTGTGTTTCCTTATTCTACCATTTTTTCTATCATGATTTGTAAATCCATCCAACAAATCTTTCATAACCCTTCTACCACTAAGTATATGCCAATCCAATTTTTCTTAATTTTCACAATAAATAATTCTTTTCTATTAATTCTTTTTCAACATTTCTAATCACGAACTTCCAAATTCTGCACTCTTTCAGATAAGTATATTTCCGCATAACCTCTAATTTTTTCTCCTCTATCCTTAGATGTCTAAATCTCTACTTCATATAAAGTTATATTCTAAGCAAAATATTTTGTTTCTTCTTAAATTCTAATTTTAACCAGCTGCTAATTAATCTCTTAGCTTATTAAAATACAGTGTTTGGCTCTAGTGATTCTCAGTCCAATTTCTCAATGGGTGTATCTATTATCAGTTTAACTGTCTTCCCAGTTTTCAAAACTATTATTTTAATATATATCTTCTCATTCTTGTTGCTCTCAAATGTTCATTTACTCTACCAAATTTCATGGTTTGACCTCTATTTGCATTTATTCTTACCACCAAATTTGTTACAAATTCCAGTTGTATGATTAATTCATCTTTTCCATTTACAAATATTATTGAATTTCCTTTACCAATGTTAACTTCATCCTCATCGAAACAATATTTGTTCACAACTCTCGTGAATAATTATTAAGTAAAACCATGAACTATAGCATCCTTTCCTCTCATCTCTTTTTAAATGTTTCTCTTGGAGAAAGAACTTTTATTCTTACAATTAAAATAAATGGAAATGATTTTTTTTTTTATCAATAACAAACATATAAAATTAAACATCAATTGATTTTAAACTTAAAGGTCAAATAGAAACTCCATTTTAACATTTAAATTGCTTTTACGAAAGTTCTTAATTATTTAAAAAATTTTTAAGTTCATTGTTAACAGCTTACGGAAGAAGAGTCCAGGTTCTTGTTTTTCCACGGAGTCCTTGTTTGAAACCCGGTCAGATGTTCCGGAGGCAGCATTAGTTGGTTCCTTTCGGTATCACAATCAGTTCATTTTTTAAAATAGAGAGAGAGTGTGTGATATTGCGTCTCTATCACCACTCTCAAAACAAACAGCTGGAACTGCCCAATACTCAATATTTCTCCTTTTTATATTATCCACACGGATTCAAACAACAAAACGTCACTAATCTGTTTTTTCGTTATGGTCTGGGCCAAGGCTTAGTGCTTCCATTTGTCAAGCTAAAATCTCTTTCTTCTCTTATCTAACTTTCCATATGACTTTTTAATTAAATAGCTTTTAGATAATTAATAAACAATCATTTCCTTTTATAGATTACAGGAATTAATTAATACCTGTTTTTATTTTAACTTACGTTATTTTTTTATTAAAATAATTTTATATTTCAATCTTGTATTTTTTTATTTAAAAAAAATACATTCAAATACTTTTTTTTTTGTTTATGAAAAAAAAAATATTTTTAAAGTTTAACATCTGTGCGAATGTATACACGTTTAACAATGTTTTAATTTTAGCGTTTAGTTTTTTACTTTTATTTGCGAACTTTTAAGTTTTTATTTTAAATTAATGTAACGACATATTTATATATCGTTACAATATATATATATATTGTAACAGCACAGAAAAAGAAGGGGTGAACATGAGCATGAGAGATCAGCAAAGAATAGAACTAACTATAAGTTAACTCAGCATTAAACAAAAGTGATTAAATTATTCATCATTATGAATAATCATAAAATCAAAAATCAACAGTCAATCTGGCCACTGCCAAACTTGGGGCAGATTGTATAAACAATAATTTGGAAGGCACAGATTAAATTGCTAATTCATTAAAATATAATAATAATAAAAATAATGCTGGAATATAAAAACATGCTTATTATCATCAATGCTCAGGCCACATAATACCATTAATGTACTGGTCGACTATAAATTTAATTTCTAATAAAAAACATATAAAAATGTAATGTATAGACTTTAAAAATGATACCTTTGTACCATACAGGATTATCATCTGGATGTCCAAAACATCAACATAAACCCCAATATCCATATATAAACCAACTGTAGGCTCTAATCTAACTCAGAGAGCAAGATTCTAGGGATTGTGATTGTAAACAAGACAAAATAACCAACATATACTATTTTAAACTTATTTTAGTATAAAATAAATTGACAGGAATAACTTAAAACAATTAATAAATTTATTAATTAGAAAGAATAACAATAAAATCAAATTAAAGATCTGTTAAGTACACTAAAAATGTAAATATATCATTCTGACTTTGATTAAAATCAAAAACAAAATAGGCTATAACATTGTAATTTACAGATATTTCAATCTGTTTATATGATACACACTTATATAAGCACAAAGATGTGCCTATATAATAATACAAAATCAACATATTCAAATTGTCAATAAACCAACAAAAAAATTCAATTCATTTTAATAAGACATACATGACTGATTTTAATATATATGGGTACCCATGCAAATGTGCGCACACACTGATGTTTATATCCTAATGATATTTCATTCTTTAATAATCAATGTATTAAATCCATATTCTTATATTCTCACAGGACATAATTAACTCAATATTAAACATATACATAAAATAAATACACATATAAAATATTTATTCTAATATAAAATAAATGGTATGAATTTTAAATAAATCAAAATTATTATTCCATTATTTTTTTAATTGCAAGTTTTTAAAAGAAAGCATTATCTTTAACAGTTCAGTTTGCAAGTTATTTTAAAACTCTGGCTTTTGTTTCTTCATTTCCAATATTTAAGAAAGATTTTCAAGCTTACTTTTTAATTCCAAAATAAAATATAAAGAAAAAAAAACATCTGGAGATAAGCTGGTCATTTACTCTTATTTTCTTCTTATATCTTCTTTTTAGAAGAACAATTTAGTCAAAAGTTATTTACTTTTAAAATGTATAAATGAAAGATTTAAATTTAACTGCAACATTAAGTGTTTGAAATGCTGTCATTTTCAATAGATTTACTCTACTCACCAGCTAATATCTACTCATGAACTAGATCTCCTGTATGCACATTATATATACGACCACAGTAACTTTGTGCTTCTTTGCATATAAATGAATCAGCATATGTATGAAATCATAGCATGGTAATCTTTCAGTTTTCTGGCTATTATTGGAATCTCTTGGTAAGCTGGCCTAGTATAATCATGTCTATGATAGAGTAATATACTGACTTATTGACACTTTCAGGAAAGGTTATATATCGGTAAATGATGGCAGTCAGTCAGCCCCATTCAGTCTCTACAGTTTGATAAACATCAGGCAGGTAAGTAGCATAGTACATGAATATGGGCTATGAATCACAGAAATTCTGGCCCTTACTTCCTTGTGAAGTCAAACTCTGCTATCGTGACACTAGCAGCAGTTAGTTTGTACTTTATATCTGCCTTCACTTTATATCATCTATTTCTTTCAAACCGACTTTTTATACAATCTATGATCGAATTTGAAAACACAATAACTAAGTAAGTTTTTTCTTTATCTTGATCAGAAAAAAAAAAAATCAATGTCTCTTTTCAATTTACATTAATCAAAATCAAATTTTATCTAAAAAATTTTCTTAATACTTCAAACAAAATCAGATTGTAGAAATTTACAATCAATGTATATTATAATACTTTTTTATTTATCAACAGTAATTTTAACTAAAAAAAAAAAAATCTTATTTAATCTAATTAAAAATAGAGGACTATTACAATAACTGGTATTAACTATTATAACATGAAAACAAGTTTGTTTTAGATTTTTTTAATTTTTCAAATCAGAATCAAATAAAAAATAAAAACCTTTTTTATATGTTTAATTTAAAATATAATAATTTTAAATAGTTAGTTCAGTGTATATATTTTAAATAATCATCTACAAAAAATTTTGTTTGTGTTTATTTCCATTTTTCTATTAAACTTTATATATATATTGTGCCCTTTGTATGGGTCACCATTTAAGTTTTGTGCTAATCTAGTAGAAAATTTTAAATTTAAAAGTATTTTAAATGTGTGATGTTGACTTTGCTTGTGGTAATGTTACCATAAGTTTAATTAGAGCAATCTATGAGTATTTGATATGTGAATTGTGTTGATATTGAGAAGATATTTAAAAAAATGATGATGATTATGATGTAATACTGCATTAATAAATTTAATGACAAATGTTTAAAGCTAAAGTATTTAAAAGATAAGTTAAAATTAGACAAAGATATTTATTTAATTTGAAATATATGTTAAAAGTGAATAGAAATATTTTAAATTATAAGTACTCAAATTGAGATTAATATTTGATTTTAATCATATTAAATAATTATTTTAAAATCTGATATAATATCTTATTTATTTTTTAAAAATAAGTATTTATTTTAAAAAACAATTGTTAAGTTATTTTTAGATTATGGGAAGCGTTTCTTGTATTATAAAAAAACAGATGTTAATTAGAGATACACACACATGCTTGGAAGCTTTCTCATAAAGTTGCAAAACTATTTTAAAATTATGTTGTGAAATTTATAAATAATACGTGAGTTATCACGAGATAAAAATAAAAGATATTAATGTAAAATATTAAATCTGATTTTTAAAAAAATATTGTCTTAAAAATATAACGTATTTAAAAGATTTAGTTTATTTTAAAATGATTTTATAAAAGTTAAGATTTAAATCAAGTGAGAAAGAATATTTTAAAAAATGTTTGATAGATTTGAATAAACGATAAAGATTATTTTTAAAAATGTAATAATATTAAATATTAAATAAGTCATTATTTTATTTTTAATAGTGAATTAGTAAGTATGTAAATAAGCTAGAAAGTTTGATTGTTTAAATGTACCAATCAGATAAGGAGTTTCTGGCAGTATAAAAGCTGGATTCAATTGTTGAGGGGGGCTCTCTGTAATTAAATTTCTAAGTTAATCGTGCTATTGAAAAATAGCTAAGTAAATTTAAAAACGCTCTTAAAATCAGTGTTAAAATCATAAGAGTGTTATTGTATATAATTTTATAATTTTTTAAATGATAAGTATGCAGTAGAAACTTAATAATTCCCTATTGGTCTTCTCAATATCGAAGCTCAATTTACGTACGAATAATCATGGAAACATCACGTATTGTAGAAATATATCAGAAACTTTACGCTAGAAAAGTAACAGACGCTGGATTAGTACAGAAAACTATAAGATGGAGAAAAGTAGTATTTTGGACTATAAATAGTATTAAAAAGTTTAAATTACTATTGTCTATTATAAATAGATATTTAAAAGAAATATGAATACTTCTATAGAAAGAAAGTATTCTTGCAGATTTTTAAAAAAATAAAATGTATATCTTAAATAAAGATATAAGAAGTAGTAATTTTAATAAATACATGCCTTGTTAAGTCTTTGTGCTTAAAAGACTAAATATTGACGATTTGAAAAGGCAAATAGATTATAAATATGATTATTTAAAATCGTAATATAATAAAATTATTATATTGAAGTAATCTAAAACGCTGGACGTTATAGATGGGGAAATTAATTCTTACCTGAATATGTTATTTATAAATGCGCAAGTAATACATGGATGTCCAAACTAAATCAAACTAAACCAAGCAAGCCAAGTTGATTGAAATAATTTAATGTAAAATAATTTATAAACTATAAATTAGTTTAGAAATAATAACTTTAAAGATAATATTTTAGGAAGAACTGGATCCAGAAAGAACTTATAAACTATTTTTAATTTTTATTTTGTTTTCTTGTGGGAACTTATTTTATTTTTTTTAAAAAAAGAACGTTACCATTTTTTTTTTATAAACTTTCAAGAAACACGTGATACAACGGAACAGGAAATAGTGTTCTATTGACTTTATACGTAGGATATTTGTTAGAACTTTTATGGTAGAACAAAAGTCGTCGCTGGAAATACGTAATATGAACTTTTATTTTATTTATTTAACATAAAATTTTAAAATATTATTAAACTATTAAAAGTAGGTTAGGTACATTTATTAAATAATAACTTAAAAATAATATAATAATTAATTACATAAATTTATTTTATAATTAATATAACACGGAATATTCTAATGAATGTTTATGAGTGTAAATGTGAATGATTTTTATTTTATGAAGCTGCAAATTCCGAAGAATGCTGGATAGCAGATTGGACATTATTATTATTATGGTAAAAACATTGTATAATGATTTTAATGAATTTAATATTTTTTTTTAGATCAACCAAATATTATGTTTTGTGGAATGAATGTATAGATATTTTAAGAAAACACATACATTATATTGGCAACGAACTTTATTAAAATATGCATAAGTTTTAATCTATAATATCAACATGATACAACATTACGTAAGAAGCTTAGAAATAATTATATGATTCTTTCATAAATAAATTTTGATATTTTATTATGTTATAGTATTAGAATTATATTTATTCTTTATTTAGGTAATTATTTTATTATTTACAAGATAGGAATAGATTTGAAAAGACTCTATTTTTTTTTTTGTATTTTGTTTTATTAAATAAGTTAAGTTACGTTATGGGTAGAAGCTTATATTTGAATTGAAGTTTATTAAGTATAAACGATGTAGTATAGGTAATTTGGATGATGAATACTTTGTTTAAAGTTGATATTTGTTTTATCGGAAGTTTTAGATAAATTTAGAGGATGTTTATAAATAAAATTATCAGAAAGGATTAAAATAACATATTAAGTAAAGTAATGATTTTACACAGAAAAGAATCATAGAATTTATCTAAGGTAATGCTTTATGAATTTGAAATTGATAAATGATTTAAATAATAGTATTTGAACAGTACAGATATGTAATGCATATTTGATAAACATATAACAGGTATTACATTAAGTAAAGTACAATTATAGTCAATTATTTGTTTTACATTACAAAGATACATTAATTTTATAAAGCTATTAAGCAATGCTAATAATAAAGTAGATATATGATAATACATTATAAATGGTAATACTTAATTAATGTAACTATTTAATTAGTAGAGCTTCATTGTTTACACATGCTACATAAATAATTTTGACATATATTATTATTTGTAATGGAAGTTTATTAACATTTATTTTTAAAAATCTAAGTTTTGAAAACATACTATAATATTATTAGTATAGTATTTAAAGAATGTATAATTGCTTGTTAAGCATATGAATTAGTAACAGTATAAACTTCTTGTATTTGTAATTTCTTATTTTATTTTTTTATTTATTTTCTTAAATTCTAAAACTGTAAATAGTGTAAATAATTTTTTTATTTGAAGTTATTGTAAATAAATTTGTTAATTTGTTTTAAAAGTGTGTCGAGTTTTCATTATTTTTCACCACAGCATTTTGACATCAGATGATTTGAAATAAACATAATATTTGTACAAAAATGAATTTGTTATTGTTATTTAGAAATGAATACAATATTTGCTTAACATTATTTTATAAGAATTGATTGACATGAACAGAAAATATTGCAATAGTCATAAGATGATTATAATGCACATTATAAGAATACAATATTGTTTATTGCCACGGGTTATTAAGTATAAGATTTTTTTATCTATTCCAAAATTAAGATACCATATGAAATAAAAGATATACATATGATTGTGTATTCATTTAATGATTGATTATATAATATAAATAGATGAGATTAAATTACATTTTAAGATTAGAATTATTTATTATTATTATTAAAATAAGTTAGGTGTATCTAAGTTTGATATAAAATCCCACATCATACTTATTTACATGAGTTATTATTATTTTAAAACAGCTTAGAAGAACCTGAGATTATTTAATTATATTTTAAGTTAAAAGTTAGGAATTATTTTAGTATTATTAAAGATAATTTATTTCATTTAAAAGTCATAAGAGTGCTATAGATGTAGTGGTAAGATAATAAGGTAGTGGTAGTATTCTTATGCCATTGAGACAGTATCTTAGGAGATATTGACTCAGTGTAAATCTGCTTATTACTTTGTAACTTTACTTCGCAGTCTCATAATTTTAATATATAATTATTTAATTAATATAATCTAGAACTATATTGATTTTAATGATTGATAATAAATTTAATTAAGATATAATAATATAAAAGTATATTAAAGATAGATATGCAAATTTTAATTAAACATAATAATGTAACTGAGCTAGTTGTATTTTAAACTATTTTATATATCAAGAAGTAAGGGTACAATATATATATGTGTGTGTGTGTGTGTGTGTGTGCACTATTATGTTGTTGTATGCCATGAGACATAACTCCATATATTAAGAAATCTTTTTGAGTTCACTTTACCTGTCAAGCTTAAAGTTTAAAATTCATATCAGTTTAACATTTTGAATCCAAGTCAATCTGTTTGGACAAATGGCAGAAAAATAGAAAATTGATTTTTGTCTTATCAGTTTTCTGGATGTTTTAGTGATTTTTGTTACATTCATAACTAGAGGAATAAAATACCTATAGTTAATGAAAAACTGAAAGTAATAAAATATATAATTACTGAACTGGTTTCAGATCCATATAATTGTTCAAGCAGACTAATTTGGGTTCAAAATCTTAGCATGATTTCAATTTTTAAAGGTCAAAGCCTGATTGGATGTATGTATATTCTCTCCAACTCTAAATGGCAGCTCTTATTGATAAAGGCAAAAGCCAGAAATTAGTCTGAGGATAAGGTACTATAAACAGAAATTATATAAGCATATGGTAATCATTGATTACTCTAGCTTACCCTAGATAACTGTCAAGTGCAGAACTATTGGCAATGATTAACCTTTAATGGGAACAATTATTTTATTACTCAAATTGTGCCACCTATTGCAAGCTTGAGTAATCAAAAAAACCAAAAGGATAGTGTTTATTAAATCTCTATCCAATACTTCCTATCTGTATCTTCAGACTAGCTTCTGATTAAGGTCTTTGTCAGTGATAAATTGCATTCTGGAATCTAGTACGTATGGAATTTTTGAGATCTAATGCATTTTTTATTTAGAAACCAATTTTTTTCCTTTTTTTTATTTTTTTATTATTAAGCTGTTAGTTTGAAATTCAAACACAATAATAAAGTTTTGATTCAAACCAATTAATTGTAAAGATCTGACCATGTTGGCTTGGATTAATCATGTTTTGAATTTCATTTGGTAGCTTTTAAGAAATAAAAAATAATTACTGGATGAAAATGCCTTGGATCAAAAAATCCAGTGCATTAGATCCAAATTCAAAACTCTCATAGATCAAAGACTAGTTGGGGGATATGAATAGAGTAACACTGGAAAGATATAATTAACACTGCTACTTAATTCCTATGGATTACTCAAGTTTAAAAACAGTGGCAAATTGGAATAGTATAAACAGAGTTTATTCCTAAAAAGCATTGCATAAGCTGAGAGTATATAACATTTTTTTAACTACAACTATTATAAATTAATATCTAGATGCAAAACAATTCCTAAAGTATTACCTCAATGTAAAGAAACTGTCAACCGAAAAAGTACCATTATTAATTACTTGGAAAGCATAACTCTTCACAACATCGGGTACAATAATAATATTATCTAGAAAAAAAAAAAAATACGCACATTTATATTTAAAAATTGAAAACGTTAATCATAAATTGAAATGTCAATGTCATAAATATGTGTGTATACATATATATGTTCGACTTAATTCATTCTTAAAAAAATCGTATGTCTATTTTCAATATTTATTCAATAAAAGTGATATTTCATTTACTAAACGAAAATGAATTAGATGGATCAAAATTTAACTCGTCACTACCATTATTCAAATTCTCATGATTTTCAATCATTTTATAATTTTTTTTTTTTAAAAGACTTAAAAAAATTGTTACGAGATCAATCTTGAATTCCATGATTATTCTAATCTTTTGTTTTCAAATAAAAATTTAAGTTTAAAAACAGATTTTCTGTCTATTCAGTGTCCTAGTGAAAGAAGTGATTGTCAAGCATTGTTAGCCGAGAGGTCATCGCAGCCGCCTTGCAAGCAAGTAGTTGGTTGCAGACAATTGTGGGTTCACGTCCCGGCCGATGCTATGACATATGAGAGAAAAAAAAGAAGTGATTGGTTTTGCGATGCGCTGCGACTTCTTATTCGGAGTCAGGAATCTGTCGGCCACTATGCTCAGAAAAACTTATTAGCCACTTTCCTTTCCTTTTCCATTTCCCACCCTAAGTTTTCCTATTATTCTTTATCCTGCTCCATCTCACTGTCAACTCCACGGCCTTTATTTCTAAATTTCTTTTATCTTTTCCCAAATCCAGCATAAAAATCAAGAACCCACTTTCTGTATAATCACTTTATTTATATTTATTCTTCCATAACTTTATTATTTGTACTCTTTCCGCTTTCATGCATTTACATTCAATTAATAAATGCCTAATATTTTCTATGCCTTCACTGCACAACTTGCAGATGAAGTTACCCACATTTTTCCATTTATGTTTATATTCCCTTGTTGCTATTGTCATAAATTAAGTCACACCTAATTGCTATTGTCATAAATTAAGTCACACCTAATATTCTGTTTACTTCTATATACATTTCTGCTAATACAATCATACCACCTTTTGTTTAAATATACTGGCATAAATTTTTTGTCCAAATCTTCTGCATACCAAATTACCTATCTCACCCATCTTGTTGCCTGCCCTTTACTTATAATCCAATTAAATACTATTTTGGCTATTATCTTATTATCCATAAATTGTAATCTACCAAAGAATTTTCATTTTGCTTTCTGCATCTCTCATATAAAAACTTGACCATCCCATTTCTCATTGAATTGCCTCCGTTGCCATTCCCACATCTGCATCTAAAGCATGCCTTCTTACTTCTCTTTATATTTTTTCTAAGTAATATAACACCCCTTTACTAACACATAATGCATCATTACCATATATTAACCCTGTTACTACCACTCCTTTCTATACAATTCTAGCTATATCATATTTGTTATATGAAAACAATGTTAATTTCTTTATCAGCCCCATTCTTTTCTGTGCTTCATTTATCAATTTTTTCTCTCATTTATCCAAGCAGTTTCTGATTATTTAAGACAATTCCCAAATAGTTAAATCTATTCATTATACTTAACTTTATATTTCCTAATAAAAATTCTTTATCTTCTCCTTCTCCACTATTAATTGTCATTAATTTTGATTTTTCTTCACTAAATTTAATTCCCATCTCTTCACACACACTTGCACATGTCCTCAGTAAAACTTCCATATCTCCCTTCTTTCTGTGAACAAAAAGATATCACTGGCAAATAAAAGATCCAATAATGTATATACTCCCTTGTCATCTATTAATGGTATCTCTAATCATAATTTCTTTATAATAGAAATGGTTAGTAATATAACGGAAAATAGTAATAAAAGTAGAAAGGATAGTGAAAGATGTGAATGGAGAATAAATAATAAGAATAAGTTAGAAGAATATAAAATAAAAATTGAAGTAATCATGGAAGTGTTGGTTGGAGAATGAACATAAGGACTGGTGCGGTGAAGTAGAAAAAGTGCAAATAAAGTTTTAGGTGAGAATATTCAGAAGAATAAAAGCAGTAGAAAAAGTGGCAAATAGAGTTTTAGGTAAGAATATTCAGAAGAATAAAAGCAATAGGTAAGTGAGAGTTAGTAAAAGTGTAAAAGAAAGAGGAAAAGTATGCAGAGAATATAAATGTGCTATTAAGAACAAAGAAAGTGAAAAACATGTTAAATGGGAAAAGTATTTAAAAAAAAAAACTTGGCTAAAATATATAATTATAGAAAATGAAATTGAATAGTACTTTATATAAATAATAATAAAAAAATAAAATTTACATTGCAAATATATATTTTATAAAAAACAGGGAGAAAAAGAACAAAAATAAACTTACCATAAAAAACCATTCCGAATACAATAGTATGACCAAGAATGACCCACGACATACTTAAAAACCGAATACCATGAAGACAAGGTAATGAACCTTCTGAAAGTTTTGTATCCAAAATCTTAGAAGTTGAAGTGAGAAGAGAAAAGCATAATATAAAATTGCTGATAGAACCTGAAAAATTTGTAATTAAATACATATATAAACAATAATACTTAAAATCATAGTGAAATATAATTTATAATCCATAAGAGTATGTAGATAGTCAATAATTATCATAGTTTTAGTATTAAAAAATTGCTTGGCTGGCCTTTTGATGCAATATATATTGGTTTGACAAAGACAAATTGCATCAGAAGCCTTAGCAATTTAAATATTAATATAGAAATAATTATTAACTGTTCACACAATATTTCCAAGAGAAATGATAGGAAAAGAAAAGATAAGAAGGTTTGGGCAATTGCAAATGATTTAAATGCAATCACAGAAAGGATTCATGTATTCCATTGTAGAAAAAATGAAACATATAAATGCCGCATTTACATATTAAGCCTCATTTACATAATAAATTACATCCATATATAGCAATATTTTTCAATTGCTAAATTAATGCAGCACTATAATTCTCATAGTGGTCTGCCAAAAGCATGCTTAGTGCATTATAAAAGTCTTGAATTTCAACTTTTATCTTTTCGTAATATTCAGTTACAATGAGTTTATAAAACTATTGTGGAATATAATTTTAAATATATAATGCATACAGCTGTTTAAAAAACAATATAAACAATTTGGAAGCCAAACAATAAGCCTTTTAAAGTTCTAATAAAGACAATAATTCTCAAAAAGACAAAAAAAAAAAAATGTAAATGATTCCCGAAGTGTATTTTAACAGAAACCATATCATCTCTTCAATTGACCCAATTTCTGAGAATGTTAGTGGTTAATAAAAAAGATTAAAAAAAAATTATTTATGAATGTGAGCTAATAAAGTGATATTTATACAATGAATCAATATAGATGTAAATGAATTCAGAAGAATATTGAAAGCATAAAAATAGTAATTTGTATAATGTTTATCATGTTCTCATTATCTCAAATCACTTTAGCAAATACCTAGGTGAATCTATATTGCACCCCCCCCCCCCAAGACATATACACAATATGTCTCAGTAAAAAGGCAACTCATGATTAATTCTTTCTCCAAGTTGTCCATAACATCAATGCACTTATTTCAAGAGCTTATGTATTCTTCACAAAAATGTTAGGCACTAGTTTGTCTGGATCACAAATTACAATATACAATATGGATAGTGTGTTTTGTATCTTAATCAATGATGATACAATGTGTTAACACTACGTTTGTTTTAAATTAGGCAAAATTGTTTATGAAATATTTAAAATGAGTGACTTATGCATGGTAGTCAAGCCATGAAATCTCAAGGATGTTTTCAAATGATTTTTTGTGAGAGGCTGCATTGAAAAGGAAGAGTACTGAAGACAATTTTTGAAGGCGCACAAATACTGCCATATTTCATGTCATAACTTACAATCCAAACACAATATCTTAAAATTTTTGCAGCGAATAATTAAATTGGCATTCTCTAACACACGTATTAATTCAAAGATTGCACTGCAGGCAGAGAGTCAGACATTTTTTCTCTAATACACACTATGCACATTCAGTTCCTTCAGAAAAGAAACATTTATTATAAATAAATTTATGCCTTTTAATTAATTCACTCACATTATTCTATTCAAATAATATATTCTTTCTGCATATTTCATAACTTTGTGTACATTCCAGTTAATTTTGTCATCCCATTTCTCTTTACTTTCTTCAGCAATTTTTTCTTCTTGCACATTAAACCATCCACCGTTTCTTATTTTAACTTAATAAACATGTCTTTTCTCAGTAACAAGATTATACTTATATATAATCAATCAGTCAATCATGAAAACATTAAAGCTTTAAATATTAAATAATAAATAAATTACAGAAATGCTTTTAATTATTACAATGGAATCATTATCAACTGCATATAAAAATGAAATGGATACCCAAAGTCCCATAATGCACTATTTCACATTATCTCCAACTTTTGGAATTTACTTACTTTATAACTAAAAATAATTTCTTTTAGCCTTCTTTTCTTATTATTCTTTTTTCATGTAATAAGTAAAGTGCATAACAAACAAGGCGCTAATGTGAAAAATTCACAAAACATGGGGAATAATATGAAATACTAACTATGATGGGCGGCCTAATTTGAACATATCAAGTGTAAATGTAATAAAAAAAGATTAAAAAAATACTACATTTTGTATTTTTCTTAGGGTCTTTGTGTATATAGAACTGTAAATAAATGGTATAACTCTAAATGTTTATAAAGAATAATAAAGAAAAAAAAAAACTTTTTTGGAGTAGTTGGAACACAATCAGGAAATGGAAAAGGTTGTCGGTTATTCGAAACAAAATTCGAGGTAGGATGAGAAAAAGGTCTGTTGCAAATTGTATTGTTCGCTTTCTCATCCACAGATTTTCAACATTATTGGTGTGATATCCTGTCATCCGGGTCAACAAAGTTGTCTTGATGGATGGACAGAGTGGAGATAGACACATTGGAAAGAATATTGTTTGATCGTGGATGTATGGTTGGGAAAATGTGTTGTGGATCAGTGGTTCCAGGGTGGAGGATCTGTCTGGATTTCAGATAGGAAACATTTTCGATCTTTCTATTCCACCGAACACTTCTCTGAAGTCGTTGTATTTCGATGGAAGAAATAGGACTGTATTCATATCTGTGGTTGATTGGATCAAATCGAGAAGTGTGATTCTGTCGAAATATGACATTCTTCCGCAAAAATTAAATCTATGATCTGTTCTATCTAAGATCATCAAGTATATGAAGAAAATGTATGTGAATAATGGGTCAAAGATGGTGTGAAAAAAATGGTATGTGAGTTGTTTATTTGATTGATCTACATCTATAAATATTTGAGACATTAATGTTGAGAGAGTCTTGGTCTGACTTGGGTCAATTAGTTTGAAAGTCTATGAGAGAGTATTCAACTCTGAACTTCGAAAGAATAATTTCATTTGGGGGATATGGTTGTGAGAGACTGTAGTGATTTTGAAGGAAGAATCACATGGTAGAATTGTCTGGTAAATGTGAAATTGGTGGTCTAAATACCTAAAGAATTATTTTTGGTTATTTTTATTCTTTATGTAATTGAGAGTATATGTAACTATAAATGTCTTTTCATGAAGATGAATAAATAAAATGGATGTAACAAAACTTAATTTTAGGTCTATTTAGTCTAAAGTTATAAAAATTATGAACTACTGTATTTGGTCATTTGTGGTGAAAATTCTGAATACTTTGTTGGTGGAATTATGTATGTACTCTGTATAGCATATATAATTTGGGATGCTTGTTCTTATGATCTTCAAATCTGCCGGATCCTGGGGTAATTCTAAAAATGTAAGTTGTTCTTGTATATTTTTGGAAAAATTAGTATATTTAAGTCTAAGATATGTGAAAAATGAAAAGAGTATTTCTATAGATACGGATAAGTAATGGAAAAAAGTAATATGAAATACTAACTACCAAAATTTGTGTATCCATTTTATATTTGTACACAGTTGATAATGAAAAATGGCAGCACATGAGAGTTTCTGCAATTTAATGATTTAAAAACTAATAATTTAATGTTAGCATGATTTATTTACTTATTATATATAGATATTAGTGCAGTTTTTATTGATTATATATATATATATTTGAATATTAATAGTTTTTATCATGGATACATGACATTTTTCACCAATGAAAAACTTTTTTAATGTGTTTCTACTTTCAATTCTAATAACTTTTAGCTATGATAACCTGATGTTTATATATATATTGAACTGGAGACTTTCTCTGCTTCAAAAGTCAAACATTTTTTTAAAAAAAAGGGGAAAAAAGAAAATGTTATATAAGGTCATGTAGTTTGTTATATATATTTTTGTTTTGTAAGAGTGTGTGCCATTATAAGTAGATATATAGAGCAAACACCTGAACAGATTTTGAAATTATGTAATTTTACTTTCAAAAGATTTTAGTTAAGATAATTTTCTTTTGTTTTCATTTTAAACTATTGTAATGAAAACCAATTAAAATTTTATTTTAAAAGCTGAGACTGGTTTTCTAATTAATTAAAATTTAAGTGGTATTTAAAAAGAAAAGGAGAAATAAGAAACTGGCCTTGGTTAGATTTTTAATTAAGATCTGGTGGGAGATAAGAATAGAATATAAAAGCTCTGATTTTTTTTTTTTTTGATTGCTGATTGAGGATTTTTGGTAATTGGGAATTGTGGATTGCTATTGCTGATTGCTAATTGATAACTGTTAAAGAAACCATCGGAAAAAAAAAATTGCCTGGTTGTTATTATAGATGTTTCTATCCTAAAATCTGACTTAAAACAAAAGAATGAAGATGGCGACCATCAATTCACAATGCAAAAACTACTAGCCTTGAAGAAAAAGATCATAAGTATGCTGTGTTAAAACTATTCTAAGATGAAGCCCGGAGCTGTACAATTGTGTCATCATTAACATGTCCTAATTTCATAGTTTGAACCTGATCTTGAAATTGGCCTTTGTACTCCACAACCAGCTTACTGAAGATCAAAAACAACAGTAGTATACATTTTCTGGAACCAAACATTGCACACACTGTGGGAATAAATCAGAAGGGCACATTAAAGCCATAAAGGTAATCAAACATCCTTATATTTTAACCAGGGCTTAAGTCTCACCTTGATACTTAAAGAAAAAAAGAACATATAATCGGCTTATTCATAGAAGTTTAGATATTATTAATCGATTTATAAATATTTCTTTCATTATATGCATTTTTTAATGGAATCTATAAATTGTAGAGAATTAGTTCAAGAAATTATTTTTATCGCTTTGTCGAAGAATGTATTGAAAGTCGATATTTTATACTCATTTTTCTGTTACTATTGTTTGTTGTTAAAAGCTTTGGCAGATAATAATAGCTTTCCTTTTTATATCACCTATCCCCTTTCATTTGAAATTAATTTAATTTAATGTGTGTCTGCATTTCCTGCAGACAATAAATCTTTTGGCTGGTGATTTATTGATTATGTAGTTCTGTTTTTCTTGTATGCCATATAGAATATGAGATTTTGTTTTTATTATATTAAATATATGTAAATCGTAATATTTTCTCTTTACTTCTATGGAGGTAACCTTAAGGGCCGTATCATAAACGTGAGCCCTTATGAGTGTTTAAGGAGCATAGAACATTCTTGTTTTGGTTCTGATGTCTTTACTGGGTTAAAGAATGATTGCTCCACACTGTTCACTAACTTCCGTTCAAGATCGCCTTTACTAAAAATCTCTAAAGAAAAATGGAAATCAAAGAGAGCATAATGTGTATAGATAAATCAATAGCAGAAAGATCATTATAATGCCCTACAAGTTTAAGTGAGAAAACAAAATTTACCTGCCAAAGTGTTTGAAGCTACAATATTCACGTGCACTTTCAGACAAATATGGGGTGAACTTTTTATTAAAATTTTATTTAATAAATCTAAGTATTAATAATTATATTTGTTTTTGGATGGTGTTTGTTTTTGTGTCCTTTTATCTGAATAATTTTTAAGATATCTTTCTCTCTCTGGATCTATCTGACAGCATTTATATCACAATGTCATTATCACTTTTGATCGCTGTAAATCAAATTTTTTAGATCGACAGTAGCCTAGTGGTGTTCTTAGTGATAAAGATGTGTAGTGTCTGGTACAACTGGGAGAACGATTTTAGTGCTGCTAATGTATGGGCTTTGAGTTGTAAAACCCACATGATATTTTGTTCAGACAGTTGAGAAATATTTCAGGGGTAGGGAGGCAAAATTTAGTGTTAGGATCAGTTTATGCTAGTTGGGGTGTGTGGTGATGGAAAAGTTTAAAGTAGGGGTTCATCTTTTTAATATAAATAAATAATCAAATAGTTTTTTTATTTATTTCTAAAAATTAGAACGAAAGAGTGTTAAATAAATAAATAATAAATTGTATCAATCAATGCCCCCACCTTACCCTGTGGATTTCTTATCATGTGCACAGAATTGAACCTGAAGTGACTGTCATGCATCAGAGTATGGTGTTGTTACAAACTCAATTATATACTTTGTATATGATATCTTAAAGTTAACCTATTGAATTGTCAAATGAGAGAGAGATCAAACTAAAAGTTGGTTATATTTCCTGATTTCTCCCTTGTTAAAACTCTATTGCTCTGCTGATGGATATCAATGCATTGGCTGTTACATACCTTTGAAAGGCCGAATTTGAACCTGGCCTTTATGCGCCACTTCCGGAAAGAGAAAACTCATCCCAAAAGGATATACAATTACCAATAAAACATGACATAAATGAATAAAGAAAAATATCTACATGGCAGCAAATTTTTCACTCCCAATAAAGTGGCATCCCATGAGCTAAGCTCAGTCATCTTTTTATCCCAGGTTATTGGTGGATTAAACCACTATTGGAAATATATGCAGTTAATATTGTTGGAGAGAAAAAAATAAATGAGACAATCACAAAAACATAATTTATGAAATGAAAAACAAATATTTATTTACCCCAAATAACCCATTACACACTTAAAGAAAAATACATTCTCTAAACCCCCCCCCCCCCAAGCATTATAATATGAAAAGAAAATTAATACTAATGTTTATGTAATTTAGATATGGAATTCCCTCCCTTATTTCATATAAATACCTTTGAATGAAGTGGTCTGAGTTTCTACCCACACATGCACATATTAAGCATTACAGTTATTTATGTAATATCAAGAAAATATGGTTATACATGTATGTCTATTTGCACATCCTTTCCACTATTTACATAACACATTTTATAAGTGTGCACTTGTATATAAATCAAACACAAGCGGAGACAAAGCAAAACTATAATTTAAATCCATTTTCTATTTCTTTATGCTATATGCATATGTGTGTTATAAGCATTAACAAAAAAAAAGAGAAAACATGCACATATATGTATGCAGATCTAGGCATATTAAACTTAAGATGGAAGAATACTTTCACATGAACAATCTCACACTTTGTGGATAAATGAGTCGACATACATGTACTATACCAAAAAATACATATATCAATAAGATTCTTTTTCTTTTATTAAAGCATCTAAACAAAATTTAACTAAAAATGGTAAATAAATAAAATAACAAAATTGATACCCTCCAGCATCTTCAGATTTCATTTGGACTTCGGGGTTTCTGAGTGTGCTACACAATTGGATAACAGGGTGGCGAGGACTTCACTTTAATAATATGTAGGCATTGAGATATTCATCATCATTAGCTGGAATTAAGTGACTACATGGTGACAGCTTGGAAGGATCTGGGCAGGTGCACTGAAGTGGGCTTCTACTCCATATTCATTTCACTGGCTAATGTATATATTTTCACCTTCTTGAGGTTTCTACTCAATATTTTCTTTCTTTATGGCATCATCAATAAAATTTCAACTTATTTGTATAACTTGTTGGGACTTTTATTTGAAGCCAAGTTCGGCTTTGTTCCCTTTTCTTATTAGTTTCTTTAATATTGGATGATCAATGTCTCTTTCTTAGATGTGACCTTGATAAATGACCTCAGCAGCTTATAGCTGGAAATCATCAGTCAGATGAAAGGAACCCAGAATAGCTATGCAATACTTCTGCAAGCACGATTTCACTCCATATTGGATTATTCTATATGTTCATGCTTCTCTCTATGCTTCTATAATCAACAACAATAATAATTAATAATCATGGGAATAACCTCAGCAACTGGTGAACAGCTTATATGGCACACTCATTACACTGTGAATTTGAGTACTCCCCTGTAACTATTGCATCAACCAACTCTACCTTCGTGGCTAATGGATGAGAACAATGCATATAGCTTTTTATACCTTAATATTTCCTATAACTTATTTTAATCTTTAAATTTTATCATTTATTTCTATCTTGGTTTTCACTTAGACTACTTTAGTTGATTATGGAGCTCCATTCCATCAATTTTCATTTTTGATAAAAGGAAAGCTTCTCTCACTTTTCTGTGAAAAAGACACAAATCAAAAATAAAACAGATTTTCTCTGCCAATCTTGGTGTCTAATTGCCTCAAATGCTTTTGTTCTTAAAAATAAAATACAAAGCAGGATGGGCATTAGTACATTAGTAAAATTTAACATTCGGTAAAACAATAACTACCTGACTTTGCTTTAATATATTAGTGGAGAACATATCTGATAAACTTAAAAAAATTATATAGATGCATTGGACCATTTACAAGTAATTTTAATTATTCCATTTTTTATAAATATGTTCCAACATGTAAACTGCTTTTAAATATAAAACATAAAAAAAATATTACTCGCATATATAATTATAATATGCATAAAATTACAAATTATATATTCTTGTGTATGGGTAAAAATATATACGCAGACCATCATCATTCAGTTCACGATATTTTCATATAATTTATATCTAATTTACTGTGATTATAATAGTGATAAATACACTCCAAATTAATACAGATTAATATTTTCTTATATAAATGAATTGTAGCTTTAGCTACAGCCACCTTGTGCATAGCCACTCCAAGAGTGCCCATCATAAAATATTAGTAGTTATATTACCATAAGAAAAAAAATATTTAAAATTGAAAATAAAAGTTGAGAACTATTGGGGTTTGACTCTTGTTTTTGAAAATGGAATTTACAGAAGAAAATAATAGGGGAGTACTAGAGGAAGAAAGCTCTATTTCTTTCAAAAATCACACTAGTAGTAGAAAGGAAAAAGGAAGGGACAGAAATACAGATGTTGATAAGGATGATGATGGATATGATGAAAGAAAATAGAGAAAAATAAAGTCAGCAGATAATGATGAAAGAAATACAACAAAAGTTCTTGAAGATGGATCAAAACCAACAATAAATAAAACAAAGTCAGCAGGCAATGTGGGAAGAGTTGAAAGCTGAAATAAAAGTGACAAGGAAAGAAACTACAAAAAGGGTGGAGAAAAATCAGGAGGCCATAGAAATCATAGAAAAAAAATTTGACTAAAAATATTCAGGAAGTAGAGAAGGAAGTTAAGATGGTAAAAGACGAAGTGATTGAAGTTAGAGGAGAGTTAAAACCAGACAATGTTAGAGCAGATACTGTTGAAATAAAGATAGTATAAATAGAAGAGATGTGTAAGGATTGGGTACAGATAGAAAAAATAACTCAAGTGCAATTAGAGATACTAAAGAATGGGGGGGATTAAAATGAAATAGAAAAGGGCATAAATAGTATGGAGGGGAAATTAGAGTATGCATATCAAAACAGAAAAAAATAGGGGTAAGTTAAAGACAGAAGTAGATCAAATATGTACTGAGATAACAAGGAGCCTAGAGTGTAGAATAGCAGAGGTAGAAAGTAAACATGGGTACTCCACTACTGAGACCAAACCCTATGGAAGAGATCCTATAGAAAATGAACATAGGTATTTAGGGAATAAAAGACTGGATGGATGAACTAGCTAGTTTTTGGAAAAACAATTTCTGATCGAAACATTTAAAGCAGAGATGGGGGGGAAGCCCATTAAACCACTTTGAAAGCTTAGCTATTTTATTTCAATTTCAAAACTGGCAAGAAGAAAAAGCTATGGTAACCAGTAGACACCTCAGGAAAAGTCTCTGATTAGTGGCATATCTTATGGACAAAATCCCGAACCTAACTGCATTTCCTCTCTGAGATGGTCAAATTATATGAACCATATGTTATAATATGTCAACTATCGTTCAACAGATCATGCTGAGCAGCAGTGATAGATCTATAGAGGAAATGGCTGAATTGTTAATGTTGATAGACTTTGGTAATCTATCCAAAAAGCATATAGATAAGTTCAAAAGGCTGGACCACAATAGTGACCAAACTTTTGTCAAAAGGAAAGAACTACCAGACCGAGGACACCAGGCAGGAAGATATGAAGACAGATTCACAAAAAATAGTTAAGAGAGAGTTTTGTAATTGTAGGGGAATGGAGGACAGGGCAAATGTTAAGCAGGGTTTCTGTGTGGGGTTTAAAAATTAAAATATATATATATATTTACAAGGCATGATGGGGCAGTTGAACCAGAGTCTTTCTCTGCTTCAAAAGAAACATTTTTTTAAAAAAAGGGGAAGAGGGAAAAATGTTGTTATATAAGACTGTGTAGTTTGTTATATATTTTTTTGTTTTGTAAGAGTGCATACCATTATAAGTAGATATATAGAGCAAATATCCGATTAGATTTTAAAATTATGTAATTTTACTTTCAAAAGATTTTAGTTAAAATAATTTTCTTTTGTCTTGGTTTTAAACTATTGTAATTAAAACTAACTAAAATTTTATTTTAAAAGCTGAGATTGGTTTTCTAATTAATTAAAATTTAAGTGGTATTTAAAATGAAAAGAAGTAAGAAACTGTCCCTGATTAAATTTTTAATTAAGATGGCAGTAGATAAAAATAGAATATAAAAATCTGGTTTTTTTTTATTGCTGATTGAGGATTTTTGCTAATTGTGGATTGCTATTGCTAATTCATAACTGTTAAAGAAACCATTGAAAAAGAAAAAAAGATCATCTAGGTATTATTATAGACATTTCTATCCTAAAAACTGACTTTAAAAAAAGAGAATATGCTTATTACTGAGATAGCAACCACCAATTTACAATACAAAAACTACTAGCCTTGAAGAAAAAGATCATAAGTATGCCATGCTAAAACCATTCTAAGATGAACCCTGGTGCTCTATAATTGTCATCAATAACATGTCCTAATTTCATAGTTCGAAACTGATCCTGAAATTGACCTTCATACTCCATAACCAGCTTACTGGGGATCAAAAACAACAGCAGTGTACATTTTCTGGAACTAAACCTTGCATACACCATAGAAATAAATCAGAAGGGTACATTGAAGCCATGAAGGCAACCGAACATTCTTATATTTTAACTAGAATTTAAGTCTCAGCTTGATACTTAAAGAAAAAGAAAAAAAAGAACATATGATAAGGTTATTCATAGAAGTTTAGATATTATTAATTGATTTAAGAATATTTCTTTTATTTTATGTGCTTTCTAATGGAATCTATAAATTGTAGAGAATTAGTGCAATATTTTACTTTCATTGTTTTGTCGGAGAGTGTATTGTAAGTTGATATTTTATACTCATTTTTCTTTTATTATTATTTGTTGGTAAAAGCTTTGGCAGATAATAGTTTTCCTTTTTATATCACCTATCCCTTTCATTTGAAATTAATTTAGTTTAATGTGTGTCTGCATTTCCTGCAGATCATAGATCTATTGCCTGGCGATTTATCAATTATGTAGTTCTGTTTTTATTGTATGCCGTATAGAGTATGAGAGTTTGTTTTTATTATATTAAATTTACATAAATGGAGGAAACCTTAAGGGCCATATAATAAACATGAGACCTTATGAGTGTTTAAAAAGCATAGGATATCCTTGTTTTGGTTCCGATGTCTTTACCAAATTAAGAAATAATCGCTCCACACTGTTCATTAACTTCTATTCAAGATCACCTTTATTAAAAATATCTAAAGAAAAATAGAAATCAAAGACAGCATAATGGGTGTAGATAAATCGATGGCAGAAAGATCATTATAATGCTCTATAAGTTTAGGTGAGAAACCAAAATTATCTCTTGAAGTGTTTGAGGTTACAATATTCACATGCAGTCTCAGACAAATATGGGGTGAACTTTTTATTAAAATTTTATTTAATAAATTTAATTATTATTAATAATTATATTTGTTTTTGCTGGCATTTGTTTCTATGTCCTGTCACTCAATTGAATAAACAATGTTTAAGATTTTCTCTCTCTCCCTGGGTCTAGCTGGCAACATTTATATCAGAACATCATTATCACTTTTGATCACTGTAAATCAAATTTTCTAGGTTGATAGTAGCCTAGTGGTGCCCTCAGGGATAAAAAGATGTGTAGTGTCTGGTACAATATATATAGTAACCGTTTACTTTAAGAGCTATTTCAAAGAATAATTTAAATTTCACATAATAATCAAAATTTTAAATTTATAAAGTACATAATTGTATTAATATTGATTTTTTATTTTATTTGTATAGTTTATTAAAAGCTTAATTTATGTAATATAAGATTCTGTCAGTTTAACCAAAAGGCAGCTTTTGTAATAGTCATACATACATTCAATGCCATATTTATTTCAATTGTAAGTTTATTTAATAGTAATAAGTATATTTAAATTATATTTATCAAAATTTACAATATTTATTAAACTTTATAATAGTTATAATAGCAATACTTATTTCATTTTCATTGCAGTGACTCTTTAAAAATGTGTGTGTGGGTATGTTTGCAGAATCTTATTTTATAAAAATAAATGAAGTTCACTTCCTTGTTGGAAATAATATTTTTATTATTTCAATCAAAAATATTAAATTATTTAATATTATAATTTTAAATAATAATAATTTTTAATATAATTATTAATTAATTATTTTAAATTTGAATAGATAATTATTACAAAGAGTAAAAAGTATAATTATACTTAATTTAAAAGAAAGTAAATGTATTATTTAAATGTTTTGTTAATTTTATTATACTTTGATATTATTATTAAAAATTGTAGACAAAGTTAATTTATGCAAAAACTTTTCAATTGACTAAAAGTTGATGACCAATGAAATTGATTTAATTAATAGTCTGATGTCATACTATCTACAATATAAAAAGAAATGAGAAAACGAAATTTGAAAAAAATTGAAGAAACAATAGAAACTAATAAACCTATCACTGTTAATTCCTTAAAATTTTGTCGAGTTTTATTTTAGGTCAGTTAAAAGTTACCTTTAACAAGCTGAATAATTGTATGCAATAAGTTTTAAAAGGATTATAAAGTGATGCTAAGTAAATAAATTATTCTTTGCTGGGGAACTAATCCTATCTTGAACATTAAATTATTATCAAACTATAGTTACTATTAAAAATGCAAAGGAATAACTATATTATTCTCTAGAAAAAAATGGAAAATCTGTTTGGATAAAAATGTGTTTGGAGCCTTTATTTATTTAAAAGGAACAATTATTATAGAATTGGTAAAACACTTTATAGAACTTTAAATTAGCTATCTAATAGTAATTGTGAACTTATTTTTAAAAAGAATTATATTACAATAATGTGCATGCTGAAAGGAAACTAAAACCAAAGAGTTGACTAAATAACAGCTATGAATGAATTTCCCAGAGTAATTGATATTTTTATATAATGTTAAAATGGAAAGTGAAAAAGTAACTCTTGCTTATATTAAAGAACATATATATTTTAAGATGAATTGAAATATAATGATAATTTAAAAGAAGTAATTATTTATTTCAATAATAAAAATATCAAAGAATATAGATTATGATAATTTTTAATTTCATGAACCAACAGATATAAATATATATGACTTATAAATAAAGAACAAGAGATGAAGAGATAAAAAGTTAAGATTTAGGAATGATTACAGGAGAAACTAGTTATGTGATATATGCCTCTAACGGATATTCATATTATAGAATAATATTTAATATTTCAAGAAGTACTTTACATTAATTATATTTCAAGATATAAAGTGCACTAAATTCTCATTAAGAATCTTATATTAAACACTGAAGAGCACTAAAGTGTTTAGAAAACATTTATTAGTTGTGGATATTTTATTTCCCTTTAAAATGCTGTACTTTTAACAATGATTTTACAAGTTGGAGGAGAGAGAGAAAAATGACAGAAGAAGAAGTTGAAACCATTGACCATCGTCATGGTGATAATTGTTTAGTGTTGGGGAGGTTTTTAAAAAAAAAAATAATTGAAAAAGTTTTCAATCTGAAATTATTTTTTTTATGAATATTATGTGCTTATTATATGTATTTTTTTTAGGACTTTTAAGAAAAATAATTAAATATATGTTTTTTAATATTGATATAATTTTAAGATAACATTAGACTTTAAAATTAAAGGGATATTATGCTTATTTATAAATTATTTCATGGACATATCAAAATGTTAAAGGACAATAATTGGTAATTTTTGGGTAAATTTTATTATTCTGTATTTTAATATGCAAAAAGATAATGGTTTAGCCATAAGAAAGGTGGTAAAATTAGATTATCAATTTATTGTACTAGAATATATCTCCATTGAGAAAAAGGGATATTTCTAAGATAAAATATAAATGTATAAGATATGTATGATATTACAAGTAATGTATGGTATAACGTGTATGTAGTATTTAATGATATAAAGCATTGATCTCAAATATAGTAAAGTAGTAAGTGTATCATATGATGTTTGTCATCTTGATAAATGTTATTTGTTTTAACAAATGATTTATAATGAAAGATTTAGAAAGACTAGGAAGATAAAAGTTATATATTGTATGAGAAATATAATGTCTTATTCGGTAAGAGATTTAGAGGGATGCCAGGGTTCTAGTGGTAAGATCATAAGTAATTATAACTACCCAGGCTATAATGGGTGATAAATAAAGGTTAGTTTCCTCCATTCCTATCATGTAATGTTTTAAAATTAATTTCTTCATCCTAAATGGTATCTTTGATAGTGAATCATAGATAACCATTGTATGTAAGTGATATGTAGAAGAGTTTATAGTTTTACTTCCTATAGTTGGTAATGATAGCTTAAAGAAAAAAAAAGACGATATGCAAAACAAATACACATAGTTTTTTATAAAAGATAATAAGATATTGTTATAATGATGGTAAGAGATCAGTGATAGTGAAGATTGTAAAAGAAGTATATTTGACAAATGTTAGAGATGAATGTATAAGATTTAAAAGTGAATATTATTAATTCTTAAAGTATCTTATTTACATTACATAAACAATATAAAAGTATAAAAGGAAATCTAGTAACTAATAATATTATCAATATGATAATAATAAATCTGTACTACATTGTATGTGAATAAATTTAAGAAAGGTAAATGTTAAGTAATCTACCACCTAAACAATACTGGAAGAATATGATTGAATGAGAAGTAAAATAATTTTAATATGAATTAGAATGTTAATAATATAATTTTTTTTTAATTCATCATATGATATTGATCTAAGGAAACCAAATAAAAGGATGATTGCATTTATTTATTTTTTATTCTACCACTCAGTGCAAGCCAGAGTAATCAATGGATGCAAGAAGGTTTGTGCATAAAATCCCTATCCAGTGTCTACTCATCAAATATCCCCAGACTAGTCTCTAGCTTGTGGCTTTCATCAATGAGAAAACCTTGCACTAAGTGGCACTACTGTGGGGAGAGTTTTGGTGATCATGTGGTGTTTAGCGGTTTTTTTTATTCTAATGTATAAATGTAATTATGTTATGATAATAATATAAGTTGTACATATAGTTTAATTATAATGTATAATCGAAAATGCTATTATAAATACCTAATTATTGTGAATAAATATATGTTTTTGATCTAAACTAGACTATTAGTGTCATTTCTATGTAGAGTCATAAGTATCACAAAGTCATATTCAAATACATAGCATAACAAAGTTTTCATATGAAATTTATTTATTGGATTTTATTAGAAAAGTTCAAATAAAGAATTAAAACTTGATAAATTAAATATATGTCATTTGTGATTTATAATTCAATAAAAGTAATGTTAATTTATTTAAAATTTATGTACATGAATAATATCTGAAATTTAAATTATAAGAAATGATTTTATGTTTAGAGCATTATAAATATTCATTGTATTTAAAAGTCACACATGTGTGTAAAAGTTTAGATCTTATAAAATTATAAGATCATAACAGTATGATAAAAGTTTCTTAAAACCATCAAACATCACATGATCACCATTATTTATGCTTACACAAGCTATTTTCACAAGGCAAAACTCTTCATACAGTAGCACCACTCAGTGCAAGCCAGAGTAATCAATGGATGCAGGAAAGTTTGTGCATAAAATCCCTATCTAGTGCCTACTCATCCAATAACCTTCAAACAAGTTTCTAGCTTGTGGCTTTCATCAGTAAGGAGTCTTGTATCTGAGAGCACTGCACATAGATCTTACAATCTAATGCAAATCTCCAGCAGCCGCTTCTTACTTTTTTAACTAACCATAAAATTTTCAATCAAAATGAAAACACAATGTTTTCAAGCTAATATCATTAGCTTGTATAGTCATATAGATCTGAACTCAGTTCAGCATCTATACTTTTTGGTAAAAAGTAAGGTGGTTGCTGGAGAGTTGCATTAGATCTTAAGGTGTAGGTACAGTGTCTCAGATCCAAGTCTCCTCACTGATAAAAGCCACAAGCTAGAAACTAATCTGGACTGATAAAAGCCACAAGCTAGAAACTAGTTTGGGGATATTGGATGAGTAGGCACTAGATAGGGATTTTATGCACAAACTTTCCTGCATCCATTGATTACTCTGGCTTGCACTGTTTGTTTGGAAAGATAAAGATAATGAGTTAATGTTAAAATAATTACTATGTTTAAAGATTGATTTATGTGATATTATATTTTGATTAATAATAAGTGATTTGATTACCAGTAAATGATTATTCTGTTAATGATTATTATGTGAAGTACATGATTTAGTAACAAAATGTTTTTATAAATTATTAGGTTAATGTTAATTTAATAAGTTTTTTATTATTATGTGTGTAGTATTAAAGTTATAGGAAATAAAAGTGTTATTGTTATTTAGATGATTAGATTTCAATAAAATCCCTTTTGTTATTCAATTATCTAATTGTTAACCATTATTATTATGCTTATGAAAGAATAATCATTATCCCAGAGATGTTAATAAGATAGCTCAATAATCAATTAGATCAATTTAATGTATGTCTTTTGAGATTTAGTATATTATAAGTATAAGAATATAAATAATGATGTAAATACTTTTGATCTTTATTCAACTATGAAATTATTATGTTAGTCATGGTTTATTATGGAGATTTCCCCAATGATTGTAATATGATAATATCTGGAAAGTTTCTATAAAAGCAATACCATTGTGAAGTATATTTTATATTCTTTGCAATGTTAAAGACTATGTTTGTGACCTTTCCTATAGCCTATCTTATGTTGATTGTAGTGATAGTAAACTAATTAGAGTCTCAACAAGGATATTTTTTATTGTTTGGTGTCATAAGAATGTTACAATATAAATAATGGTTTTTTTTGGATTAAACTGTGTATTATTTTGTATTAATTCCCAACATTTCGATAAATTAACAGCCATCGCTGTCAAGGTCAAGTTTTAAAAAAAAAACCGTTAGATCTCAAGTAGATGTCGAGTAGTAATGAGAATGAGTCACTTATTTTTTCTCTTTCTTCTAAAATCAATTAATCATGAAGTTAATTCACATATTCTGAACAATAAACTATCAAATATATATGAGTGATTGTTCTTTACTTTACACTCAATTTCATTACTACTTGAGATCTACTTGAAATTTAATGGTTTTTTCTTTAAAAATTTGACCTTGACAATAATAAATGTTATTTCATCAAACATTGGAAATTAATACAAAATAATACATGGTTTAATCCCCAAAATACTTTATTTAGATCATATAATCATAAAACATTAAATATAATAATAACATATATATATACGCACACAAATAAAATGATCGTTAATTAAAAACTGTTGTAAATCTTGAAAGTTAATGAATTCTTCCATCTCTCTAAATATATTTTATGGATAGCTTCTATCCCTCAGATAAGCTAGGGATCTAAATATGTGAATTTAGCTACCAGATATGATAAATTGATTTTTCTACATAAATAATGTAATGACGACAATGTTACTTCTCCTGCAACTGGTCTATCTTCAGGGACAGAATTTACCAAACATATTTATATATAAATATATAGTAATATTATCCTTAAAAATCATTAATATCTAAACAAATGATGTTCAAACAAATTATCTTAAATATTATTATATGACAGAATCAATAAAGTTTTACTTTGTATTATCAATATTCATTTGCTTGAGCAAAGCTTATAAATAAAGTCTCTTAATTCATTTGAACAAACAATTATTTATTTTTATTTTTTTTTAAAAAAACAAAAAGCACTAATGTTATTTATTTCTTATTTATTTTATAATCTGTTCAGAACTAAAATTAAATCATAACAGAAATTACATGTGAATTGTAGGTGGCACTACGATTAATTAGCTTAAAAGTCAACTATTTATAATCAACAAGATCAATAAATTAGCTCCAAAACATGCAATAAAAATATGTTTTTATTAAAATCTAATTCTTTATTAAAAAAAAAACAAACTGCTTACTATCTCTAAGTGAAGTTGTCCCCGTGTCAACATTTGTTATGAGCGGTGTATATTCGTCAATTACTTCGGCAGCATTTGTGTTCACAATCAAGTTCCTTTTTTCATTCTCTGTTGTCTTTTGACAATGAATTAAAATAAGTTCCCATAAAGTTCCAATAACCAAAAGTGTTAAAATGATACCACACAAGATTCTGGAAATAAAACAAAACAATAACTGCTAACAGTTATTCTATAACAAATATAAATTGAAGACAATAACTAGTACTGTGTATTCAGAGAAATATGGAATATATTAAATGTAACCCTGACTCCATTATTAAAGGCAACAGGAATATAATAACTGTTTTTGGGAAGGTTTCTTAGCAATGAAAATATATTAAGGTCGTATTTAATATTTTTGACATTTTTACCAAGTATGGTACGGTAGTAGATAAATTGTTTTTAATTTATTATATTACTTATTTAAAATAAGTTATATTTATACTAATTAAGTATAAAACAATGAAGAAACATACATTCACATACAAGTGGACTGTCAAAAGATGACTAAATAAAAGTTAACTACTTTGTAGAAGCAATACCAACAAAATATCACATGACTTTCTCAGACTCTTATCATATGCTTCTAATAGCAATTTTTTTTGAGGATATAGATATAATAACTAGTATCCATACAAGCAAACAGTATAATAACTCTGTGGTAGAGAGAAGACAATTACTCCTTAAAAATTCTTACCCAGAGCATTATGCAAATAAATCAATAAAAATTATTTCAGTTATATATATTTTATTTTCACTTAATAGCTTAAAAACACCAAGGATGCTTCAGTATTCACCAAAAATCAGTTTTAATTTGAATTTCCTTCATATCCACTACATTTTGACATGATAAAGTTTCAAATACTTAAACAAGTCACCATGAAAATAGTTTTGACATATCTAACAATCTTGAACAAGATTGGACAAAAAAAAAACGGAAAAATCAAATTTGCATTTCATCACCGCATACACCTTAATCAAACTGAAAATTTTAGGGTTAAAATGTATCATTACCAATAATTAAAAAATACACTTTACTAGTGATATACAGTTTTAAAATCTATTTTGGTAATAAAGTATTTGTATTCTTTTCATTTTTTGAACAATATTATTTCTGAATTGTTATCTAATGCTAGGGTTTTCATTTTACAATATAAATATTATGTTTGTACAATTTTAAGATGGTATAAAATTATTCTATAATCATTCTTGTAGTATAGAAAGTTCTTGATTAAGATTTATCCCATTAATAAAAATTATTCTGACACAAAAGAAATGCATGCCAATAACTTATATTAGGCACAGTGCTTTCCCAGTTTAACACAGTAAAAAAATGATAGACTTGAAAGTTAAATGTTACCATATTAAAGCTGAAATATTCCATTTGGTAGCTTGAATATCACATGACTTCCTAAGAAACTAACTATTCAATATTGTTATTATTATTATCATCTCTACAGAGAACCAATTTATTTTAAATGAGAGTAATCAAAAGAATAGAAAATGACAGTGCAAATTCCTCTAACTGCTGGATATTGGTCTCTTTTAGAACTCCCCACCCCCCAGTAAATAAAACCACAATTCAGAAATTAATCTGAAGAATTGGAAAAACCTGCCATCTAATAATGTCTATATTATTTATAATAGATGGCTCTGCAAAATAATAAATAGACTGAAATACTAATATATATGTTAAGTGTAAGTTGAGACTCTAGTGTTGACATTTTATTAATATTTCTTTTATTCGAATTCACTAACTTGCTTTTAATTCTTATAAAATTATTCCATAATTTTAATAATTTATGGTACTTCCTAAAATGTAACTATGTTACCTGTCTGGTTTATTAAGTATAGTAAGGTGAGAAAAATACAACCAGTTAGTGATGATATATTTCAGAATGAGAGAAAATTTTTCACAGAGATCAATTGTATACATAGAAAATGAAACAAAGTTAAATGATAAGAATGGATATTTTCAAAGATATCTGATGTCAATAATATAGAAGTAATGCCATCTTTTGCCAAGAATGTGCCAAAACAGAGAACAAAAATAAACATGTATTTACATATATAACAACCAACTAAATAAAAATGGATAAAATAGTTTATTGTTTGGGAGTTTATAAACAGTCTGAGCACCAGAAGTGGGGTTTTGGATGAATCCAATTTTAATTCCATTTTCCCCCCTTCCCCACCCCCCAAAACAAAAAAAAAAAAAAATTGTTTAAAAATTTTTATAAATATTTGTTGAAAAAAAAAAAATTTTTTAAAAAAAAAAAAAAATAAATAATTAGTTTTTTAAAAAAAAAAAAAAAAAAAAAAAATAATTTAATAAAAAATTTTTTTTTTTGTCTTTTTTTTTTTTGGAATAAAAAAAAAAAAAAAAAAAATATAAAAAAATTTTTTTGAAATTATTTATATTTTTTTTGGAATATAATAAAAAAAAAAAAAAAAAAAAAAAAATATAATATAAAAAAAAAAATTTTTTTTTGTAGAATAAAAAATTTACAAAAAAAAACTCAGAGCTAATAATAAAATATAAACAACTTATTTTAAGTATGACATACCTTGCCTTTACAACTATATAACTGATTGTAGGTCAACAATTATGTATTTTAGAGATTTCAATTATACATTAACTGTATATATCTTTAATCCTTTGGAAGTAAATGGTATATACAGCATGTTTGAAAAATAGCTATACATCTATTACAAATAAATAAAAATAAATGAAATGAATAAAGTGAGACTGGACATTTTGAATTGGTCAGTTAGCAGTACTGAAGGTCATGGACTTGATCAGTTGTACCACGAACTGCTCAAAAATGGTTTTCAACTCCAGAAAAACATATATTTTTTGTTGGAGTGTTATTTCAGAGAATGCAATATATAATGGTTTTTTTATAATATCTAAAATTTGATACAGTATCAAATCCATACCTTCAAACAAATACTAAATATTTGGTATGGACTCAATACTATGTCAAACAATATAGAATGGGTGTTAAGAAAAGCTTTCTCCAAAATTTCCTGAAATAATATAGTATTTAATACAGAATTTCCATGAGACAAACTCCATTATGACATTAAAACAGTGAATATAAACTTTTGAACAATAGTGATTCAATGATGCAGTCCTTGAAAATCAGTTCAGAAATTGGCACAACAATATCACATCACTATTGGTATGGCACATGTAGTAGTAAGGAAGAAACTACTGCAGTACAAAAACTGGAACATACACATGAAAAGTGCATACATTACTGCTATTTGTTTCAAAATTTCATTGAAAAGAATGATAAAAATATTCTCGATGTTATGTTTTTTACTGATGAGACATGGTTTCATCTGAATGACTACATTACAGAACAGTAGGTTATGTCCCCACATACAAACACTATTTACAACAAACTCCTCTCCACAGACAAAAACTTGTTAGGTGAATAACAATACATAAAAAGAATCATTGGATCTATATTCTTTTACAACAGACAACTAATAATTGTTATTTTAATATTCTGCACTCATTCATCGGTGAACTTGACAAGACAGGAATAAATAATCTCTAATTCTGACAATGTAGTGCCACAGCACACATTGCTGGACATTTGATGACTTTCTTTTCAGATATTCTTCATAACTATGTAATTTTTAAAGACCTGGAACCTTCCAGATTTCGTGATTTGTGTCCAACAGATTATTATCTTTGAGATGTTGAGAAAGTCAAGTTGTATAAAGGTAATCCATATTCCACTGAACTAAAAAC
Source organism: Epiperipatus broadwayi (assembly GCA_028023455.1). Taxonomy (NCBI): domain Eukaryota; kingdom Metazoa; phylum Onychophora; class Udeonychophora; order Euonychophora; family Peripatidae; genus Epiperipatus; species Epiperipatus broadwayi. The sequence goes on along the minus strand of JAQFVV010006947.1, from coordinate 167,529 downwards.
TGCATTCACATCATACATCAGATACTTAACAGATGAAGAAGTAAAAAAAGCATTTGACAATAAGATTAACTGAGCGCAGGTATGTCTCAATGCTTACGGAGGATATTTTACCATCTTTTGTAATTAGTGACATAAATACTGTACATGCAGTATATAAAAATAAAATATAATACATTATCCATAGGTATACAATTACATTTTGAATATTTAGAATTTAACAAAATGTTACACAACATTTTCACATTATTCTAACACTTTGAATTACAAATGCAACAATATTTAAATCAACTCATTTTGATGATGACATTCAGGATAAATATTAAAGATTAGTTGAGCCAACTGATCAGGGTTGGATTAGCCACAAATGCATTTTGAAAATAATTTGCTATATATATATATATTTATCCTTAAGTTTTAAAAGTCTACTAAATTTAAAAGTTTTATTACATATTACCTGAAAGGTATGTAGCACAATCTCATTTATTTTGTAATGAACATTTGGCATCTAATGTGCTACTTTTAGAAAAACATTCAGATGTGCTATTCCAAGAACACATTATAAAAGACATGAATAGTATCACAGGATATATTTAATATTAGCAGAATTGTTCAGTTCATATCATCACTATGATCAGAGAATTTTGAGGCCGATTTTATATAAATAATTTGGTATCTTTATAAATGACTGAGAAAATAGAATTGGGCAACGGAGGGTTTATCAAATTGTAGGACTACAGATACAAGAACTAAAGGCTTAAGGAATTAATTCTCAGCTTATAAAGTTCAAAAAATTCTGTTTGATCAATTAAATGAAACTGTAGTGCTCAACCTGTCAAATGATTCCCAAGCAACTAATCATAAAATTATTATTATTATTGCAAATTAAAATTGTGATACTGAATCAAACAAAAATACCCTTAATTTTTTGGGGTGGAGGGGGGGGGGAGGATGAAGGAAGAAAGAATTAGACTTTGTTATCTACATATCTCTTGATAGATATTCATTAATAAAGTGAGATTAATAATAATATTATTCTTATGTAAAAATCAATCATTAAGCTCTTTTCATATGGTTATATAATACTTGAAACTTGAGATATATATGCAAGTTAATATGAAAAGGTATATGAAAACAAAGTTTTTATTTAATAGCACTAAGCCAGTTTTCAGTGAATTCTCGCCAGAATCATTCTGCATTATGATTCTGGTGAGAATTCGACTAAAGCTGGTCTAGTGCTATTAAATAAAAATTTTGTTTCCATATACCTTTTCATATTAACTTGCATAGCTAAGTTTAAAAACCTAATAAAATTTTAAGTATTCTCCTACATAATTTTTTAAAAATAAATCATTAATACAATTTTGGAGGAGGATAAATGGATTATACCATTCCAGCAGCTTGATTTCTCCATTCAGAAACCAGACTTTATCTTACAATTAAATCCTGTTTAATAAGAAATACCATATAATTAAAAACACATAATTCTACAAAAAAAAAAAAAATAAATAAAAAAGGAAGGACTTAGAAGGATTTGAAGTAACCCTCACATATAAATATATAAAATTTCTACTATCTATTGCCTTTGATGGGAGAGCTCAGTTAGTTAGAGTGTTTGCTTTAAATTCGATAAGAATCTAAAGATGTGAGTTCGACTCCTATGTGAATACTGTCACTGGTCAGGCCAGCAACACCTGATGAAGAGTGGAGGATAGTACTCGAAGCATTGTGTAATTACTAACCTGTATTGTCTATTTATGTGTTATTACTAACAAGTTGTTTGTATTTGAAAATATTTAAATAGTTTAAAAATTTTCTATACATTCAACATTTACTTGATAGATGACGAAAATACTCCAACATATTATCACATCTAGTATAACATCATCACATACTTTCAGATAAATAATGAGGGAGAAATCTCGACTATCAAAATGAATAATGAGTACATGATATTAGTAACCTTGAAAAATTTCAAATGCTATATAAATTCTTTCCAGCCAGGATAATAAAATTATTTTAACTTTTGAAGATGTATTAAAAATGAAAATCTAAAACCTAATATACAATAAACACAATTGATGTAAGTATTCTATAGGAGAATCAACATTTCTCTAATAATGCTTAACTTTATAAATCTTTGGCTATACATTAGTCCTTCAAACTTGGTGTGGCTATTTTTGTTTCAAAATATCCAGTAATGCCAACAATCTTTACAACAAATAGTTCAAATCACAGAGAAATCACAATTTGAAAATCTTTATGACACAATGTTTACAAATGTCCCAAAACAAATGAACCTATCCTGCATCAACTATATTAATAGATTTTCTCACAAGGACCTTCAAGGAAATAAAAGTGAAAATGAAACAAGTTGTCAACTTTTAGAATGATTGGTTTTATACAACACCTGCACCCTCTGACACCAAACAATGAAGCACATATTTTTTGTCAAAGGACTCAGAGGTTATCCTTAATTTATATGTTGTTTTTAAAAAAAACACTTCAACACTATTTGGTAATCTAAAAATACTGGTCATTATCTTCCACACCCAATAGAAACCTTGGAATTCATGTTCCTATAATCAAAAACCCAGCTTATGAAATTAAATCAAATGAATATTTTAAAAATAAATAAATAAAAACTCACCCCTATGAATTCATAATAATGTCCTTCCAACACACCTGTTTCTTGAGAACATCAAAAACAATTTGTTCCAAGTTAGAATAAAACCAGCAATGGTCTTTATGATCAATATGTCCACTGAAGATCAGAAAATTTCTGCTAATGTTATAACACTTGACAATGATTCAGAAAAAGACTATCTAGAGAGACTACATAAAAATAAAATTTGATAAGATTTTATTTAGTTCTTTCTACATGTAAAATAGGTTAAAAAATCACCACTATCATTGTTAGTATGATTTCAAAGGAACCAAAAAAGAGCATTATTTGAAAAGAAATTTCTCTTTTCTGATGCTTCTTCTATATAAACCTAATATAACCAGTAGATATAGATATTCTTCCCTTGATTATGTTAAACCAGGTAAGGGCCCAAATGCAAAACACACTGCTAGAGCTTCTAAAATATTTAGGACAACATAAATCATGCTAACATTACTCATATGGAAGCAAGATCACACATTGAGCATGACAATGATCTTAAATTTTAATAAATTTAACCATGATCCAAAGAATTATATATATTCCCTATAAGCACTTCAACAAAAACTATGCCAATAAGTTGATAAACAGCTACTTTTAAAATTGGCTGGATTTTGTATAGCAGAACAGTTTCTAGGAACAAACTGAGCTAAAAGTTCGTAGATCAAATCCCTGCCAAGAAAAATAAAACCTCCATTGGTCAATTGTCAATTAAATGACAGCCTATCATTTTGGTGTTCAAATGTCACATTTTTTCTGAGCAACTAATTACATGATTAATTTTATTATTTATTTAGTCTATATGCAAATATAAATAATGATTATAATGATATTGCAAATTAGTGTAAACTGTTTATTCTACTTCACTGCTGCTTTCTATTGTAAACCTGAGTAATCATTAGATGTTAGATGGTAATGCTTATTAAAATTTATATCCAGTGCTATTCTATCCAAAATACTAGAATTATTTCTGGATTATTGCTTTTGTCAATGAGAAGCTTGAATCCAGGAATCTAATGAGCCAGAAACTTTTGAACCAAATGCACTTTTCATAGGCATCCACCTTTTGTTCTTTTGCTTTTACTATCAAGCAATCACTCTGAAATGCAAAAACACTTTGATGTTTTGAATCTAAATCAACTTGCTTGTACAGTTATAAAGTTTGGCAACTTCAGTTTTTATAGCACTGGAGGCAACTTTATTCTTTGAGCCAGTATTGATACAAAACTAAAAAAAATCATATGACTCTAGGACACAAAAATGTATACAATGGCATCATTATATGACTGGATACATTAAAATATTTACAATGTCCCAATGAAAAGATGATTGTTTCACTTTCCAACCTGACTGCAGGGACATCTCTGAATCATTGCATGTTTTAGATAGCAATGTAGTTTTGCTGCCACAAAAATTTTAAGGCATTAGATCAGCTACATCATAGCATTTAGAACATGGCCCTCTCTTAACAATCTTCTGAATAATACTAAAGACAGAATTCCATTCAAATATACTACTCAAATAGTTTATAAAATTTTATGCCCATCTCCAACATATAGAGTGGCACTCTATTGGGAGTCTTGAGCTAATAGATCTATGAGAATTGCCCAGACCTCCTATTTTTATAAAAAGGCAAAACAAGACTGGCAATATGTTGATTTTCTTGGAGCATGAGCTTGCTACAGGACATGTTTTCTCCTTCTATTATTAAGACCATCTGCACAGAGAGAGACGATTGTAAGAGAAAGTTCAAGGAGGCAGAGGTTATTGCAAGAAATCCAAATTCAATCAATAGGAAGGAGTCTTGCATCCTTTTGTCAAAAAAAAAAGTTGGAACATCTGACTTAAATACAGTACTCGTTGCAATAACTTGCATATTTTAAAAACTATATATATAGTCAGCCTCCTCCCGCCATTGTTAGTTAATTAATTAATTTTACACGATGATTCTGGTGAGAGGTCACTGGAAATTAACTCAGTGCTAAATACCTTTTCATAGTGGCTTGATCCAGCTCAAGTTTTTGGAGTATAAAGTTATAAAATTTTGTAAAACATTTAACATTCTTTGGATTTATGGCTTTGCTGTCACAAACAGTTGGAATACTTTCAAAAGTTTCAAAAACTGGCTTGCTTAATTTATAATAAAATTTAATATTAACTTTTTATTTCATTCTAGGTTAAAATATAAAACACATTCTTATATTCTATAACATAATTTGTGATTCAGACATGCTAGTGCCTTAAAATTTTTGTGCTGAAAAACTAAACTGCCACTGTAACTGTTGTAGTTCTCATTACATGCTACGGACCACAGATAATAATTTATTTTACAATGTTTTCACTTTCAAATAATCACATTTTTATTGAATTAATTTTTAAGTGCCCTCAAGTTGATATTACTTTCTTGTGATCCCAAGATCAGTATTTCTCTGAAATATCTACTTATTATTTTTGTCCTATTTGGCATATTCATTATTGCAATGATGATGATGATGCAGTCTCCATGTCATCATTAGTCAACTTCTTTTCAATCAATATTTTTAAGTGCTTAGACCTTTCTAAAAAACATCTTACAATATGCAAGTGTGATTTGCGCTAAAGACGCATAAACACACAAAGCTGCCTTTTTAAAAATCTTTATATATTAAAACAATAATGCAAGAGTGGCTGAGCGCTTTCAAGGGATACAGCCCTCATAGTCATAGCCATATTGTAACTAACAAAACTAGTAATGCAAATTTATGCAAATGAGTTTATGTATTCCATTTCTTGGATATATTGTAGCACGCGTCTTTTCTGTTGATGGTGTGATTATGCCTAGCAATAAAGTAAGTCTTTGACTTTTCAATATGACTGAAATAAAACATTTCAATATATATATAGTATAGTAAATATTCATTATTCTCATATGGCTTTAACTTTACTACTATATTATATTTCTTCTTTGCATTTTTTAAACTGCTTTTTAATCACTTTTTATTTCTAAACAATACTACTAGACAATCAAAACTGTAAAAAAAGTATATTTTAATAATACATGGTTGATATAAAACTCTTTAAATAGCCCATTTTAGAGTAAAAGTTTCTCTAAGAATCATTTTTTATTTATGAAGAAGGCTACTAGATAGTCAAAACTGTAAAAAAAAACTATTATATCTTAATAAACATATTGTGATGATTGCATTTATTGCGATCACACATGTATATATTTAATATTAAACAATATTAAATATTGTAGTTTTCTTTTTGAAATAGAAAAAAAAAAACAAATAAATAAAAGAATCTAACTTAATGAAGAAAGATAAGGTCATAATTTATTACTGTAATGAAATGAAAGGGAGGGAAATGGAATCAAACAAGATTCATATCTTTTACCCTCCAAAGTGTAGATTTTGAAAATATAAAACGTAAAGTTAAAAAATATTGAAATCGTATATTTGGCTTAAAATCAAAAGTGAGAAAGGAAATATGAACAAAATAGGAACTAAAAAAATGATTTATAAGAAAAAAGTAAAAATTTGAGGAGTTTAAATAAGATTAAAATAGAATTTAAAACATGACAAAAGATAAAGATCTATTCCATAAAAGTACATATTTTGATGAAAAAAAAAACAAAACGAAATGCATGTGTGAAAGTATGTATAAAGACAGCAATGTTTAATGCATGTCAAATGAAAATAATTTTATTAAAAATTTATTTTATTAAAAAGAAAATAAAATAAATAATAAATAAATGTAAAATATTGCTACAAAATTGTATGAAAAGGTAAATTTGTATAAGTTGTTGAAGGCATCATAAAGTGAAAGGTGTAAAAGAAAAGCAACAAACAAAAAGATAAAGATAATGAAAGAATTTGAAAAAAGACATTAATTAATTAATTCAAGACAGTTCACGTGGAGACTTCGAGGAGGACACTGCTCTGATAAGAAGCAGATTAGAATATAGCAGAAAGCAGACATGAAAATTTAAAATTTGAAAAAAAAACCCCAAAAAAGCTGAGAAAAGGACGTCATCATAGAAAACTGAATACTGTATGAAGAGGAAAATGATTTACAACATAAGTGAAGCTTCAAGAATGTGTGGCTAAGGGCCATCATGATCGCTGACCGATTCAGACCCACCGTGCTCGAATGGTCAACTTCGCCATGTAACAATTGCCAATGTAGTGCCTGCTTGATGATCCGCCTGCCATACCCTTGATGTCCTAGTACGGAGAAGTCACTATGAATAAGAAGAAATTCCACAAACCAAGTCCAATCTAAGAGTGACCGTTCCCTGCTAAAGAAGTGGAAGAATTCCATGTGACAATCAGCAGGATCTTAACTCATATTGGAGACGAAGAAAAACCTAGGTAAATTACAAATCACACCTATATAGAACATAAGTGCACATACTTTTGATTTAAAGCAATTTCAAATTCCAGATATTAATGATATAGACAATAATTTAACTCTTTCTAATACTGGGAATGATGACTATAAATGGATAATTTATTTTCGTAGTTATAATCATTTATAGGATTTAAACCATACATTTAATCGTAGTATTATATCCAATGATTTTTTTATTGTATGTAAATATTTCAATTGATTTCTTTTTTTGTTGTTTATTTATTATATTAAATATTCCTTAATTATTTTATCTGTTTCGTCTCATTCTTCGCCATTCCAGACAGTTAATATATCCAGAGGGGTTTGGGTTATAATTATTACTCCATTTTGAGCTCTAAGTAACACGTGAGGCTAGTGGTGCAGTATTCTTGATCCCATTTAATTTTATAAATTATCCAAGCACTGTAATTCTTTAATAATTACAGCAGTCAAGACATTTGACCGTGAAAGATAACCTGGGGCAATATCCGTAGGGTCACAGGTTCGGTCAAGTACGGATATAGATTCGTTTATGTCTGTATGTTCTCTTTGCTTGTGGTAACAGAAGGTGGATGATTTTGAATTTAAGAATCCGTATTATATATAAATAAAAAGGAACGCACCTTCATCATTTCATTTCCGTCACAATATGGTTGAGACAAGACTTTTTAAATAGCCAATTTTAGGATAGACGTTTCTCTAAGAACTTTTTGCAGATGAATACTGTTTATTAGGTTTTCTAATTGATGGTGGGAGGGCTTGAACAAGTTTCCATTTTCGTTTCAATCACTATCAACAAATAATTAAATATTCAAATACCGAACAATTCTAACACACTTTTCATCTAGTAACCATCTTTTATTCTATTATGTACTATCAGGATGTTAGCCTAAAAATCAAAAACATTAATATAAACATACTGAAATGGCAATTGATCTATATAACTATGCATGCAAATTGGCTTCATTATGTTAATTTCAAACTGGGAACTTGATAGTACGAAAAGAGAGTAAAAGATAACGGTTAGATGAAAAGTGCTTTGATTTAAAAAAATCCAGGTGCATTGAATCCGAGTTCAAATTTCCTCATTAATGAAAGCTTTAACCAAAAAATTAGTCTGAAATATGGATAGGATAGTATTGGACAGAGATTTAATGAGATCAATATCTAGCATCTATTAATTAATCAAGTATAGAAAAGAACAGTATAGCTGGAGTAGAATAGTCAGTTCCAGAATAAATTATAAGTTAGAATGATGTTTAGAATATGGATTAATATTTAATAGTAATATTCAAATATGCAAGATTCAAGCAAATAAATTGCTGTTAATACTAAAGACTATAAACTAATTATCTTAGCATATTAGCAATTATATGTCAATGACATGTAAAAAAGTAATGAAAAAGTTTTAAAACGTCCACATAAAAAAGATTGTGCAGCATTTCTCTTCAGAAACAATTAGAAGGCAGTGTTAATCAAGTTAGATAAATGGTGAGAGATGAGCATTTAAGATTTTCCTTAACTTTTAACTAGATATATACTTATGCTTCAATGAAGTGGCTTTACAGTTTGAAAAAATCATGCACACACACACAAAATGTATATTGTTTAATAATTACTTACATAACTGCAATGGCACGAACATCATATGGTAACTTTTTTTGTGGACAAACAGTCTTTGTAACATTAATATAATTAGATATAGGAACAGAAACTACAAAAAATAAAATAGACAAAGAAAAGAGATCTGAAGCGACTAGAAAATAATATTCTGTAAAGTGATTATATTATTTGACTACATTATTATATATTTTTTCAAATTCTTTAATTTTATAAGGTCTTAATTAACTTTTTAGCTCATAGATCTACCTATCTACACTCTTTATTCATCTATGTATTTTTGTGACCATCTATCTGTCTTCCTATCTATCTATCAATCTGACTATCTATTATCTGCATCTGTCTATCTATATCTATCTATCTGTCAGTCTACTACCATCTGCTTCCTCCTCCTCTTCCTATTTATCTTCTTATCTTCCTCCCTCCTTACTTACCTATTTACCTCCTTCCTTCCTTATTTACCTATCTACCAAATCTATCTATCAACTTATATTTCCTTTCTTCTCTATCTCCTTCCCTACTTATCTCCCTCCCATCGACCTATCTATCCATTTATCACTGTATTTATATTGTACAGTTTAAATTTATTTCATTAAATTTAAGTAAATATTAATTTTTCTGTACATATTACTTTTATAGTGATTAATTTATTTCAATCAGTCAATTCAATACATAAAACTAGTTGATAAGATTTGAACTACACACCTATCAATCAACAGATTACAAATATTAAATATCCTCAACTGAACTCTATTAATGACAACTCCCCATAATAAACAATTGCATGATTAGAATGCAACTAAATAAAAAGTAAGTAATCAATAGCTTTATTGTCCAGAAGTTCATAAGAAATTCAAGCACTGGATATGATAAAACTGGAATTCATCTGAGGATCTTATATTTCAGATTGTGATACCACTGTGATAAACCCAGGATAGATAATATCCAATAATGAGCATACTTACAGGTACTATGGAATATTTGGCATCACACAGATTTGCAATAATACAATCTCAAAAACACTACATTGAAACATCACAATTTTTCAATTTATGTTTAATATTTGTATTAGGGGTAGATATTCATTCTATTACCCTGGAAATATCATAATAAACTGATACTCCTAATGCATACAACATTAAAAAAAAAACTCCACCATAAACAAAGATGAAACACTAAAGTGGTCAGAGCATTAGCATTAACATTCTACATTTGAAAATATATATAATAATATAGATAAAAAAGGGACAATAAACTACATTTTGAAAGTATCAAACTCTAGATACAGTAGAGTGCAAGCTTTCATAATTAATGGATGCAGGAAGTCTGGTGCATAAAATCCGTATCTAATGCCTACTCATCCAACATCCCTAAACTAGTTTCTAGCTTGTGGTTTTCATCAATGAGGAGACTTGGATTTGAGAGCAATGCACCTAGATCTTAGGATCTAATGCAACCCTCCAGCAACTGCTGGAGGCTAGAAACTAGTCTGGGAATATTGGATGAGTAGGTACTAGATAAGGATTTTATGCACAAACCTTCTTTCATCTATAAAGGCTTTCATTTGGTGGCACTACTATATGGAGAGTTTGGTACTCTTATTAACAGCATGTAAAAGCATATGAAATGATAATCATGTTATGTTATGTTTTGATGGTTTGCTATATTTTCAAAAGATCTTATTCAATGAGATCGACTAACAGTTCTAAGAAATATACCACAGTCTTCAAAAGGCAACTAAATGCTGCCATTTATCAGCTATCATCTTTTTATTAGCCTGACTAAGACAAATAGGTCAACCACAATTAAATTTCAATTCTATCTAGTTGTATTGATTTACAACTTTTCTATAATTTGCCACATAATTTGCTCTCCATATACTTCAGAAGCTTTACTCATATTTTGCTTTTTCTTAATCAGAAAACTGATTCAAAATGTAAATCAAATAATGATAACAGTATCAGCTTTGATACATCTACATATAAACCCCCAACAACTTCAAATTCAATGTATTTTTAAAGTATCAAATCATTAATAGAATAAGCTATGAATGATTCTTTTATGATCTGATCAATTGTATATATGTTATGAAGCATCACAATTCACAAAATATATTACTAGATATTAATATAAATTACTGTATTTACTCATCAGATCCCATTAGAAATCAGATCTTAATCTTAGTTTGACATTGAGGAAACAAACAGTCAAAAGTTGAAAAGCTTTAATTTCTGTCAAAAAAAAAAAAAAGCAGTAGCATTCCCAATGAAATCTGATTGGATGTCTATTTAAACTATAAAACCACATGTCTGGGAACCTTGGCTTTAATATTTTAACGTGTTAGAAATTTTATGGCATATCAGATTATGTCATTTACAAATAAGACAGCCTTCACTTATTTTATAATTTAAGCTTTACCATACATACTGCTCTGCTAGTTAAGAGTATAAACTTTCAGAATCATTTTTTTTCCCTATCCTCCAAACTATCTATGGTAAACAATTAGAATAAAGGTGTTCATATAATTTAGTGCAGTGATTAAATGTTGGACTCTGAAGTGTAATGTCCACAGATATTATTCCAGTTCTGGTATTTCCATGTATGTGCACTTCATAATAACAACCAATGCTTAAACTACCAACAATCTCAACCTTGAGTCAAGGCAACCTCCTAGATTGAGATTGTTGATAGCGATTGTTATCATCTAAACTTGTAAACCTATTAAAACCTTGAGTAATTGTCTCTGATTCCTGAGAAATAAAGTCATTTGATTTTTTTTTTTAGTCTGAAAATATTAAAAGAAGTAAATCTGATTGATAAGTGGAGAATAAATACACTAATAATCACTGACAAAAGTCATAGACCAAAAATTAGCTTGGAGATGTGCATATAATAACATTAATATCGATTTCATTGAATGCTTAAGTTTAAGCCCTATGTATTTCAATGCTCGGATCATTTCCAATACTAGCATTTCCAATGTTTGAATTATTTATAAATTCTTGAGCAATAAAGCCATTCAATTATTATTATTCAAACTTATAGCTTTGGAATACAGTTAAAGAAACTTTTGCTAAAAGCCTATGTTAAATGTGAATGGAAAAAATCCTGTGAACTTTCATTAGTATAGTATTTCAATTGTTTTATCTATTCTATGATTCATGATTCTGAGTTTTCCCAATAGCTAAGTTTTGTCAATGGATTGTTCTGTTCCTTAATATTACAAGTTCCAAAATGCATTCCATTGCTTTAGATACATTTTGTCCAATAGTTGCACTTATTGCAAAATAAAGAAACACAAAAAAATATGAAAACTTTTTTAGCTTTATCTTCAATGACATTCTTCCAAATAAGATTTGCTTCTATATAATCCCATGACTTGATATGCGTGTGTTCTTAATTGATCCACATCTTTGTCCCAATAATCTCATAACATTTACATAGTCACAAATCATCTGGTAATCAAGTTTGACCACAATAACATCTTCTGATAAGCCCTTTGGGCTATTTAACCTTTAATTTCTCAGTCAAATATTCCATTAAGCACCAGACCATAATATTAAGTATGGTTAATGGACTTTACTTTTTGAAGATATCCTTTAGCAATTCTTTATTCTAGCACCATCTATAGAAAGCTTGAGCAATCTGGTTTCTAGAAATTAGTATATACTGACTAGAAGCAAGATCTATATAATTGTTCATAAAGGCTAGTTTGGGTTCAAAACCTTAGAGTATTTTATCTTAATGAGGAAAATAAAGTTAAGTAGCTTCTGGATATACAATTATATTATTTCCACAATTGATCCTAAACTTTGCTAATAAAAGCGAAACCTAAAACGTGGTCTAGGATTAATGCTTATAAGATTAGTAATTAGTTTTTTTATTTTTTATGGTCCAAGCTCCAGTGCATTATGAATCCTAATTATTATTGTGTGTTTTTAACATAATATCTATACACACTTTGGTTTACTGTTAAAGGCTTTTTTTTTTAGTATAAACTAGTTGCCTTTTGTATTAATCCATTGTTTATTAATTGAATTGTGTATAACTGTTTCAAGCAGGTTGCTTGAGTTCAAAACTGTAGACTGATATGAATTTCAAGCTTGACAGGTAGAGTTAAAGGTAGCATTGAGTACAAGTCCATATTACTTCTAACTTTGAACCCCAAACCATATTGATAAAGGCAAAATTCAGAATCTAGTCTGAGTTTGTGGATCTAAATATGTATACAAATTTTATATGCAACTGGTTATCATTGATTACTCAAGCTTACACTAGATGGCACTAGAATAGAGAGCAGTTATTGTTTAAGCTGGAGAGTTTGGTGATTTATCACCATTGGTGTTTCTTTCAGAAATATTTCTTTTAACTGTTATTAAAGCAGGCAAAACTCTCCATACAGTATTGCCACTCAGTGCAAGCCAGAGTAATCAATGGATGCCAGAAGGCTTGTGCATAAAATCCTGTATTAATATTTCTTTTTTACATGATACTAAGTTGAAATGAATTCACCCTATTGTTGTAGGTAATAACTTAAAATGATTTGCTTAGACATATTAAACAAATATATCAGATTTAAATTTTTAGTGCACTGATTAGTGTAAATAAGTTATGTTAACCTTCTATTGTCATATGCCATAATCTCATACCGGTACATAAATTTGTCAGCTGTTAATTTAAAATGTATGCGTCGTACAATTGTACACACTTGACTATCTTCTAAATTAGGTTTATCCTCAATTGTGACATGCCAGAATCTTATACCTGCATATAAATTTGTCTGCTGTTAATTTAAAACATGTGTTGTAGGGTTGGGCACACTTGTCTAATTTCTTCATATTGTTAGATGCACAGAGTCATTTGCAGATAATTTCCAGCATAATTTACTTTTCAATATGTTTATTGTATGTAATATCAGATCCCTGTACTTAGTATTTGTATAACAAATCTAAATATATACCAAATTTAAATCATAAGGTAAATATTACTTTTCTTTATAAAATATTTCCATTTTTAATGATTTTGATGGTAAAATGCTGGCTCTTGAAAAATAAATTTTCTGGACCCTAGAATAGTATAATCAATTTCTAGACAACAGAGATGAGGCAAGCGCTAATTAATAATATCGACTCAGCAACTTCAGAATCTAAGGATGATGAAGAAGATTCACTAGAAGATTGTCACAGAAATTAAATATGAAAACAAGGCTGAATAAAATTAATTATTTAGAGAGAAACTGTGCAAGTATTCCATTAATCATACTCCAATTATCTTTATTACATAAATGTGTTATTTTCCATACTTAGTAATCTTTGGGAGACAGACCATTTTTATACCCTTTGGTTCTTCATCATTTGCAGCAGGCGAAGGAATTATTATAAATGGTTTACAATTATTTGATAGGTGAAATTCCAATCTCAACTTTGCATTATACTATCTTTAAAAGATCACAGATAAGAACTTCCAAAATTCTATAACTGTCCCACTGCTGTTTCTTAGGTTTTTCATATTTCCTATATTCACATATCTATGCACACAATTTAAATCTCAATTGATGGTTGTGTAACTAAAAGATAGAATTGTGTTTGCAAAACCATGCAATCCCATTATTATAGTTGGTGTAAAAAGGTAATTATAAGTATTCAAATTTCATGATGCTTGGGTTCAACACTCACTAAATGAGTAAAGATAGAAAAGTACAAAGAAGACAAAGTGAATACTTGTGCCAAAGCAATATCTAGTCCTGAGTCAACAAATCTTATAATACAGCAGCAATTACCCATATCAATCAATCTATCTAAGTAATTACTTAACTAAGTATATTAAAATACCTATTTCCATGATCTGTTGGGCATCAGCAGCATTGCAACCACTTGGAAGACAAATGCCAAAATAAAAACTCCACATACTTGCATATTGCTTTAGTATCTACATAAACAAGCAAACAAAAAAGTTGAATTAATGCAATTATTAAAAAAACATATGTTAACTGATAGAAATATAATCATTAACTCTATTTAATATTTCATTTTAAAAAGACTTGTATGGTTAAACAAAATGGTAACTAAGTAAATGTAAATATTGGAATGGTGTGTTACTCAGAAGACCATGTGACATTCCAGCACCAGAAGTAATGGTTCAGGATTTGATCCAAGAACCTTTAACAATGAATCCTATTATTCTATTAATGTGCTAGACCAGTGGTCTTCAACCTTTTCACACCTGCGGACTGGCAAAAATAAGGATAAGATTTCGTGGACCGGCAAAAATAAGCATAAGATTTCACGGACCAGCAGAAGACTACAGATAAATTTTCTTAAAGATTTAAATTGCTTAGCCTTAGATGAGCATAATTGTTATAACTGACCAAAACAACACACTAGTTACTGTGTATTGTAATGGTGTTGCTTACCTTCACATGCTAAACACTTTCTCGAGTTGTGCAGTCATACTGCTACAGAAAACAGTACAATAATAATCATTCTCATTAATGTACCTGCATTGCTACATTTATTATTTCATTGTTAAAACATGCAAAAATAAAATGTTATTCATCTGAATGTTGGGAAATATCACAGCTAGTGTAATTACATGACACTAATTATGATAAATGTAATATCTGTATTTAATGTTAAATATACAAGATGAAGTTATATATATATATATGGAGTTTGTATAATAAAAAAACTTTTTTTTTTTTTTAATTTTGAATCTGGTGTTATTTTAATCTCATTTTTACCCAATTAAAAAAACAGAAACAGAACGAAAAGTTGTTTTGGTAAAGTCTCACATAGAAATAAAACAATCATTATAAAGTTGTCATTTTGCTAAAAAATAATAAATAATAGATTTACGTTGTCATCATCAATGACCTGTCTCCATTTTGTAAAGTTTACAATTTCGAAAAGAAATGTCATATACAAAATAAAAAGATGATACAAATGCACTAAAAAATTTTGCTATATGTGCCCAATAAATGAGCTGATGCAATACAGAAATGCTTACTAGGTATAGAAATTGACGTGTAAGGATTTGTCCAATTATCATGAGATTGACGCTTTGTCTTTTGAAGATTGCATTTTCAGATAAATTCTTTTGATTATTATTTAGTAATTATAGTATTATCTAATAATTGAAATAAAATTTTAATTTATAATTAATTTTATTTAAGCAATTGTGATGAATAAATAAATAAAAATTGTTTATATTAATTAAAAGTTTAAAATCTTATTATTTTGTTATTACAAACTTTCCTGCAGTCTAGTGCGGACTGATAGAAAACTTCTGTGGACCGGCACCAGTCCATGGATCAAGGGTTGAAGACCATTGTACTAGACTACCCAAAAGCACAGTGGTGAGAATGGCAAATTATAAAATAGTTCTTGGATTGATTACTAAACAGAAAAAATAAAAACAGAGAGACTAAATACATAAAAGTGAAAAAAGAACATTAAAATAGGTTTGTAAATAATTTCTTTTTAAAATGAAGTAATAATGATGCAACAAAACACCAGTCTGGTCTCTGGATATATTCTGGAGTATAAGGTCTTTGAATTGATACCAGTTCTGCTATTTCCAGCACTCAAAATTTCTTATGAACTCCTTAATAAAGCCGTTTCGTGTATAATTTAGTGCTCTTTATGCTTTAATTTAGTAGACAATTAAAAAATTTAGAGCAAAAGGTTCTCAAACTAATTCCAGTTCTGACTCTTTTGGCACTCAAATTTTTCATGAATTCCCAGCAATAAGGCCATTCAATTACTTTTTCTCTACATGGTTTAGTACAATGGTCAAGGAGCTGGCATTAAAATTTAAAGCTCTTGGCTCAATTCCAGTATTGGTACTTCTGGCTCCTCCAACTTCTTATAAACAGAGCTATGAAGCAATTCAATTGTTTATTTTTTTACTGTGGTATTAGGATTCAACTGGCAATATAATTATTGTTTTCATTCTCTGTACATCTCCAAATTACAATCTAAAACTTTGCTCTTTTGTTTAGTTTTAATAGTACATAAAAAAAAACACAAGTAATTATATATTTAAGTCACAAACTCTCCATATAGTAGTTTCACATCATCTGTCTATCCATAATATTTGTTCTTGGCAGACTATTCATTTCCCAAGCTGATCATTAGATATTCTTTTTGACATTTCCATAGACTTCCTCTCTTTTTCCACTCCTATCATTTCACAATCACAAATCATTTATGACTATTCTGTTTTTATCCATTCTTCTAATATGACTATGCCATCATAATCTCTTTTTTCAATGACTGATTATCACATTCATCTGCTCTGATTTCTTTTCTGATCTATTGATTCATCCTTTTCTCTAACCTTTTTATAGATATCTCCCAATAATACATTTCTGTTGGCAATATGCTCACTTTCTTTTATTATTTTCTAGGTCTCGACTATGTATAATAATGCACTATACCATTCTATCATATATATATTCTTGCCATCAATTCCTATTGCCTAACTCATTTTTCTATCTTTCCTTCTGTCATTAGCTATTCGATTCCTCTAAAATTACTCCTTAAATTTTCTCTGAATGTATTCAATATTCTCCATAGACCTTTTTTTATAATCACTTAGTTATCTGCAATCAATAAAGCTAATAAATATCTATTATTATATAATTTTTATGACTATTTTTACACATTTTTCTTATCCATTCTTTCATGGTCAAATCATGGCTGATTGAACAAAATTGGTGACATAATATCCCATCTGTTAAAATTAATTGGTTTCATTTGAATATTCTATGACTTTTTTAACTCGGATAAATTTAATTTGTTAATGCAGATTCTTACTTAGCTCCATAGTTCTTTAGCTTCTTGATGACCAATTTTGCTGTCTTATTGCAATTCAGTGAGTATAGAAATGACAAATAAAATCTCAAGAAAATAGTTATGGAAAAAAAGCTTCTAATTACTGTTTTCCAAATTGGAAAAGTGGTCATAAAAATTGCAAATCAAAGGATTAAGATATTATCCCAAAATATATTAAAATATTTGAAAGGCAATATTAATTTGTGGATATATTTGCATACTATAATGATATTAAAAAATTAATATTGAGAAGATTGTATGATAGGATGATTCCATATCTCCAAAACTTTTTACAACAGTGCTGAAAGAAGTATTTTGTGGATTAAAATGGAAAGGGAGTAAAAGTAAATGCAGATTATTTAAGTCATTTAGATTTTGCAGATGATGTAATTATTTTTGAAAATAACGCTTCAGAGTTTCAGGGAATGTTGCAAGAGAAATCAAATGTAAGAAAATAGAATTAAAGGTAAATGTTAAAAAGACTAAAGTAATGTTCAATGGATGAAAATAAAGATTGATAATGATGACTTAGAAGAAGTTAATAATTACAAATACCTTGGCTAAATTATTACTACAGAATGAAAACATAATTGATGAAATTAATCATAGAATTAAACTTGGTTGTAGTGATTTTGGTAGAAATAACTTGATACTAAAAGGATTTCACCAATCAAGAGAACAAGCTGGATTTAAAAGTGGTTTTAGTACAGTAGATCATATTCAAGTATTGAGAGAAGTTATAGAAAGGACAAATGAATATGAGTTGTCATTATGTTTTGGATTTGTAGATTATGAAAAGGCATTTGATTCTATAAATATTTCTTCAGTGATTAAAGCATTGGATCATCAAGGTATAGATCCAGGATATTGTCATATTTTAAAGAATATTTATAAAAATGCAACAGCAACAATTAGATTACATAATGATACTGGGAAAGTCAACATTGAGAAAGGTGTAAGACAAGGTGACTCCATATCTCCAAAACTTTTTATAGCAGTGCTTCAAGAAGTATTTTGTGGATTAAAATGGGAAACTAAAGGAGTGAAAGTAAATGGAGATTATTTAAGTCATTTAGATTTCGCAGATGATGTAGTTGTTTTTGCAAATAATGCTTCCGAGCTGCAGGAAATGTTGCAGGAGTTATCAGATGAAAGTAGGAAAGTAGGACTAAAGATAAATGTTAAAAAGACTAAAGTAATGTTTAATCGATTTGCTCAAAATATGAAAATAAAGATTGATTATGATGAATTAGAAGAAGTTAAGAGTTACAAATACCTTGGTCAGATTATTAATACAGATGGAAACATAACAGAGGAAATTAATCATAGAATTAAACTTGGTTGGAGTGCTTTTGGTAGAAATAACTTGATATTAAAAGGAAATATGCCTATGTGTTTGAAAAGAAAGGTTTTTAATAAATGTGTTTTACCAGTTCTTACTTATGGATCTGAGACTTGGACACTTAATAGAAGATCAATACAGAGACTTCAGACCACTCAAAGAAGTATGGAGAGATGTATGTTGGGAGTAACAAGAAGAGATCGAAAAGGCAATGTATGGGTAAGAGAACAAACAGGTGTTACTGACCTCATTAAAAAAATTAAAAGATTGAAGTGGAGTTGGGCTGGACATATTGCTAGAAGAGATGATAACAGATGGACAATTGAAATTTTAAACTGGATTCCAAGAGATTGTAAAAGACCCAGAAGGAGACCACATGTAAGATGGATGGATGAAATAAGAAAATGTGTAGGGGTGATGTGGAGAAGAGAAGCTAAAGATTGGAGAAGATGGATTAAACTTGGAGAGACCTTCATCCTGCAGTGGATTGATAATGGTTGATAATGATGATGATGATGACTAAAAGGAAATATGCCTATGTGTTTGAAAAGGAAGGTTTTTAATAAATGTGTTTTACCAGTTCTTACTTAAGGATCTGAAATTTGGACACTTAACAGAGGACCAATATAGAAATGCATATTAGGAATAACAAGAAGAGATTGAAAACAGAATTTATGGATGAGAGAACAAACAGCTGTTATTGACATTACTGAAAGAATTAAGAGACTAAAGTGGAGTTGTACTGGACATATTGCTAGAAGAGACGATAATATATAAGACAATTAAAATCTTAAACCGGAATCCAGGAGATTGTAAAAGACCTAGAAAAAGATGTGAGATGGATGAATGAAATAAGGAAGTATGCTGGAGTCATGTGTGAAGAAAGGCTAATTAGAGAAGATGGATTGAACTTGGACAGACCTTCATCCTGTAGTAGAGTGATAGTGGTCGAAAATGATAATGATTCATATTTCAGAATAAAAAATCATTTTATAAAATAACTAATAGAGAGTTAACTATAAGATTGTTATTTGAAAATGTGTAAAATAAAGATAGAAAAAAAATATTTATAAGTGACTTGTTTCTCAAGTGTATTCCAGAAAAAAAAACTTTTATTTTATACACAACCTGTGTAACGGTGGATAAAAGCAAATAATCAGTTGTCGCTGGAACAAACACTGACAGCATAGAATTTTTAATTTGTCAAAAACCAAAGTTTATTACAATGAATACAAAAATTTCATGAACAAGTATACAAAAGGTAATTATTATGGATGAGGACCAGTTTATGGGCTAAAGTCAATAAAAAAATTAACCAAAATAGTCATTCTAAGAAATAATAATAGAATCCTAAGAATAAAATTTTTATTACAGTATGCTGAGCAACTTTCAATATCTTAATCTTGTAAACATATTCTTAGCAATGACTAGAGAATGAAAGAATTGTGGTAAAAGATATAATGTAAATTTCATGTAAATTGTATACAAATAAGTTATATAGTCCACTTTTTAGAGAAAGGGAAATAGAACTCCTTTTTATTTATTGAATTAGCATTGTGGTAATATACCAAGACTCCTTGATCTTGTGCTTAGAATGCTAAACTCGATAAATAAGAAAGAATTCTGTTCCCCCTCTCTAAAAAGTGGGCCATATAACTTATTTGTATACAATTTACATAAAATTTACATTGTATAGGGAAAGTAAACAAATATAATGTAGCATTTCTTTAATTATAACTTTTTAAAAATTGTTTTTGAGTAATTCTAATTTTTGATGACTTCAAATCCTTTTCAGTTCACTTTGCTTGTAAAATAAATTTTGTTGTATATATATATAATGAAGAGAAGAAAAAAAATCTTGAGATATTTTAAAATGATTGCCAAGACCATCATATAACCTTTAGTTTTCTTTATATTTTAGAGCCATCTACTGTGAACTTGAAGAATCAATGGACACTGGATAGTACAGTACTATAATATCCCTATTCCTTCTTTCCAGATCAGTTTCTGATTTTTGTCAGCAAGGACTAGCATTCAAAGTTGAAATTAACGTTCGTATGAATCTAGTAAATGGTGTCAGTTAGACGCATAAATGTTTGTTTTGAATCTTAGCCTTCACTGATGAAAGCAGAAGATAAAAAACAGTCTGAGAATATTATAACATTATACTACTGGGTAATCATCCATTATTCAAACTCACCATAGATGGAGCTAGATTAAAATTTAAATGAATTACAGATCATTTTATTTATGTGTTTTTTCCCTTCTATGAGATGCTGACAAAATATAAGAATATTCTAAGAAAAGTCCTTTTATTGAAATTTTGATAATTTACTTGTCTGAGGAAATTTACTTTTATAACTTGTGTTTATATATATGTGTTTAATAATCTCTAAATATAAATATAACCTTCAGGAAATAAAAATGCAAATAAATTAAACAAAATTCAAACATCTTTATAAAGTAGCTCAAATATATCAATCAAAACCTGTTTACAAACAATGAATAAAAGTATGTAGGTTGCTGATAAACTAAATACAGGAAAATTTATCAGTGACATTATTTTGTATTATTAGTAAATTTTATTCTTTTTAACACATAATTCAACTGATAATTGCTTAAATAGTTTGTTAATAATTTAACAAAAATATTATTTAACAACGGAAGAATGTTAATAAATAAATGTTTAATAATGAATTAATTTTTTTTATTTTAAGTAAGGAATATTTTCATCTAATAATCTAATAAAATGTTTATTATTACAGTACAGTTAAGAAAGTCTATCTGAAGTCTTCAGAAGAAAAATCAACCAGAATATTTATCCTAAGTAATAATAAAACTTAAAAAAAAAAGGTATTTTTAAAATTTATTTAATCCAAATATTTATGTTTATCTTGACTTTTAATTAGGCAAGTTTTACTACACAAATATAATGAGGACGACATTCCGCATAAGCCATGGATTAACCTTATATTCCTAGCATTGCAACAAAACTTTGGAAAATTTACTCAGACACTGTTCGAATAGCTTTTAGAACACCGCTCTATCTTAACAATCTTTTGAACAATACTAAAGACAGAACTCCATTTGAACATGCTCCTCAAATAGTCTATAAAATTTCATGCCCATCTCCAGCTCATAGTGCAGCTAACTATGGGGAGTGTCAAGTTGATAGATGTATGAGAATTGCCCAACATTCCTATCTTTATAAAAAGGTTAAGCAAGACTGGCACCCTAAGTCAATTTTCCTGGATTATGATCTTTCTATAGGACACATTTCCCCTTCTAGCATTAAGACCATCTGCATAGAGAGGAATGATTGTAAGAGAAAGTTCAAGAAGGTATGGGTTACTGCAAAAAACCTGAATCCAATCAACAAAAAGGAGTCTTGCATCCGTTTATCAAAAAAATGGAACACCTGACTTTTATAATTTACATTTTCTTGCTGCAATAATTTACATATTTATAAACTATATATTCATCCTGCTCCCGGCACAGTTAGTTAATTAATTTTGCACTATGATTCTGGTAAAAGTTCACTGAAAGTGAATTCAGTACTATTAAGTGAGAATATATATCTAAACAGTAATATGATAAACATCACATGATCACCATTTCTTTTTGCACTGAGTGGCAATACATATTTGCCTGTTTTAATAACAGTTATAAGCAAGCATAAGAAATGGTGATCATGTGATGTTCATTGGCGTAAAAACAATCCTGCCTAATAGGATAGTGGTGGCTATGGTTATTAAAGAACCAAAGTCACCAAAATGTAAAGGTACTGAACTAAGTTCATATGACTATATAAGTTAATGAGTTTGAATTTAAAATATTATAGTGTTTTCAATTTAAGAGTCATAGTTTTGAAGTTAAGTAGAGATAAAAGGTGAGTTGCATTCGGTCCTAAGATCTAGGTGCAGTGCTCTCAGATCCAAGGCTCCACACTGACAAAGGCCACAAGCCAGAAACTAGTCTGGAGATATTGGACGAATAGGCACTAGATGGTGATTTTATGCACAAGCCTTCTGGCATCCATTGATTACTCTGGCTTGCACTGAGTGGCAATATGTTTATAGACCTTTTGCCTATTTTTATACGGTAATACCTTTTCATAGTGGTTTGACTCAGATCAAGTCTTTTCAGAGTATTTAATTTGTACTTTTGTAACATTTTAAGTGCAGTACTTATTATTAATATGTAAACATTACAAGCATAAAACTAAACTAGTCAATATAAAATCAAAACTACCCCAAATCTAAAATTAAACCAGACCAGCATAAAAATAATATTAAAACACAACCTAAGGTTTCACTGCTACAAGCAGACTTCTCAAGTGTAAAGAACTACAAAAAAAAAACCACACATTATATATACTATTAAAAACTACCCACAAATCCATTCACTTCCCATCCACCCTTAATATTAAAAGAACTCTTAAATAAGTTAATTGCTTCAGAATAATAAATTTTCAATAATAAAGACTCTTTAATTCTTCTTTTGATTTCATTTCTCTCAAAGAAGACAACCTTAGCTTCATCAAAATCAATAGTGTGGCCTGTATCCTTTTCATGGACATACAAAGCAGAACTAAGATATCTATTTTTAACTCTACTTTTATGAACCTTTATTCTTTCATTTAAACTCAAACTACTCTGACCTATGTAAACCTTCTTACAAAATAAACAAGGAATAAAATATACCACACCAGGAATAGTCTTTCTATCAAAAACTTCTTTTGTATTATTTAATAAATTATTCAATGTAACACCCCTTTTCCAAGCAATTTTCTTATTTCCAAACAATTTACTATTTCTACACACAATTTTATAAGAAGACAATTTAAATGGCAAAGAAATAAAATCATATTTTTCTTTAACCTTTACATCCTTACAAATATTACTATTAAATAAAATACTTTTAACAAATTTATCAGAGTATCCAACACTCAAATAATCTTTATAAAATTGATATTTCTGAAACAAAGCTACCCCACTAGAATTATTTAATTTAATATTCCTATGACAATAATTCCTTAAAGCAGCTACTTTATGAGATACAGACTGATAGCTATCAGGTTTAATTATAGATTTTAATTCTTTACTTTTAACTAAATGACTGCACAATAAACAATTAGTTTCTATATTTCTAATCACCAAAAGATCTAAAAATTTTAACTTACCAAAATCTAACCCCCCTCCTTCTAACACAAATTTTATAGAAGGATCAAAACAATTAAACTCATTTACAAATTCCTTCAATTTATTATTCTCAACTACAAATAAACAATCATCAACATATCTGACAAATAATTTTACATATAAACAATTCTTTTTAATAATAATTTCCTCTTCCATAAAACTAATATAAACTGAACATACTAAAAAAGAAATAATATAACCTATTATCCACCCTTCCTTAATCTTATAAAAATTACCTCTATAAGTAAAATACATAGAATCTTCCAATAACAAAAGCAAATCTTTAATTACCTTAATTTTATTTTTTGATAAAGAACTTTTCTTAATCAATACAGACAAAAGAACATCAATACTGCTTAACCTATTAACAGACTGATACATATTTTCAATATCTAAACTTCCAAATACCCAATTACTTTCCATTTTAAAATTATTAATCTTATCAAAAGCCTCAAAAGAAGAAGAAACTGTGTACTGACCAAAATCAACAAATTGTTTTAAAAAATTATTCAAGAATCTAGAAATACCCTCTACAACACTACCTGTAAAATCAAAAATAAATCTTAAAGGAAAACAATCTTTATGAGTTTTAATATTCACAAACATCTTAGCTGATGTAAAATCATTAGGATAGCATTTTAAATAATCTACTCTATTAAAAATTTTTAAATTAACCATTTTCTTCATAATATCTATCAATTTTCTTTTAATCAAATTACCTGGATTTTTATCTAACAACATATATTTACCATTATTTAATTCTCTATCCATTTTCTCTTTGAAATCATCTCCTTTCATAATAACAAACCTACCAGCTTTGTCTTCACGAGAAATGATTACATCATTAGCAATTAACCTATTTTTAAGATGTTTAACCTCAGCAGGATTAATAACAAATTTTTCTTTCCTTTTTAAACTTTTATTCAAAATCGATTGAATACCAACTTTCTGCTCATCACTCAAATTACTAGATTCAATAGACGAAATTGTATCAAAAACTATATTTTTTGAATGAAATGGAACAAAATTAGGGCCTTTGCCAAGAATATCTAATTCTCTATCATTTAACTTCAAATCCGTAAGATTAACAACTCTATCCTCAGAAACCTTATTCTCATACCCTTTATCACTACAATAAACTTTATTGACTTTTCCAAACAACCACTTTAATTTTCTTTCATATTTTTTACAATAGAAATTTGACCTATTCTGTCTAAATTGTCTCATAAAAAAGACAAAGCTGGTAGGTTTGTTATTATGAAAGGAGATGATTTCAAAGAGAAAATGGATAGAGAATTAAATAATGGTAAATATATGTTGTTAGATAAAATCCAGGTAATTTGATTAAAAGAAAATTGATAGATATTATGAAGAAAATGGTTAATTTAAAATTTTTTAATAGAGTAGATTATTTAAAATGCTATCCTAATGATTTTACATCAGCTAAGATGTTTGTGAATATTAAAACTCATAAAGATGGTTTTCCTTTAAGATTTATTTTTGATTTTACAGGTAGTGTTGTAGAGGGTATTTCTAGATTCTTGAATAATTTTTTAAAACAATTTGTTGATTTTGGTCAGTACACAGTTTCTTCTTCTTTTGAGGCTTTTGATAAGATTAATAATTTTAAAATGGAAAGTAATTGGGTATTTGGAAGTTTAGATATTGAAAATATGTTTCAGTCTGTTAATAGGTTAAGCAGTATTGATGTTCTTTTGTCTGTATTGATTAAGAAAAGTTCTTTATCAAAAAATAAAATTAAGGTAATTAAAGATTTGCTTTTGTTATTGGAAGATTCTATGTATTTTACTTATAGAGGTAATTTTTATAAGATTAAGGAAGGGTGGATAATAGGTTATATTATTTCCCTTTAGTATGTTCAGTTTATATTAGTTTTATGGAAGAGGAAATTATTATTAAAAAGAATTGTTTATATGTAAAATTATTTGTCAGATGTGTTGATGATTGTTTATTTGTAGTTGAGAATGATAAATTGAAGAAAATTTGTAAATGAGTGTAATTGTTTTGATCCTTCTATAAAATTTGTGTTAGAAGGAGGGGGGTTAGATTTTGGTAAGTTAAAATTTTTAGATCTTTTGGTGATTAGAAATATAGAAACTAATTGTTTATTGTGCAGTCATTTAGTTAAAAGTAAAGAATTAAGATCTATAATTAAACCTGATAGCTATCAGTCTGTATCTCATAAAGTAGCTGCTTTAAGGAATTATTGTCATAGGAATATTAAATTAAATAATTCTAGTGGGGTAGCTTTGTTTTAGAAATATCAATTTTATAAAGATTATTTGAGTGTTGGATACTCTGATAAATTTGTTAAAAGTATTTTATTTAATAGTAATATTTGTAAGGATGTAAAGGTTAAAGAAAAATATGATTTTATTTCTTTGCCATTTAAATTGTCTTCTTATAAAATTGTGTGTAGAAATAGTAAATTGTTTGGAAATAAGAAAATTGCTTGGAAAAGGGGTGTTACATTGAATAATTTATTAAATAATACAAAAGAAGTTTTTGATAGAAAGACTATTCCTGGTGTGGTATATTTTATTCCTTGTTTATTTTGTAAGAAGGTTTACATAGGTCAGAGTAGTTTGAGTTTAAATGAAAGAATAAAGGTTCATAAAAGTAGAGTTAAAAATAGATATCTTAGTTCTGCTTTGTATGTCCATGAAAAGGATATAGGCCACACTATTGATTTTGATGAAGCTAAGGTTGTCTTCTTTGAGAGAAATGAAATCAAAAAAAGAATTAAAGAGTCTTTATTATTGAAAATTTATTATTCTGAAGCAATTAACTTATTTAAGAGTTCTTTTAATATTAAGGGTGGATGGGAAGTGAATGGATTTGTGGGTAGTTTTTAATAGTATATATAATGTGTGGTTTTTTTTGTAGTTCTTTACACTTGAGAAGTCTGCTTGTAGCAGTGAAACCTTAGGTTGTGTTTTAATATTATTTTTATGCTGGTCTGGTTTAATTTTAGATTTGGGGTAGTTTTGATTTTATATTGACTAGTTTAGCTTTATGCTTGTAATGTTTACATTTTAATGAGTTTTTTGAGTTTAAGAGTATTTTTGCTGATTTAGTGTAAAGATTTTTTTTTTTTTTGTTATTATTATTGTTATTATTATTGATATTTTATTATTGATATTTATTATTGACATTTTATTATTGATAGATTTATTTTTGTTTTTTGTTTTAATTATTGGTATATTTGAATGTCATTTATGTATATTATGTTTGTTGTTTGAGTTTGGGTTGAAAGAGTATATTTGTGTTTATTTAGTATATATATATAGAAGTGTGTGTAGGTTTTATTGGGTTTTAATTTATAAGGGTATTGGTAATTTGGGTATTTAGTATGGGTTTGTGGAGTTTAATTTTTAATAATTTTCCATTTAATGATATTAGAAGGATTAAAAATTTGTCTAAATTGAGTGATAAGATAGAGTCTTTACTTGGCAGATTTATTTTCTTAAAAAATGTAGGGAATTTAGTGTTTTTCCTAGGTGTTGTGTTATTAATTTTAGTAGAAATAAAAAGTTGATTCAAAATAAAAATTTAGTTTTTAAGTTACAAACATATATATTGAATAGTTTTTTAAAAGATACTTTTGTAAGGTTTTATAAATTTATTTATCTATATAAAAGGAATAGATATTATTTAGAAAGGAGGCAAGATTTTAATTATTCAATTTTGAATTTTTTTATGAGACAATTTAGACAGAATAGGTCAAATTTCTATTGTAAAAAATATGAAAGAAAATTAAAGTGGTTGTTTGGAAAAGTTAATAAAGTTTATTGTAGTGATAAAGGGTATGAGAATAAGGTTTCTGAGGATAGAGTTGTTAATCTTACGGATTTGAAGTTAAATGATAGAGAATTAGATATTCTTGGCAAAGGCCCTAATTTTGTTCCATTTCATTCAAAAAATATAGTTTTTGATACAATTTCGTCTATTGAATCTAGTAATTTGAGTGATGAGCAGAAAGTTGGTATTCAATCGATTTTGAATAAAAGTTTAAAAAGGAAAGAAAAATTTGTTATTAATCCTGCTGAGATTAAACATCTTAAAAATAGGTTAATTGCTAATGATGTAATCATTTCTCGTGAAGACAAAGCTGGTAGGTTTGTTATTATGAAAGGAGATGATTTCAAAGAGAAAATGGATAGAGAATTAAATAATGGTAAATATATGTTGTTAGATAAAAATCCAGGTAATTTGATTAAAAGAAAATTGATAGATATTATGAAGAAAATGGTTAATTTAAAAATTTTTAATAGAGTAGATTATTTAAAATGCTATCCTAATGATTTTACATCAGCTAAGATGTTTGTGAATATTAAAACTCATAAAGATGGTTTTCCTTTAAGATTTATTTTTGATTTTACAGGTAGTGTTGTAGAGGGTATTTCTAGATTCTTGAATAATTTTTTAAAACAATTTGTTGATTTTGGTCAGTACACAGTTTCTTCTTCTTTTGAGGCATTTGATAAGATTAATAATTTTTAAATGGAAAGTAATTGAGTATTTGGAAGTTTAGATATTGAAAATATGTATCAGTCTGTTAATAGGTTAAGCAGTATTGATGTTCTTTTGTCTGTATTGATTAAGAAAAGTTCTTTATCAAAAAATAAAATTAAGGTAATTAAAGATTTGCTTTTGTTATTGGAAGATTCTATGTATTTTACTTATAGAGGTAATTTTTATAAGATTAAGGAAGGGTGGATAATAGGTTATATTATTTCTCCTTTAGTATGTTCAGTTTATATTAGTTTTATGGAAGAGGAAATTATTATTAAAAAGAATTGTTTATATGTAAAATTATTTGTCAGATATGTTGATGATTGTTTATTTGTAGTTGAGAATGATAAATTGAAGGAATTTGTAAATGAGTTTAATTGTTTTGATCCTTCTATAAAATTTGTGTTAGAAGGAGGGGGGTTAGATTTTGGTAAGTTAAAATTTTTAGATCTTTTGGTGATTAGAAATATAGAAACTAATTGTTTATTGTGCAGTCATTTAGTTAAAAGTAAAGAATTAAGATCTATAATTAAACCTGATAGCTATCAGTCTGTATCTCATAAAGTAGCTGCTTTAAGGAATTATTGTCATAGGAATATTAAATTAAATAATTCTAGTGGGGTAGCTTTGTTTCAGAAATATCAATTTTATAAAGATTATTTGAGTGTTGGATACTCTGATAAATTTGTTAAAAGTATTTTATTTAATAGTAATATTTGTAAGGATGTAAAGGTTAAAGAAAAATATGATTTTATTTCTTTGCTATTTAAATTGTCTTCTTATAAAATTGTGTGTAGAAATAGTAAATTGTTTGGAAATAAGAAAATTGCTTGGAAAAGGGGTGTTACATTGAATAATTTATTAAATAATACAAAAGAAGTTTTTGATAGAAAGACTATTCCTGGTGTGGTATATTTTATTCCTTGTTTATTTTGTAAGAAGGTTTACATAGGTCAGAGTAGTTTGAGTTTAAATGAAAGAATAAAGGTTCATAAAAGTAGAGTTAAAAATAGATATCTTAGTTCTGCTTTGTATGTCCATGAAAAGGATACAGGCCACACTATTGATTTTGATGAAGCTAAGGTTGTCTTCTTTGAGAGAAATGAAATCAAAAGAAGAATTAAAGAGTCTTTATTATTGAAAATTTATTATTCTGAAGCAATTAACTTATTTAAGAGTTCTTTTAATATTAAGGGTGGATGGGAAGTGAATGGATTTGTGGGTAGTTTTTAATAGTATATATAATGTGTGGTTTTTTTTGTAGTTCTTTACACTTGAGAAGTCTGCTTGTAGCAGTGAAACCTTAGGTTGTGTTTTAATATTATTTTTATGCTGGTCTGGTTTAATTTTAGATTTGGGGTAGTTTTGATTTTATTATTAATATATATATTTCTGTTAAGTAAGGAAGATATTTTCAAAATATAAAAAAAATTGTGGGAAAAAATATTTTTGTTTTAAAGTTTATATATATCATTTTTAAACACTTCAGAATTAAGGTCTTTCCAAGTTTACATCTTCTATCCCTAGGTTTTCTTTCTATATCAATCTATTCATATTTATTCAGATCACTTATTCATTTAAAATGCAATCTATCCATTTTGGGTTTCTGATTCTCCCAATGATGTCAGTAATCAGAGCTCTAGGAATTCTCCTGCCCTGTGCAATACTAATTTTGCTGCCCCTTCTCTCTTAAGAAAACTTTTAATGATGTCTTAAAACAGTTCAGTTGGATCTCTCTCTCATTTTTTTTTTTAAAAAACCTAGTAATTGCTTCGATCATATTTACAACCTTTCTATATCATACAAGGCCAGTGCAAAGGTACCTGGAGATCCAAGGCATGTACCCCTTACCAATATATACCTACATACTCACATGCATAATCAAACAAAATTATTTAAAACTGTGGAACTCCAAAGAAATAAAACATATGAGATAAAATTTATAGAACCATGAAGTGATGTGTGCATATATGCACATTATTTATTGGACAAAATATATTCACAACTTCTGACATTCCAGATGAGATTGCTCAAATATTTTATATACAAATATTTTAAAAAACAAGAATATAGTTTAAACATTGTTTAGCTAAAATATTTTGCTGTATTATTTTTTTTATGGTATAGTTCACAAATAATTAATAATACTTTTTCAATATTATATAACATTTTTTTAATCATTAACACATGTACTCATGAAATTTAAAATCACAAGTTGAAAATATTTGCTTTTCTTGTGTTGCATTTCCCCAAGTTTCTATTTCAGTTTAATATCCCATCATGATTCTTCCCATAATGCAATGTTGTATTTATATTTTTGAAGCTAGTATCAATATAGATAGACATATTGAAAAAAATCACTACATTTTATTCTGTATTTTGTTGAGACAAGAGTTTATTATGAAAATTAATTTTAAAATTTCATTAATAAAAGATAAAATCATATTTTCATATTTAACAGCCCAATGTCAAGGCTGATAGTTGCTAATTACACTATATTCATTGGTATAGATATGTATTAGTAATCGGACAATATATGGCCAAGCCAAATCCTTACATATATATACAATTTTATTCTTTGTTTTTAGTCTATTCAAATTATTTTATTTTAATTAAACTATTCTTTTATTAAATCAAAATCTTATTTTCTCCATTATACCATTCTATATCTGGATGTACATAATTGGCAAATGAACTTAAATGGTATAAATGGTTTTGATCATGATAAATTATCTACTCATTTTCAACTAAGTTCAAGTTCAAACTCTGAGGATTGACATTAGATCATGAGAAGGATATATGATATTGAAGAAATATGTTTTTCTAAGATGATTGATCCAATTAAAAATATTTAATAGGTGGAATACAAATTATAGCCACTATTATAATTCTATTCAGGCCATTTATTTTATTTAATTTAAACCACACATGTATTCAATATATACATATGCTTCATAATTTCTATGTCTTGCCAATGCATGGAAATCTGAACTTTATTAGATATCACTTCATCCTAACATACTATTCTATTATATAAATGATGCATTAACGCACAATTAAATATTTATTAATGAATAATATTTCTATGTGATCTGGGCCAAATGATGAGTGCTGGTTTAGCATGGAATGTGCATCTTGGGATCATACTTCTTTTTCACGTCTTTGGTCATATGTTTATGATTGCACCCCTTCACAAGGTGTTAAAATCTGATAGAAAAGTCCCTACCTTGAGTGACAGTGGAGTAGTGAAATTTACACTACAGAAATATTATTCATTAAGTGGATAATCTCTAGTCTAATGAATGACTAATAAAAATTATTGAGTATTTATTAACTATCTTATATTTATTCTTTATTTATTTTGATTACAATGTACATATATAAAAACAAAAATGTTCACACATCTTCAAGTTAATTAGATTAATTAAAAGAGATATTTAAATTTTTTTAAATAAAATGACAATATATTAAGAGTAATAACAAGAAAAATACTTAACAATTAAAATAATTTCTGATATTTCACATTAAGCTTGTTATAATCATTTAGGAATATTTTACATATTAAATTTATTGTCAACTGGGTACTTTGGTATTAGACCTACAACGTAGGGGAGATAGGAGGCTTTTTACATCTGCAATAATTGTGTAATCTTGTGCTGACATCAAATTGAAAGGAAATAATCCCTGCGATGATATTCGATCTCGTGTGAAAATGTGTTTATCTTTATCAACGGGCCTTTTTTTTTTGTAATAATTCGACATTTTCAGTTATTGTCCAGATTTCTTTTTGACAATAGGATAAATACACCTGGGTCTCATTTTCTGTAGTAGATAGGTTTCACAGAAAACCTGCATTAAAAAAAATCATACAAAAATAGTTAACTTACCTTGAAAAATGGGGGATATGTTCTATAATTTTCAGAAATCGCATAAAAGCAAAGTAACAAGGAAAATTACTTTAAAATTCGCATTAAAAAAATAAGGAAATAAAGTATGACTAAAAAAATTTTCAAATATTTGAAAAAAATTGATACAAGACAGACTTTTTTTACTTTTTTTATTAACTACAGTATTTAATTTTATATTTTTCATACATTTTTTAATCATTATGCTATTTGACAAGATGCAGTTCATTTGTGAAC
This sequence comes from Epiperipatus broadwayi, assembly GCA_028023455.1. Taxonomy (NCBI): domain Eukaryota; kingdom Metazoa; phylum Onychophora; class Udeonychophora; order Euonychophora; family Peripatidae; genus Epiperipatus; species Epiperipatus broadwayi. Next base: position 134,821 of record JAQFVV010006947.1, on the reverse strand, counting down.
TAGTAAGAAATCAGATTCACCACAAGAAGAAGTACAATTAGTGCCTCCTTTAGTCTTGTGCTATTAATGGTTTTCTGTTGACAATGTAATCGGAGATTAAACTTTGAGATGATGATTTTACTAATTATTTATAAAGCTTGCGATATCCAGACATACGATTATTTAACTTTCATTGGAATTTAAGAGGTTGTTCATTGCAGCAAACTCTCTCAGATTTCAGCATTTTTTGATGCTTTTCTTTATCTTACACATTAACATAAAATCTATGATTAAATGATTATTACTTATCAGAAAATAATAAATTTGTCCTCATTTGATAGATATTTTTGTTTACTACTGAAATAAATTTTAAATGTTCACAATTTGTTTCTATATTAAAAAAACGAGATTGCAATCAAAACAAAAAGATTATACATTATCATTAAAAAGATTATTTTCACTTTACAAAATCAACAAAATCTTCATTATTTCTGATTATTTTAAAAATCTAAAAGAATATTTATTTCTGTTATATCTAACAAAATATGTTTTAAAAGTTTAAAATTTTTGAATATTTATTGCAATATTTTTATACTCGTAAGTATAAATCTATTATTATTATTTATTCATAAATATAAGTATGTTATTTACTTAGAAGCTAAGATTCTTAAATAGTGTCAGGCCATATTTATGTTAGTTGCTAATATAATATATTTTTGAAAAAAAAAAAAATTTCAAGTTAAAATAAGTTATTAATAATTTAAATTTCTTGATATCTAATAAATATAGTGAAATATGAACTTCTTTATCGCATAAAAGAAAACCAGCATAAAAAGATATTAAGAAGAAACATGAATCCCATAATTCAAAATCGCATTAAAAAATACGCATAAAATGAGACTCAGGTGTATTTAATAAAAATCTTATAATAATTTATATTTCTTTATTTTTGTGTATTTTTTTTTCTTTATTTAAAAAAAAAAAACGTTTATTAGCATTTCTGTGGGGAATCCCGGCATACTCTGTGCATATGTGTTCAGTAAAACTTCATTTTGGGAGGAAATAAATATCAAATTTGTGGCTTCAATGTGACAATTCCAGTTATATATTACCTGGTAAGTAGTATATGTGCATATTTTATGTGTTTTTATAAATATTTTAAAAAATTATAATTTAGTGATTGTTTTGTGCATATTTAAAGTAACACTTTTTGTGCAATGGCATTATTTACTTAATCGTAAATCAATTTTTTTTTGGTTTAAAAGGTATTTAATATCGCTTTATATATACACATTTTAAAGTTGTTAGTGTGAAAGTCATATATATTTGTGTATGGCAAATAAATATTTTAAAAACAAAATATTCTTTTTTAATTTTCATTTCTTCCTCAAAATTGTTTTAAAATCGTCTTTTTAATATCCATTTGTTTCTCAAAAGTTGTTTTAAAATGCTGTTTTTAATATTATTTTTAATATTTTAAAAATCGATCTTTTTAATATCCATTTATTTCTTAAAAATTGTTTTAAAGTTATCTTTTTAATATCCATTTGTTTCTCAAAATTTGATTTAAAATGTTGTTCTTAATATTACTTTTTATATTTTAAAAATCGGTCTTTTTAATATCCATTTGTTCCTCAAAATTGTTTTAAAATCATCTTTTTAATATCCATTTGTTTCTCAAAATTTGTTTTAAAATACTGTTTTTAATATTATTTTTTATAATTTTAATTATTTTTATTAGTCCTACAACACAGAGAAGGTATTAGACTTGCTGCATGTTTTCACTTTCATATTAATCTGCCAATAACTTTGTAAATCTTGCGAAAATATCATGTACAAGATCTGTGTACACACTCCTTTTTTTGCAAATATTGTGAAAAATATTATGTAAAAGATTCATGTACACATTATTTTGGTCAGATCACAAGATTACAAAGTTGTCAGCGGATTGATATGAATGTAAAAAGGTGCAGCAAGGCTAATACATGCTCTGTGTTGCAGGACTAATACCAAAGTACCATCAATTGTTTTATTATCCACTAGACATTGAAATTTATAAATTTAAATATATTTGAGTCTTCTTATTCCTGAATCAAAAACTGGAATTAGGTAAATTTATAAACAGAATAAATAGAAAATGGTTAATGAGGATGATTGTATGATTAATTGAAACATTAAAAGGATAAATTATTCCTTTACAGTTTAGTGATATAGTAATCCAACTGCAGTACCCAATGTATTAACATAAATATTAACCTAGAATATATTAGAGCACAAATTGTATACAATTGTAAATACAAATTAGCTACATGAATCATTATACCTCCATTCTCTTCCATTTTTTATTTCATTGTATATATATAATAAATCAAAATAGTATGTAATATTTTCTAAACTAATATTACATTTAAAATTTTTAACATATTATACTTTTCTACAAATACAGCCCTTGTTTAATCTGCCATCAAGCAATCTTTTTTAATAAAAAAAGGTGTATCCTATTTTCTTGTTTTGGTCTAAGATTTTCATATAGAAATTAAAGATTGACATATGAACTTAAACCAGAGAGAAAAATAAGATCAACCTTTTCTTATGAAAGGGTTAGGTGCCTGGACCTCAAATTGAAGATTATTGGCATTATTAAATTATGGTTTTAAAAAAATTAATAAACTGATACCTTAAACTGACCCAATAAACAAACAAAAATCTTTTCGACATTTCAAAAATATTAAAGAAAAAGATTAAAAGATTAAGACTTTTCTGATATTTTAATGTAGATTAATAAAAAAAAAAGCAAAAAACATCTAGATTATTTACAATGAAAAATTCTATCACAGACTCAAAAAAATATTAAAATTTCCAATAAAATTTGCATTCTGTACTCAAAATATATATCAGATTAATATCTGTCTAAAATTTGGGAGGATGGCATTTTACTTATAGTAATCAAAAGATGATTGATTTAATTTCTAGCTAGTATCATTGTGGCTCAAGCCATCATCACCTGAAGAAGGGAAAATAATGACCCTTGAAATGTTGTATTCTTTATTAATTTGTGTATTAATACTAATAGTTTAATCATTAAAACTAGTCAACACTTTGACAATCCCAATATCAATAACAATCAACAATTTCAAACTGTTGTCAAGGCAACCTCCTTTTAACAATAAAGGCTGACTCCCACCTTTATTAATGGTCTAATACACTTATATAGACACTAAAGATTGCAAGTGGCCCACATTAATTGAAATTATTGAGCATTATTACACTTATTATTTAATAATACTTTGAATGCAATTTGAAATTTATAATTACAGTTTGTAATGTTATAACTGACTATTCATTAGTCTACATTTAGAATAGGTTATATTTACCTGTTTTAAGAGGTTTATTTAAACTTCTTTCTATCAATAATGTCAATCTCTGCGGTCAAGTATATTAGACCATTAATAAAGGTGGGACTCCACCTTTATTGTTAAAAGGAGGTTGTCTTGACAACAGTTTGAAATTGTTGATAGTTATTGATGTTGGGATTGTTTAAATGTTGACTAGTTTTTAATGATTACTTACAAACCCATTTAGCCTTGAACATTATTACACTTAATAGTTGAATATATATGGAAAATATAAATTGTTTGCATTTTTCTGTTATTGTTATCTTTAGTCACTTATGTATTAGTAGTAATAATTGAACACATTTCCCAAAAATATTTAAGTTTTTATATGAGAGATGCAAAAAGTAAAATGAAAATGTTTGGTAAATTGCAGTTTATGGATAATAAAAGAATAGCCAAAATAGTATTTAATTGGGTTATGAGTAAAGGGCAAGCAACAAGATGGGTGAGAAAGGTAATGCGGTATGCAAAAGATTTGGATGAAGAATTTATATCAGTATATTTGTACAAAAAGATGGATTGTTGAGTGTTATAGTGGTAAGGAATGGGATAAAAGAATAGATTTATTAATAGAGAATAGGGAGTTAGAGAGATGGAGAACTAGTATGGAGAGTAAAAAGAGTTTAAATATATATAGAAGTAAACAGAATATTAGGTGCAAGTTAATATATGATAATAGTAAGAAAAGTAGTTTATAGTTTAAGGCTCGAATGGTATCTTTAGCATATCACATCACATCACATACAAATAATGAAGTTATGGAAGAATAAATATGAACAAAGTGATTATACAGAAAGTGGGTTATTGTTTTTTGTGCTGGATTTGGGGAAAGATAAGGGGAATTTGGATATAAAGGCCATAGAGTTGACAAAAATTATCTTGTGGAAATGGGATGGAGCAGATTATGGAAAAGTTTAGGGTGGAGAATGGAAGGTAAAGTGGCTAACACATTTCTTTGGACATAGTTGCTGAGAGATTCTTGACTCCATTTAAGAAGTCACAGTACATCACATCATATCACATACAATCAAACATTAACAGTTTACTACAAGAGTGAAATATTTACACTGAAACATATCATTATAGAATGCTTTTTTTTCTTACCTCTGAATCGTTTGACTGGAAACTGAGTGATGACACACAATACTGGCCTTGAATATCACTCCTACCCACATTTGCTGTGATATTCATACATTCTGTATATGAGCCCAGCCATAAAAAATTTAAGAGAAGTATTCCAGATGGTGGTTTGGCCACAGCATCCAGAACTAGAAAAAAAAGAGAGAGTATGATTAAAGGACCTATATAATGTGGTGTATATTGAATACTTATTTTTTACATTTTACAAGGAATTAAAAATCATAAAAACAAAATAACAGTTAACTCTATATAAATCACCAAGACATAAACTGCTTAGTTATTCTTTTTATCTGGTTATACATTATGCTTATTTTATATTAAATTTATGTATTTTAACATATGCTAGTTTGCAGATTACAATGAGGGAAAAAAGTTAAAATGAATAGAATCAGATGATTTGTTTCATATTGTACCGGTCGAAAATGTATGTCCATCCAACAAGATCCAATCATGCCCGAGATACACAGATCAGGAGCAATCATGAACTCTGACCTATTTGCCCATTCCCCAAATCTATAGCATTACAGACAACACCTGTGGTGATACAATGTAAATTCTTTATTTCTGGGCCTGGGGCTACAGCATACAACATGAGATCTTATTTGATGATAATAATGCTGATGAGATATTGAGTGAACCCAAAAGACAATTTAAGAGACATATATATATATATCAATAAGATTAAGATTAATTAATAAGGATTCAAACACACTGGATTTAGTTTAGATACAAATATTTATTATAACTAACGGGATTAAATATGATTACACAATTACCAACTTCACGCACATATACCTTTCATTTATTTACAAGTAAATATATTTTATTAGTAAATCTCATCATGGGATCAAATTATTTATGGAGTTACAGATATAGATGAAGTGTGGTATTAATATATCAACTTACATTCAGATATCATATTTTATTTATATTTACACAAGCTATTTATCTGGGTGGTTGGTGAACACTATATAGATTGAGAAGTTATATGTATATACAGTGATGCAGGGTTTTGCTATTTCTTTAATTATTACAGTTTTGCCTTTGGCATTATAATATATAGATTTATAAAGGATTATTACATTTTAATATAAAATATGATAAGAATACATTTCTATTTGCATGTTTGCTAGAATAATTGTTTTATTATTTATTTTACATATTTGAATGATGTCTAATAACTAGTGAAATTTTATAGATATGAGAATTTATTTAAAAAAGGGGGGTGAGCAGCTTCAACAAGGTTGGATATGAAACTCCAATGAAGAATATTATCTTTCAAAGCAACCATTATTGTTAAAGATTACACAAAAGTCTTCTGGGTCTAATTACCCGATGTGATTGCGAAGCATTCAATGTACAAAAAAAAAAACCCAAACAATTATTAATCTTGTTTTCAAAAGGACACACTCCAGACAATCTTGTCCACAAAAGGGTTACTATAATCTTGTTCAATGTGTATCTGTATATGGATCTACATGGCCCAACCACCAAGAAGTTATCCATAGCCCAATGATCCCACCCCCAGGAACCCAAAGTGAAGACTCAAGCTTCAGCTGAATAAGTGGACAAGACCAGCATTATGCCAATCACCACATCACACAACGAGGTCCAAGGCCCAAGTCCACAAGACAACAAATCCTTGACTCACAGACGAGCCATGCAAAGACCATTCTGGATACCTGTCTCCCAATTTAACAGTCCAAATGTGCAGGGACCAAATTCGGTCTACCTGCACAAAATTGGAAAGCCAACATGGGAAAATATATAACAAATAACGAGCACAGATCTGCACTGCCCAAAACCAACTTATCAAGAAGGCGCAGCAGTCCATCAGAAAGGAAAATGGTGCAGAAACTTTGACCAGGTATCTTCCCAGCAGGTTTTCAGGTAGCAGCAACAATCATCAACAGCCTGCACCATAGACCAGACCCCTAGCGACTGCTCCCAGCTACCCCTGAGGGAGAAATGAGAAGTGCAGACCCATGTCCATGAAATATTACATCAAAACTCCGTCAATGTTACAAAAATTGGCGGGGAGTAGACCTACCACCTTACAAATGATCTAAGTCTAAAGTTAAAACCTAATAATAGTGAATGCAAATCAACACTGACCTAACAAGTAATCCATCAGGGGCTGTAGTAGCCCCTCAGGGTGACATCCAAGTGGAGGTAGTGACTTTTACCCACCCAGCAGGCATTGCCGGGCTAGACAATGATCACCGACCACTGCCACAAATGAATGAAACCCCTCATGACCATCATCACCACACCTGAGGAAAAAAGGGGGAGTGCAAACTCATGCCCACCAATACATTTGATTCATTGTAGTCTTGAAATCAAGCCAGATTTACATGAACACCATGAGAACAAATCATTTGTCCATATCATCTTGCACACTGAGGTCAATGGAACTGAAAATCTGCTTTTAATCATTATCAACCTCCTGTGTCTGCAAATGTTCACAATATCTGTTCAACCCACCAACTATAAAGTCCTTCAGGGTTCACAGTGATTCTTATTTGTTGATACTAATTGGGTTCTGCTTCCTTTGATTGAATTTTAGGTCTTGCTTAGTAATCAAGGATTCAGTTGGAAGTTTGTTGTTAAACATTGGAATGTTCTCAATAATTATTGCTTGAAAGAGGATGAATAATTTGCTGCTTCAATGTTTCTGTTTAGGTCTAAAACATCATTTGTACTAGCTGTATTTTTATATTGGACTATTTCCATCATCTAATATGTGTGTTGAATGTCTTTAGAAAAGTTTAATTTTTAGTTAAATATTCCAAATGCATTCAACTGTTAGTAATATCACAGCAAACAGGTTAGTATATGCACCAACTGTTAGTAATATCACAGCAAACAAATGTTAATAATATCACAGCAAAAACAGGTTAGTATATGCACTAACTGTTAGTAATATCACAGCAAACAGGTTAGTATACGCACAACGTTTCGAGAGGTATTTTTCTCCCCTCTTCTTCAGGTGTTGCTGGCCTGACCAGTGACACCTGAAGAAGAGGGGAGAAAAATACCTCTCGAAACGTTGTGCATATACTAACCTGTTTGCTGTGATATTACTAACAGTTAGTGCATATACTAACCTGTTTGCTGTGATATTATTAAAATTTGTTTGCTGTGATATTACTAACAGTTGGTGCATATACTAACCTGTTTGCTGTGATATTACTAACAGTTGAATGCATTTGGAATATTTAACTAAAAATTAAACTTTTCTAAAGACATTCAACACACATATTAGATGATGGAAATAGTCCAATATAAAAATACAGCTAGAACACCATCATCACAAACCTTCAGAAAAACATCATTTGTACTAGTTTTGACTTTGAACCATTACTTTTTAGCTCATGAATCACTTTGTTGTAATTCTGTGTTGATTTGAAAAAAATTTATTTTTATTTTTTGAGGCCCCCAATTCACTGGAAATGGGCTAGTAACTTCTGTTCTGATCATCGGAGAAACCTGATTTTTGTGCAGGGAGACAGCTTAAATCATAATCTATAATGTTCAATTCTAAAATTGAGATCAAATAACAATTTAAAATAATTTTCCGATCTGCACTGTTTAGCCGCATTCGGCAACTTTCAGTTCGACACCACGATATTGTATCTTTTTTCTTATGAATAATTTAACCCTGGGATTTCTTTTTTTCTTAGTTTTATGATTAATTTTGTATGTATAATAATCCCTAGGCCATTTTCTATCTTCTCTGACTGGTTTGCAGTCATAGAAACTTGTTTCACATTTTTAATATCTGATGCAACAATGAAATTCTTAAAACCATCTTTGTTAACATTTTATTTTCCATGTTTTCTATGAGCTTTGATGTCCAAATGATTTCTGTGTTTATTCTAACAAAAAAATTGGATTTCTAGTGTCTCTATTCTTTTAAGAATTATTTGGTTTAATTTAAAATTATTTCCCAAAGTTTTATTTGTTCTAATGATTTCTAGATTTATTTAACCTAGCTTTTGTCTATTTCTAATGGCAGCCATTTGCGTAACTGGACTGATAGATACTCTCAATTATTCTTCAGTGAAAACTGATCTAAAATTTCTTATAAAGATGAAAAAAAAATAAAACAGGTATTCATTTACATCTTGGTAAACTTTTCTTGTATGAATCCAAAATTGGACTATGACTTTGGTGAACATAACAGGGAGCCTGTACCAGTGAAAACTGGAGTCCCAGGCTCCCTCTAGTGGACTAATGAAGAATATTTAAATACATCACTACAATTTATTTTATTATACAAGTGGGAAATTAAATATAGAGTTGCGGCATTAGCATAAATGGCAGAAGAAAGGAATGTGTTTATCTTTGGCTGATAGAATGCTTAATCATTATTTTAACTGACGATGGTATGCCCGTACTTCTGGTGGAGCGATACCTGAAGGAGAGGTAGGAATGAAGGTGCTATGGTCCGGCATACAGCCATGCAGAGCTTCTGCTACTCTAACTCACTTTGTTCCAGGGCATAGCTGTATACCCCTGTTCTGAACAAGTATACAAAAAAGAGGGGAACTTCGGCAATCCCAACAGTCCCCAAATGATGAAGCAAGAAAATATAAAATATAAATTAAGTCTGACATATGCTAGCAATGGGACGATAACTAAATTAATTATTTGATATTAAAAAAATAAAGCCTTAAATAGTTTAATATATTTCATAGTGATATGTTTACATAATGACCCATATAATATAGAATAATAATTAATAAGCATAATAGAAAGAATCAGTACACTTGAGAGCACTGCAAATAAAATTAATTGATCACGAACATTTTGACGATGATTATTATAATATAATATTGCATAATAAAATGAAATGGACACCCAAGTCCACCCAGATTGAAAGATTAATTTTATAAGATTTAAATAAATTATCAATAAGCGATTATGAACACACATATTTATTACAAAAAAAACTCAACCTCACAAGCTATTTTGGAAATAAATATAAATCAAATAACTAATTATTCCCCTCTCCCTTTTCCTGAGCGAAGTTAAAACAGACATAAAGTTTGTAAGATTGGGTTTGATTGACAGGCATTATACATTTTATAAACCAAGAAAAATAAAAATATTAACAACTATAAATTACTACCACACTTAAATATATATATATATTGTACCAATATTGAAATTGGCACATACTAATTTATTTAAAAAAAATATTAAAATAATCTTTCGTAAAAGAAAAACATATTTAAATGTTGAAGAGTTTATTACAGTTTATTTTTGTAAAAGAGTTTGAAATAAAAGCTAGAAAATAATTGATTAAAAGAAGAGAGGGGGAGTTTTGGTTAGAAAAGATAAAACTAAGAGTTCATAAAAGTTAAAGAGTGTTATTATTATAAATTAAAAGTTAAAATATAAATCTCTTTTCATTCCAGTTTATTAAAATAAATGCGTATGTATGTGCGATGGTAAATAAAAATAAATGTTAGCTCGTTAATAAGATAAATGCATGTTAAAATTATATTGAAAAACACATGAAAATAAATATTGAAATGAAATGTATTTAACAACACAGTAGTGGGCTACTAATTAAGTATATAAAAACAACACGATTTGAAATGGCTACTACTAATTAAACAATCTTCAAAAACACTTTGTCATAGGATTAATTACTAAAGGAATTTCGACAACACCTATTGCACCTATTGCCGGAGGATATTAAAATGAAAACAATTCGCATATATAAATAGCCAGATTTTTATCAGAGTTGAGTTTCAGCCTAGTTTTCAGTGTCAGTCTTGTTTAAATTATGTATCCAGAAACAGAAATGCAGTGCTGAGCATCTTATGGAAATATACGCTCTTCTTTCAGCCCTTAGTCCAACAAGATCAGCAAGACCTGCCCATGAAATAATGTCTACTTAACAGCTCAGAAATCCTCCATCAATATTCCACTGTCTCCAAGAATAAAACCAACAGATTAGCATCAAATCTCCTCAAGAAACATCAAATCTAACTGGTTAGATATCCTTTATTAGATATACTCCATCAGAAGCAGCTAACAACAAGCAATATCCATGTTCCAAAAATCCTAGGTAAAACGTATTATTCTCATTTATATGTAGTAGCCACCGCTGCAATTCGTAAAAATTCAAGATTCAAATTATATAAACTCTATAAGCATGCATAAAATGAACTATTGATGTGCATGTTTGTGAATGTTAGATAATTTAAATGTCAAAGATTATTTTTGCTCTTTCATAAAATATATCATAGTATGTTAACTTAAAATGTGTGTGTTATTTATAGATTTATAAAAATGTTTATAATTAGTAAATGTTAGTTAATAAATTGTCTTTAAAATTAAACTTTATATGTCGGTCAATTCTTTTTATCAATTCTTTTTCTATATTGTATTACTGATTAAAATTAGACTGGGCTAGTTTTGGGGTCATTTCGAGTGCTGGATTATGAGCCTACTGACCAAATACGTTGTTTATTCTTCTGAATAGATAGCTGGCGCCCAGAGTTTACTCCAAAACAAATAAAGTGTTTGGATAGTAGGGGTTTGAATCTAGCAGCCGAGGTGGGCCATTGTTGATAGTTAAAGCTATCAATAATATCTCCCATTTTGCTCGAATGTGCCGGTTCATTCACATAACATTTATAAGATTATAAATGTGTTATGAAGAAGTATGAAACCAGCAAAACATATATGTGTAAGTATACTTCATTCGGCGGAACCATCTGGCACAAATGATGCACCAACATGGGCTGAACCCATCATAAATGACAGTTAATTAAATACTTTGTTCTTGTTTAAAAATAAAAACCTTAAAGAAAAGCTAAATTACATATTTAAAGTGGTATTAATTTTTAAAAAAAAAAGAATTGACCGAAATCTTTTTTCTTCTTTAAACGAAAAGAGATTTATGCTATTTACATTGGTTAAGATAAATCATTCTTTTAAATCTGTCAGTTGGGTGTTTTGGGCAGAGCTAAAGTGTTAGGATCGGGTAGAGAAAAATGGACAAAAGGGGGTGGAAGCAGCATGTGTTTCCATTTTAGTAAGAAAATAAATAAATAAGTCATATATTAAATTTAGTGAAATAAAATATTGTTTTAAAAATGGGAGTAGTTGAAAAAGATGAGTCAGAGTCACAGATGATGATGAAGATGTTTATAGAGGGCCAGCAGGCAATAAAGGAAGAAATGATTAGGGAAATTAAAGAAATGAAAAGAGAAATAATGGGAGAAGTAGAAGAAACTCAGGAAGTAGAAAAAGAAATTGAGATGGAAAAGGAGTTGAAAAATGAGTTGAGTAAAGAGATCATAGAAGTAGATTTTGTCAAAGAAAATAAAGAAGTGGAGGTCATGAAAGAGATAGTAGAGTCAGATAGTGGTAAACATAGTAGTTTGGAAATAGAAATTAAATTAGAATCAGATAGCGTTGCTACAGAGAAAGTAGAAACAAATAGAGATCAAGAAATAGAAGAGAGACATAAGTTCAAAGTAGAAGATAATGTTGAAAAGTTTTTACAAAAAGTTAAAAAGGTTAAAGTAAAAGTCCGTGTTTGTTTTAAACGTAGATTTAAAATAAAAAAGCGTAGGAAAAAATATTCACGGTTAGGAAAAATACGGAGGTCTGTGAAGCTTAAAGGTTTTATAATTTACAAGGCAGAAAATAAAATGGAAAAAGAAAGAGATAAAGCAATAAATTTTAATCGAGGGAAAGATGTGAGAATATGGAGTATAATTTATGTGAGTTAGTAGAAAGAAAGAAGGAACCACCTGACATAGTTTAAAAGTTAGTAATCTGGCAGAATAGTAAAGGAAATAAACAAAAAGGATTGGAAATGGACAATGAGCACGAATATGATTATTCTAACGTCAATAATTTGAGAAGTTTAAATCTGAAATTTCTATTTAAAACTAGATAGTAAAATTGAAGATAACTGAATAATAATAATAAATTAAATGTTTGAAAGTAATAATAATAAAGGAGGCTTCGTAAAATAAAATATTTTTTTTCCCTCTCCACGCATAGATTAATAAAGAAAAATGTTCGTAAATAAATGGGTCAAGTTAATGTTTTAAAAGTAAAGCCTGTAGGATTAAATAAATGGAAAAGACAACAGAATTTCTAGAATAAAATCAAGTTAGTCAAATAGATATTTGCATAATAATGAATCGTAAAAAAGTAAAAGTTTTCTGAGTACATGCACATTAAAATAAAAGTTTGTTTTGAATACCGTAAGTTAAGAAAAGGATGTAAATAAATTGTTTAAAATAATCAAGATTAAAAAAAAATCTCTAGTAAAATAATAATGAATGACTCATAATAAAGTAAAATAGTTTTTCTGAATACACGCACATAGATAAAAAAGTTGAGTAATGGTTTGAAAAAAAAAAAAAAAAAATATCGTAATATAAATAAATATGTAAACTGATGTCCGTGATAGTTTAAAAATATTATTATAAGACTAGTGTAAATAGATACTGTATTTTAAATAATGTTCATAAGGGTTATAAATAATATTGTAATATAAATAAATATGTTAAAGTAATGTTCATGTGTATTTAAAAATAATATTGTAGGGTTAATAATATAAATAATCTAAGTTGTATTAAGAGTGTATAAGGGTTTGAAATTAATGGATGAGAGTAGTATTGAAATAAGTTAGATAAGGATTAAGTTTAAAGATGTCGACTGGATAAAATTTAGTACCCGTGACGGATTGGCAGGCATCATTCCTCTTTTAAAATGTGCACTGGGCAAATCCAGCATGAGCTGCAAGTCACTTCTTCAGAGGAGAATCCCCATGTTTCATATCTCATTTTCCAAAGCGTAAGTCGGAAATGGACAGTTGATAATTTCTGCCATTTGCAGCGACCTTTTCTTAGTCAAAGTCCGATCAAGAGAATCGGCAACCGAAGCTTCGTTTTTAATAGTGTGTAAGTTGGTATAAGTCAGCAAATCTGCCTCTGCCTCATTTCCAAAAGATCCCTGTGCCACAAAATTAGTTTGTCCAGTGGTCACTATCCAGGACTCTGAACATTGTAAGCAATGTTTTCAGAATAGAAAGAAGTTAAGCATAATTGGAGATTGCCCTTAGTATGAAAAGTGAAAGATATTAAAAAAGCAAACTTAGAAAAATAATAATAATTAGAATTAAGAATTAAAGTCTCAGAGATAAAATGGTCAAAAATGACACATTTTACTCTCAAACGAAGGGGGGTGCAATGTACCAATATTGAAATTGGCACATACTAATTTATCTAAAAAAAAATATTAAAATAATCTTTCGTAAAAGAAAAATGTATTTAAATGTTGAAGAGTTTATTACAGTTTATTTTCGTAAAAGAGTTTGAAATAAAAGCTAGAAAATAATTGATTAAAAGGAGGGAGGGGGAGTTTTGGTTAGAAAAGATAAAACTAAGAGTTCATAAAAGTTAAAGAGTGTTATTATTATAAATTAAAAGTTAAAATATAAATCTCTTTTCATTCCAGTTTATTAGAATAAATGTGTATATATGTGCGATGGTAAATAAAAATAAATGTTAGCTCGTTAAAAAGATAAATGCATGTTAAAATTATATTGAAAAACACATGAAAATAAATATTGAAATGAAATGTATTTAACAACACAGTGGTGGGCTACTAATTAAGGATATAAAAACAACACGATTTGAAATGGCTACTACTAATAAAACAATCTTCAAAAACACGATGTCATAGGATTAATTACTAAAGGAATTTCGACAACACCTATTGCTGGAGGATATTAAAATGAAAACAATTCGCATATATAAATAGCCAGATTTTTATCGGAGTTGAGTTTCAACCTAGTTTTCAGTGTCAGTCTTGTTTAAATTATGTATCCAGAAACAGAAATGCAGTGCTGAGCATCTTATGGAAATATACGCTCTTCTTTCAGCCCTTAGTCCAACAAGATCAGCAAGACCTGCCCGTGAAATAATGTCTACTTAACAGCTCAGAAATCCTCCATCAATATTCCATTGTCTCCAAGAATAAAACCAACAGATTAGCATCAAATCTCCTCAAGAAATGTCAAATCTAACTGGTTAGATATCCTTTATTAGATATACTCCGTCAGAAGCAGCTAACAACAAGCATTATCCACATTCCAAAAATCCTAGGTAAAACATTTTATTATTCTCATTTATATGTAGTAGCCACCACTGCAATTCGTAAAAATTCAAGATTCAAATTATATAAACTCTATAAGCATGCATAAAATGAACTATTGATGTGTGTGTTTGTGAATGTTAGATAATTTAAATGTCAAAGATTATTTTTGCTCTTTTATAAAATATATCATAGTATGTTAACTTAAAATGTGTGTGTTATTTATAGATTTATAAAAATGTTTATAATTAGTAAATGTTAGTTAATAAATTGTCTTTAAAATTAAACTTTATTCGTCAGTCAAATCTTTTTATCAATTCTTTTTCTATATTGTATTACTGATTAAAATTAGACTGGGCTAGTTTTGGGGTCATTTCGAGCGCTGGATTATGAGCTTACTGACCAAATACATTGTTTATTCTTCTGAATAGATAGCTGGCGCCCAGAGTTTACTCCGAAACAAATAGTGTTTGAATAGTAGGGATTTGAATCTAGCAGCCGAGGTGGGCCATTGTTGATAGTTAAAGCTATCAATAATATCTCCCATTTTTGCTCGAACATGCCGGTTCGTTCACGTAACATTTATAAGATTATAAATGTGTTATGAAGAAGTATGAAACCAGCAAAACATATATATGTGTAAGTATACTTCATTCGGCAGAACCATCTGGCACAATATATATAATAAGGAGCATAAGTTGGATGAGTAAGTTTACAGAATGATTAATTAGGGTTATAGAGAATTGACATGCAAAAGTTATAGAGTTATATTAAAGTACTCACTGGTCAGTGAGTTAAAATAGATAAAACATTAAAAAAAGATGGCATTAAATTTATGATTAATTAATTTATATATCAGTGGAAGGTGGCTAAGATGACTCTTGGAACTATTACCTCATGTTTCTCTGGGGCAACGGTAGGGACAGATCCTGTCTTGATGCAGCATTCTTTGATTTTGAGGCAGTCAGGTTATAATTTAGATGGAAAACATTTCTTCTTGGCCTCTGCACTTCTCTAATACCTTGGGTACTCTTGAATGGTAGGAACTAAGTTGCGGCATGGTGAGATAATCTCAGAGATTGAGGAAAGGTGGCTTGGGTCCTTCTATTCGAATAACATTTTAAAATTCAAACTGATGTGGAGTATGTTGGAAACACTGCAGAACAAAACTTCCTTTTTTTCATAACTAAATTTGGCCCCACTTATACTAATTCAGAAGTATTTCAAGAATGCTTTTTGTTAACTCCCCAAGGCGATGTCCAACAGATTTTCTTAATCCTGATTGTCTTTTAACAATGATATACATTTATGTTACAGTTTGAGAAGATGCAAATGTTGATAAAGCCTGGTAACCTATTTCTAGAACTTTCTCTTAAACAATGTAAAATTTACATTAGAGATTACAAATAAAAGTTTCAAGTAATTTTAATTAAAGTAAAATTTTTATAATTAGAATGGGTAGTTTCTGCATTTTTGTATAATTCAATAGTGAACGATTTCCAGAACCTTATCAACACTTGCATTTTCCTTTCCGTCATTTTGGTACATTTTTATATAAAAATAAGATATATATTGAAATAAATAATACATACAAACTTACATCTAGTATTTCAGGCACACACATTATAATAAACATAGAACATTAAATAAACATAAGCATTAAAACATTATATATCACACACACACACACATTTTCCATAAGCTATTTCTTTGTATGATTGGGAAAGTTCTGGGAATATTTACTGCTTACCCTAACTGCACATAAATAGTTCTTTTATGCTAGTTAAGAGTTCAGTTCGGTTGACTTGGAATATTTCAAAGATTGCAATGGCTACAATAATAAATTACTGAATCAATAGGAATGGGAATAAAGATTAATTAATATTACCTATAGGTTTTTGAGATACCCATTTCTATGGATACAGCTGCTTCTTTCTCCTGTGTGATGCATGTAGTACCAACCAGTTGGGATTTGAATTGCTGATGAATGTGGTTCCTGCTGCATTTCAGTCTGGCTGACAGGTTGGTAGATATTCATTGCAGCTAATTAGAGGCCTTCAGATATTCTAGGGCAGTCAGAGACTAGAGTACAGTGGCATACTTCTTCTGATTTACAACACATATTTTTCTTGGCATTCACAAAAATATGTTTTATTTGCACAGACTAGAATAACACTACTAAAAGATGATCTGATCTGCTGATCATGAGGTTTTTTTTAAACCTATTTATATGTGGTCCTCTTATTGTTTTGCTTGATTAACATTTAAATTAATTAAATTTATTAATTAAATTCCCATTATTTGTTCACATTATTCATTAGATTAATTTACTTAAGATCTAACTTTTTAATTATTCCCATTGTTTATTTGTAGTCATTGCTAATTAATTATTTCCAATGTTTATTTGTAGCCATCTTTGAATTTAACTTAACTTTTATGTTACAAACTTTACATTCCGTTTTTCTTTTTTTAAATTCAACTTCTTTTTATACGCACATATATACACATTTTAATGTACTTTTAAAATCCACACACGCATCCCTCACTCTTAAATAAATGATAAGAGAGCGATTTTTAGTTTTTATGTAGATCTTTTTTTTTAATTTTAAACCTTTACTTAGTTAAATCTCTCCCTTCCCCCTTTTGTTTCCATATTTTTCTTCTTTTTTAAAAACTTAGTACACTTCTAAGAGTAATTACGCAGCTTTCTTTTTTTTCCTTCCGGCAATATATGTCAGGTTTGTACAACAAAATTAAACAAAACTTCTTTTAAAACTTTAAAAATTCTATTATAAAATTTCTAATGCTTAAATAATAGTACATTACACTTCTCCCCCTACAAGAGTAAAATGCATCAGTTTGACCATTTTATCTCTGATAACTTCCTTAACAAATTTGAACTATTTACATTAATTTTTATTTATTTATTTTTTAAGTTTACTTTCTTAATTTGTTTAACATTCCTTTTCTTTTTTTTTTATTACCGCCCATCTGGTGGTTGTTTTTCCCTTTTTACTAACTTTAATGACCAGACATTATATGCTGCCTTTTCTTCTACCTCCCGCGCTACCACAAACATTGCCATATTTCCACTAGATTACATATGGGCCATCATAAATCAGCTGGGATTTCTTGTATATGTGTTTTTCAGGTGACTCATGAAATTAACTCTCACCATGACCTCATTTTCTATTCTGAATATGGCTTAGCTCCTCCCTGCCTCTTCTGTCTTAGTTTGCCCTTTTTTTTTAGCTAGTTGAGTGCTTCCTTAGCATCTCTTTTCTTGTTTATTGGATTCATCCCCATTGGCAATCTGGTCTCAAATGGGTATGGAATATTTCTTCCAAAATGCAATCGAACAGGTTCAAATCCTGTGGATTCATCTCTCGACCAGTTTATTATGTTCACTATTCATGGGATTTCTTTCACACATCTGCAATGATCATTTTGTATATAAACATGAAATAAACACCCCAACTCCTCATAATCCATTCACATGGATTAGATTGAGGATTATGAATTGATGTAAGTATATGTTTTATCCCATGCCTGCTTGTCCATTTCTTCCATTCGCTGGATACAAAGGGCGTTCTGTGATCCAACAAGATTTTGTCCGGAATTACTACAGTCTTAAAGTGCTGTTGTTCCAAGACCTGAATAGTTTGTTTTGCATTAGTTTGAGTTATTATATATGCAGCTATCAACTTTGAAAATGTCATATTCCATCATAAGATATCATTTTATTGAATGAAGGCAAAGGTCCATAGAAGTCTATCGTTACTAAGCTATTTGGGTGGTGGGTATATATAAGTTGCAGTAGTTCTACACCCGATGTGTTAGGAGGCTTGGTTATTGAACATACTGTGCATTTGCCAATGATGTCTGTAATACTGGCATACATTCCTGGCCAGTAAAACCAATGACTCAGCCATCCCACAACTTTACTTGCCCCATAATGTCCGTAAGTTTCATGCACATATTTAATTATCTGCTTCCTCATGACAATTGGAAGAATAATGTGTTTTTTTAAAAATACATGCTGTAAGTCTTCCCTTCAAGCAAAAATAATTTCTGCCCCTCCATAGCAATTATTTGCCATTTTCATTACAGACTGATGGCATAAATACTCCATTATTTGTTTGCAGTTGTTATTTTCTCCTTGCTCTCCCTTAACCTATGCAAGTCATCTTCTATCTCATTTATATATTTTAGCTGCAGCTATATATGCTCAGTCACAACTTAAGTGTAGTTCTTGAGTTACTGGATATCGGCTTAAAGTGTCTGCCACAATATTTTCTTTACCACGACAGTATGCCATTTTGTAATTAAATTCCTGTAGGAACAAACTCCACCTTATTAATCTGCTATTATTCAGAAAGTTATGGTTAAGAAACTCAAGACTCTTATGGTCAGTAATTACCAATACCTCAGAGTGTATTAAATATTGCCAGAATTTCTTGAATGCCCATACAATCACTAAGGCTTCTTTCTCAGTTACAGTATAGTTCACTTCCAGTTCCTTCAATAAGTGGCTAATGAAACAAAGGACCCCATGCTGACCCCCTTTTTGTATCTGAAACAGCGTGGCCCTTAATCCAAACCCACTGTTATCCGTTTGTACAAAGAATGGTTTGTTGAAATTGGAATATGATAGCATAACTTTATTCAAAAATCTTGCTTTGGAAACTATTCTCATGCTCTTCGTGCCATGCCCACAGTTTCTCCTTTCTTAATAACTGCAATAATGGCTCCATGTCAAGTGAAAAATTATAATAAAATCGATTATACAAGTAACATAACCCAAGAAAAGATTTAACGTTTTTTATTCCGAGGCATGGGAAACTCCTGAATTGCTTAGATTTTTTCTGGATTAGATAATATTCCTCTTTCATTGATTATATGACCTAAAAACTTGACCTCAGTAGTCATTATTTTACTCATTCAAATTAATTCTGATTCCCTTTTTCTCACACTCACCCAGCAACACTTCTAAATGTACAAAATGCTCTTCTATACTTTCCGAAGCTATCATGATGTCATCCACATACATTATAACTAAATTTTTAATATCCTCTGACAACATCTGATCCAGACATTGGACAAGCCCCACTCCACTATTTTTAAGTTTGAAGGGAATTCATTAAAATAATATGCATGTCCGTTATATTTAAACGCAGTATATTTCTGATCCTCTGGGTGAAGCTTAATTTGCCAATAACTGGCAGTTAGGTTGAAAATATTTTTTTTCTTTGAAACTTTGTTAACAATTTGTTCATAGATAGAGGAGAATTAGTATCAGATACTGTTATCTTATTTAGCTGCTGGGTATCCAAACACAACCAAATTGATTCATCTTTTTTTTTCTACTGTTATGATAGGGTTATTAAAGGAAGATGAACATTTATATAAGATTCCCCATTTAAGTATTTTGTCTATCCGTTCTTCTACTTCATATCTATATTGATGTGGTATAGGATAAGTGTGGGCTTGATATGGCTGGTCTTTCATGAGCCTTATCCTGTGTTCATGCTCTTTGATCACCCTAGGAATTTCAGAAAACATGCTATCATATCTGTTTAGTAGCCTCTTCAATCGGTCCCTTTGATTATCATTTATGTATCTTGATTCATCCACCTTTTCCCCTATCTGTATTTCCATATGTGCGCTTTGTGCACAACCTTCTTTATTAACTTCCCCCTTTTGTTTTTTTATAAATGGAATCAATGCATTATTTACTTCTGCCTGACCTTGTCTATAATCCAATACACAGCCTGTTTTGTACATAAAGTCTGAGCCTAATATAACCTCATGAATCAGACCCTCCAGAATGAACAATACATGGCTATATTCTTTCCCTGCCATTTGCATTTTCACCCATGCCTGTATTATCTAGAGAAGGTGATCTTTATGTATCATCAGCTATATAACATGACACAAACACAAAGTGAGATAAATGGGTCCACTCACACAATTGAGGATCTTTTCAACATTTTTCACTGCAACTCCACCCAGAATTAACCTTTAATATGTTTCTTGATTTCCAGACATGTTGTTGATGACTGATCCAAAAAAAGAAAACATACCATTGACTTCTATATAATTATCTGGTTGAAATCAGTCATCATCCCTATCATCACAATATCTTTTTCATATATATTTTAACTATATTCTAGAGCTATATACTGTCATGTTGAGCAAGCATTGGGCATCAGATGATATAATCCTACAAAATGCCCATCTCCACACTGGTTTATGTCTTCATCAGTGAGGAGTAGGATTTAAAGCTGTACCTAATTTATTTAATAACTCACATGATCATCTTTTATCCCTTTGTATTATCAAACTAATAAATCTGAAATTTAAAAAAAAAAAAAACTTTTAAATTCATGCTTTCATTTTTATAATGATATATATCGGACACCAGAAACTGGGTTGGAGACTATCTATTGATTATTCAAAGTAACTGTAGATGGTTTTAGAATAGAAAGAAAACAAGTGCTATTGAATATATATGAAAAGTCATGTGGTGTTATTGCTGATATCTTTCCATTATGTTTATTAATTTTCTTAATATCAATCTTCACACCATTCATATTTTCTGCTATAAGTTTGACATCCAAATATCTGATAGTTTTGATTTTTTGTGTGTGTCATTCTTATGTATATTCAATCTGTGTTAGATCATTACATATTTAATACAAAGTTGGCTAAATAGGGTGTCAACATGTATTCCTGTTTAACTCCTTTCCCACTGTAAAATCAGCATGTTTCACTATGACTTGTTTAACTGTAGTTTTTATTTCATTGCATAGATTTTTTGTAAGGACAATAAAAATGTTCTATTAATTTTCTAAAAACAACCAATAAGCTAACATAGTTATCTAAATCAAAGGTAGTAATTTCATGATTCTATAGATGCATACACTTTACTGCAAAAATAATCAATGAATACCAGATGGTTTAGTTGCAACAATATCCCTGACTTTTGCCTTTGCCAAATGGATTCATGTAACTGGTAGCCACTTTTTCCTCCCTTAATGATAACACCAGAAATCAATCTGAAGATGGAGTATCTAATGATTATTCAAGCTTACTTTATATGTTCTAAGATAGATGAAGAGAACTGTTCTTGGAAGCACTAAGAAAGTTATACCATATTGTTGTTAACATTGACTTAAAAGCTGAGTTGCAATCAATAAAATATATATAAATTACTTTTTTAGCATTCTATGGATTTTTTTAATTATCAAACATATGTAGCAACTGATGCCCCTAGTTTATGGTTAAACAATGTGCTACTCATGAGCACAAGGTGTTTTTCTTCCTACTGTGATAGTGGTGCTATAATGATTTATTTTCCCATCAAACTTCATTTAATCTGTGATAAATATATCACAGTTGTCAAGACAATAGTCATTTCTTTAGATAATAAATGATACTAAAATGAAACAAGTAATTATTGTTTTCTAAGATCTTATACAGACAACGAGTAAAAGCAAGAAATAGAACAGATTGAGAATAAAATTGCCTAGAAATTTTAAACAAATTAAACAAATTCCAATTAACAGGAAAATATAAATTGTTTGAAGATATATTAAGAAATAATCACTTTTATCTTTCAAACAAATTTCTCGATATTTTAGCTACAAAAAAAATCATGTCCCAACAACTAATTGGTTATCATAGTAAATGACAGCATAGTATTCATTGATTAAATAAACCAATACAATATCTGCAATATATTGTCAAGGCAATACTAATTTCTTTATAAATAATAAAAGAAACCTAGCTGCAGTGATAGGATTTACATACAAGGTTCCATTTATTATCTATAAAAATGAGGATGCTTTGACAACAGATTGTTATTCTATTGCAGAAATAGGCAAGACATTGATCACAGTCCAGTGGTAGACTGCCAAGGAAGTTGAAGTGACCACTTGAATTAAAAACAGATAATGATAACCAATGCTACATTACACTAGATTAGATAATATAAATGTCTTTTGTACATGTTTAGTTACTATTGACAATCAAGATGGCTATAATGGGGCATCTTCCAAATCAATGCGTTGATTGTTGCAATTGCCTTTATTTGAAATGCACTGTCTTATGTTCATTATAAATCTATCAGCTTGACTATGTTATCACTTAATTCAAGGCACAAGTGAAAACACTGAATAAATCCAGTCAGTCACAAAATTCTTAACTGTTTGTTGTTTTAATGGCCATAAAATTAGTATTTTATCATAATTTAAATAAGAGGTATATTGTTTGAAACAATTGCAAGTACAAATTTGAATATCCAATGGGTAAAAACAAGTATTTTGGTTCACAATGATGAATGAAAAATGTCTGGATTATGCAAATGTGTCACTACTAAAAAAAGAAAATATCGAGACATTTTAAAACCATGCATGTAATATATATGTGGTGGATTGTGACACTTGGTGAAAGTTACAAATATCCCTTGCCATTGAAGTGTGCTCATCCCTGTTCTATTAGTTTACTTAAGCATTGGCTGCAGACATAATTTATATATGATGACCAGTGAACTGTTGCCACTTACAGTTTACTAATCCATAATGAATTTGAAGTGTTGGGATAGGATTTTATGATAAATATTATTATATCAGTTTTATTACTACACATTCTGGAACTTAAGCAATTAAATAGTTATCTTTTATTTAAAAATATGTTTAAAAAATGCATTCTTACTGAGATTGGACATATTGTGAATTTTTTTTTTAAAGAGGAAGTATTAAAATCCAAGTACTGAATACATTTTCCTTATTCCTACTTACTCTATTGTTCAAAATTCCAATGACCTGGCATGTTATAAAAAAATAGCAGACGATATGCAGAGGAAGTATCACAATACTTCCATATGTCAATAAATGTATAAGATAGTAAATAAATGTCAATATTTTAACTTTTGTTTTATAAGTGTAATTTTTGATTAAATCTTGACTTTAAAACTGAATGTTTTATTGTGTGAAAGCTCATAAGAAATTTAAATACTGGAAGAGCTACAATCCATAGATCTTGAAATTCAAAGTTTGCTCTTCCATTATTGTATTGAATACACTTTAAGCCCCCTCCCCCATCATGAAAAACTATAAAGCTCTCTATGACCCTAACGTGCCATAATCTGTGCTCTATTCAATACAAACAGTAACATTTGGTCCATACCTTTATTGATTCTTAAGTTTTTTGCAAAAATTATACAATACTATCAATTTTTAGAGAATTTTTTTTGGACATGATCTCCAAGATTAATTTGGTTCGTTCATTCCCGTTGTGAGTGTTACTCCAAAATAGGGTATTGTAAAACAAATTTATTCACTAGTTTCAGTAAGAGATTTAAAAGGAAAGAAAAGAAATATATTATTGTTACCATTCCAAAATAAGTCACTGTAATAATTGAACATATACTTTAAGAAACAGCAATAAAATAATAACATTGCTTTATATTGAAAGAAATAAAAATGTATCTATTTTTGATACATTTAGTGATTTAAAGAAAAAGTTATATGTTCTAAAATATGCAATTAAGAAGTCAGTCTATATATCTATAAGGAATGGGAAGAAAAAATGGGAAAAAAATATTTTAAACAAATTATTCATAAAAATAGTATCACCCATCAAAACAACATACAATTACCATTTCACATACTGTTAATAAGAATACCAAACTCTCCATATAGTAGTCCCACCAAGAGCAAGCCTTTGTAATAAGTGAATATAGGAAGGTTTGTGCATAAAATCCCTATCGAGTACCTACTCCTCCAACATCCCAGACTAATTTCTAACTTGTGGCTTTCATCAGTGAGGAGCCTGGATTTGAAGTCGCTGCTTGAGGGTTGCATTAGGTCTTAAGACCTAGGTACAGTGCTCTCAAATCCAAGGCTCTTCACTGATGAAAGCCACAAGCTAGAAACTAGTCTGGGGATGTTAGTTGAGTAGGAACTAGGTAGGGATTTTATGCACAAATCTTCCTGCATCCATTGATTATGAAGATTGCATTTGGTGTCACTTCTGTATGGACTGTTTGATACTCTTATTAGTATCACCCAGTGAACAGATGTCTAACTCTCTCTTCAAGTTGTTCATAGTAGAATCTCTGAACCAATGCATGTGTTATATAGAAACATAGTTTAGCTATTTACATCAAAAATTTTAAGCCACTGTGTCTGGGTGATGAGTTACGAGATGAAATGTGATAGTTTGCTTCATATCTTAAATCGCAATGGAACAACCAGCTAGATTAAATTTTGTTTCAAATTAGGAAAATTGCTATTGAACTGTTGAAATAATTAATGATACCATTAGTCACAATAATTTTTTCAAGTGGTTTGCAAGATTTCATGATGGCAGAGAAAGAATTGAAGACAATTTAAAAAGGTATGAAACACATTGTTACATTTCATCTCATAACTCATAATCCAGACATACTGATGCATTACAATTTTTGTGGTGAAAAACAGTACAACATAACTACACAACAAGTGTTGGTTCACAGATGGTGCTGCAGACTAGAGAGAAAGCCAGTCACTTTTTCACTGGAGCACATTGTGTATATAATTTTATTTAGATTTTGGTGTCTATTATTATAGTTTTAATAATATATGTATATATGTTTTCAAATAACTGAATGATACTAATGTAATATAAAAGTAAAAAAAAATGAAGGTGACAATGTTTTCATATCAGAAAGCACAAAAATAAAAGTTGAATAATCCTATCTGAAGAATCAATGTTAACCAAGGGCTTTGAGCATTCAATTGTTGGTTTTTCAATGAAATGGATGGTTGAATTGTTGGAAGAATGAGAAGAGATGAATCCTATCCATTAAAATTTAAGAACATGCTATCTTAATATAAATGAGCACTGATTGTATATATGTGTGAGAGATTATGATGTAGTCCAACTGATGAGTGTTGGTTCTGCACGAAATATGCATATTGGGATCATTTATCTTTTTCACAGGTATGTGGTCATGTATATCAGTTGTTTGAGATGGAGTGCATGATGAATATTGACTGAAAATCCTAAGTTCAAATCTCTCTATTATAGCAAATATTCAGTATACTGAATGAATAGGTAAACCAGGCAAATAACTTTTATTTAAGCCATTTCGGTCTAAAAATATTCATTTGCCTGGTTTCCTATTGCTACTAAATCACTACGTGTTGGAAAGCTAATGAAAGAAATCATTATTAAACATTCTTCACTTTAATGTTAACCTTTGAGTCATACTGCCATCTCAAAACTTTTCCAATAACTGATCAAATATATGTATATATCTTTTAACATTTATATATTAGTAAATCTGGTACTGTAAATCTATTATTAAACGCTGAAATAATTGTTATCATAAAAAATGAAATAAACCTCTGATCATGCACAGTTTATAAGTGGATATTAAAATCTCCATGCATTCACTATCCAGTAATAGTTTAATGAATTCACTTATGCTTAAAGTGTATTATTATATAACCCAACTACTACTGAATTCACTTATGCTTTTAAACTATTACTGGAAGGTGAGAGCATGAAGATTTCAATATAGCTATAACAGCACATGACTGGAGATTTATTTCATTCTTTATAATTATATTTAGTAATTATAAATGGATAGCTGATCTGAAGGTGGAGCCAATGAAAGAGATAGTGAATTCTGACTCTTTTGACATTTATGTAAACATACGCTTGTACGGAGATTTTGATAAAGCTCCATCTATTGATCATAATTGCAAGCTATAGCAAGTTACGTGATTTATAACTTGTTTTGTTTTTCATAAATGTATCTTTGGGGTTTTTTGCAATGATATATATTGCAGAGGCTTTTACTATATGGTGAAACTGAACTGATATCAGACCCATGTAGCTATCTGGCTTGTTAGGTTGAGTTTGAAGACATTACATGTCTGAAAAATTCATGTTTGCAAACTGATAGGAACTTGTTTCACAAATGCTGGGCATTAGTGTTTAGATCTAGTTTCTGGTCCCTACCCTTCTCTGATGATAGCAAATTAGCTTGAAATCAGCTGATCTGAAGGTGGAGCCAACGAAAGAGATAGTGAATTCTGACCCTTTTTATGTTTATGTAAACATATGCTTGTACGGAGATTTTGGTAAAGCTCCATCTATTGATCATATATATATATGTAATTATATAGAAGAAAATTAACCACATATGCACTGTTAATTTTAATGTATAAATCTATGCACTCATCTATTAGTAAGAGGTTTAAAAACACAAATGAATCACTTGTGTTTATTAGAGCTTATTCTTATAAACCAAAATGAACAGTGCAGGTTTGAAGAATATATTTCTTTCTATGTAATTATATATTTGGTAATTATATATTAATGTATATGTGTATGCTTAATTTCTGTTAAAAAGGTTTCTAATGATACTTTATCTCTACAGGATTAGTTAGCAGATAAAAAGAAATTTCATTTATATTGTTAATTTATAAAGTTACTGTAATTTTTTCTTTCCTAAAAAATATTAGTATAAAATTCAAACAGAAGTATAATGCAGTACTAAAGTGTTCCGGGATTGCGTGTGTGTGAGAAAACATATACATGAATAAAAATAAGTTGGATTAATATCAAATAAGTTCAAAATTACACAAAAAGTATATAAATGAAACTATTAAAAGTAAATAAAAATATGTAAACACAGAATAACAGAAGAAATAAGGTGAATACAAATGAAGAATTGGTATTTAAATACTTTGCACTGGATAAATATTAAATAAAATACTGACAAGTTTACTAAATTATTTGTCAGGAATATATCATTATCCTATGACTGCACATTGTACCACTCTTTACTGTAATTCATCATCACCATTATCAACCATTACCAATCCATTGCAGAATGAAGGTCTTTCCAAATTCAATCCACTTTCTCCAATTTCTAGCCTTTCTTCTCCACATCACCCCTATACAGTTTCTTATTTCATCCATCCATCTCACATGTAGTCTCTTTCTGGGTCTTTTCCAATCTCTTGGATGTTCGGTCTAAGATTTCAATTGTCCATCTATTACTAGACTCCACTTCAGTCTTTTAATTCTTTCAACAATGTCAGTAATATGTGTTTGTTCTCTTACCCATGTACTCTGTTTTTGATCTCTTGTTGTTATTCATAACATGCATCTCTCCATACTTTGAATAATCTGAAGTCTCTATTACTCTTCTATTAAGCGTCCAAGTCTCAGGTCCATAAGTAAGAACTGGTTAAACACATTTATTAAAATCTTCCTTTTCAAAGACATAAACATATTTCCTGTTAATATTATTTCTAGAAAAAGTATTCCAACCAAGTTTAATTCTATGATTAATTTCATCCATTTTTCCCAACTGTAGTAATAATCTGACCAAGGTATTTGTAATTGTTAACTTCTTCTAACTCATCACAATCAATCTTTATTTTCATCTTTTGAAAAACTCCATTGAACATTATTTTAGTCTTTTTAAAATTGTCTTTAGTCCTACTTTCTTACTTTCATCTGATCACCCTTGCAACATTTGCTTAAGACCTGAAGCATTATTTGCAAAAACTACATCATCTGCAAAATCTAAATGACTTAAATAATCTCCATTTACTTTTACTCCTTTAACTTCCCATTTTAATCACAAAATACTTCTTTCAGCACTGCTGTAAAAAGTTTTGGAGTTATGGAGTCACCCTGTCTTACACCCTTCTCAATGTTAACCTTCCTAGTATCACTATGTAATCCAATTATTGCTGCTGCATTTTTATAAATATTCTTCAGAATATGACAATATCCTGGTCTATATCTTGATGATCTAATTCCTTAATTACTGAAAAAATGCTTTAATCTACAAATGGAAAGCATAATGGCAATGCATATTCATTGGTCCTTTCTATAACTTTTCTCAATACTTGGACATGACTACTGTACTAAAAACACTTTTAATTCCAGCTTCCTCTCTTGGTTGATTGAAATCTGAAGTTCTCTGCAAGTGAGTTGTAATTATCATGGTAAAAAGACCGATAGGTCTGTAATTTTTAATATCTTCCTTATCATTTTTTTAAAATATTAATATTAATATTGCATTCTTCTAATCATCTGGTACATCTTTATCATTTAGACACTTGGTATTTATTTTTAAATAAGAGAAAATCTTAATTTTGAAATAATATGTGTAAAAATAGATAATAAAAAAGAATAATAAGTTATCAGCTATTCCATTCATTCTTAAAATAGCAATAACTAACATTCAAAGAGCAACTCATGTCATATGACTTCTACATGTGCTTACTAAATTATTTGTCACGACAATCTCATCCTATGATTGCACATCTTATCACTGTTTACTCATGATTATTTATTATTAAATAACAGAATGTTTTAGTTTTGAAATAATATGTGCAAAAAAAAAAAAAAAATTATCAAAAAAGATAATGAAAAATGAATAAAAGTTATCAGTTATTTTAGTCATTCTTAAAATAACAATATCTAACATTTAATAAACAACTCTTATCAATTTCTTCATAAGGTTTTAAGTTCAGGCTATCACATGACTTGCTTATAGTATAGAGCTATCTATTATAAGCTTCTAATATTACAACACCTGATATCCTTTGACTTTTTCAAGCTTATAATAGACGTCTCTAAATCAAGGTGAGGATAACTGTTCTTGGAAACATTTTTAACTGAACCAATTGTTCACAAAAATTTTAAGGTGCTAAGCGTACCATGAGTTATGATATAAAGTGTGCTTCATATTTTAGTGGATCATTTTCAGTGTTCTCTCCACCAATAAAAAAATCTATCAAACTACTTAAAAATGTTCTTGTGATTCATGGCTTCTTGTCTATATACAATTTAAATAATTTCATGTTAATAGCACTTTTTCGTAATTCAAAACAAATCTAATGTACTTCATGGGTTAAGTTATGAAACATCTGTTATATTTCATGTTATAACTTGTGATCTAGTACTTTAAAATTTTTGTGAATATTTAACATATGCCGTACATGTTGGTTCAGATATGACACTGCAGACAGCTTGCAGCAAAAACCAGGCATCGGTTATTTTACATTTGTACATGCTATGTATTTTTGTATATAAATATGTAATAAACTTAATTCTATATTAAAATTGGTTATCTGTAAAATTGTGATAAGGTTTATATCTTATATAAAAAATTATGAATGTAGATAAATAAGTCTTTAATAAAATTCATAACAAATGTCCTTGTAAATAATAGCCTAAATAATCAACTGAGTATATGATACATAATGACAAACACATTCTATATAAGAATGCATTTGTGGTTCATAAACTGGTCTGTAATCATTGTAAAACTTATCTTTAGTGTAGTATTATTAATGCTTTTCTTTGTTTTGTTTCACTATCTCCTTTCTGTCTCTCAGAATGGGACAGTCTTATGTGTTTGCAATTTGCTATGGCTGAATAAATAGAAAAGGATATGGGGGAGGGGATGACTATACACATATGATGCATAATTTCATTGACTGCTTTAAAGTCATGTACCAAAGGTAAAAAAAATTGAACAAATTATGAATTTTTAAAATTACTATTTTTTTGATGAATTTAATTATATAATCTTGTATTAATTTAATTATTATCATCATCACTCAAATTGCAAATCTATGCAAACTCCTGGCTATCATATGAAAAGATGACTCACAAGTTCATTTATTATGATAATGTTGATGGAGTCTGTCTAGTCCTTTATAGTTTATCCTGTTATTGAATACCAATCTTTATACAAATATCATACTTTACAAATGTCAAACTTTCTGTACTATGACTACATTCATTTCAGCTAAATACATTAATGATAATTACCATTTACTGTTTATTGTATCATTCCTAGCCTTCATATAAACATTAAACCAAGCTGAAGATTAATATAATTGTGAGATCTCACTGATGGGAGCTATAAGCTAGAAACTAGTCTGCGGATATTGGATGAGTAGGCACTAGATAGGGTTTTATGCATAAACTTTCTTGCATCCAGTGGATACTATGACTAGCATTTGGTGGTACTACTGTATGGAGAGTGCTACTGTTTTAACAGCATGTATAAGCATAGGAAAGGGTGATCATATGATGTTTAGTGGTTTAATTTTGGCTTTATTTAAAATTTTAACTTTCTTGCTATACAATATGAGAAGATACTAGCTGAAGTTTTTAGCTGTTACCAAAAAATAGTATACTAATTGGTCAAGGATTGCTGGGAATCAAAAAAATAATTAACATTAATTTGTAAATTGAGACTGATTTCCAATATATTTCATAGTATGAAACTCTTCATCAGCATGTACTAAGATTACATTGCTGACCCACCCATGTAGCCAACATCACTCAAGTTTAGTAAAAAAAGAAGTATGTCTTTTGAAGAAGCCTTGAACCCAACTTTAAATGTGTTCTATCTAGAAGCATGACTTCTGCAAACAGAAGCCTGAACTTGAATAATTATTAGAATTATGGAGCAAAATAAGGAGCCCAGAATGCTGATAACATCATCTATAAAAGTTTCGTATAAGGAAGAAGTCAACAATTAAAGTTATAAGAACAGATAAAATCCTTAATTTAATAAAATAAGTCAATATTAAAATAGCTTAGGGTGAGCATATATTTCAAAAAGATGAGCTTATTAATTATTTTTTTTTGTACATAGTCACCATTTATTAAATTAATGTTAATAAAAATAATTTTCCTACTTATTTATATATTATTTTCAATAAAGATTACTTTTGTGCTTGAAACTATTTATAATAAATAATAATGTATAATTATATTTTTTTTAAAAAGAGAAAATCTGGTCAAGTCAATTTTTAATTTTCGAAAAGAGAGGAGAGGGCAAAATTCCAAATCTAACTGCAATTTTTTTTGTCACAAAAATTATTTTGAGAGAAGTTTATTGAAAGATAGTATCATTAATGAATATTTCTGTAGTGTAATTTTCACTACACCACTCTCACCAAGGTAGCGACTGGTTTTTATCCACTTTTAACATCTTGTGGAGAGATGTAAACATAAACATATGACAAAACGTGAAAAAGATGTATAATCCTCAAGTTGCACATTTCGTGTTGAACCAGCATTCATCAATTGGCCCAGACCACAATCTCTTACACACATCTTTATCAATATTCAGTATATATATATATAGAAAATTACTACAGTTTTATTGATAAGTATCTTTACTCTGAATAATTAATAAAAATTATTAGTCATATTAACTTTGGCGAGCATAGATAGTATCTGAATGGCATTTGATAATGACCATTTTTATAAAAAGGGCAAAATTCTAAAAAAAACGAAGTACAGTATTTTTTTTTCTCATTTCTGTTTATGGTTAAAAAAAAAATCTATCTAATTTTTATATATGGTCTATTAAAATTACTATGATTAATAATAATATGTATTTGTAATTGTATAATGTCCTATGCAGTTGAACACAGTGATGAGTGTCAGACTGAAATGTGGGTTCCTAGAATCGATTCCAATGCCAGCATCTTCGGCACTTCAATTTCGTATGAACCCTAAAGCAATAAAATCATTCAAATATTTATTTAATTTTATTGTATAATTACAGCATACACAACTAGGTACTTATATATTAGATTAGATCTGCAGGCGTATTTGTAATGGCAGAACGCTATTCCTTTCTCCAGTGGGGGGAGAGTAATGCTGTATAAAAAAGTCAATTTTTAACAATACAAAAAGTATAAATTTGTACTTGCATATTAGTCCCGCATCACAGAGGAGACAGTACACCTTTTTACATCCGCGATAGATGTGTAATCTTGCGATCTCATCCAATAACATGTTGTTTTTTTGTGATAATATTACACTCTGTTATTGTCCAGATTCCATTCTGACAAGATTTTTTGTACTGTCAATTGCATTTTTTTATTTCCATTTGTATTCGTAGTTTTAAGTGAGTACATGTACTTTTCATTTTGATTTTATTTTCATAATTTCCTGATTAATAGTCCATTTCTTTTTTTTTTTAAAAAAAAAAACAGTACAAAATGATGATAATTTGGAAGTATTAGTCCGTATTTAAAATAACATTTGGGAATTGCATAATGGCATGTCATATTTTATATTTTTTAGGTCAAATCAATATTTTTTACTACTGTTAAAAATATACTTTTTAAGATTGATTTTTGGTTGAAATTCATATTTTTAATATTGTTCAAAATTAATATTCCATATCATTTTATAATTTTTTTTGTGTGAAACTCATATTTTTAGTATTGTTAAAAATGTACTTTTTGAGACTGACTTTTTGGGTGAAATTCATATTTTTAGTATTGTTAGAAATTAGTATTCCATGTCATATTTTATATGTTTTGTGTGAAATTCAAATTTTTAATATTGTTAAAAATTACTATTCTTAGTATTGTTAGATTTCATTTGATGCAATTTCTGTCATGCAATAGAACTGCTATACCTTTTCACATATATATTCAGACTACCAATAACTCTATAAATCTTGTGAAAATATCATGTACACGTGATCCGTTTTGACAAATTTATCATTTTAAGTTTGTACAAGATCCAAGTGTACATGTTATTTGATCAGATCACAAGATTACAAAGTTATCAGTGGATTAATATGAATGTGAAAGGCATGGCAAATCTAATACATTGCAAGATTAATATATGTTGCAGGACTAATACGTAAGTACCTAAATACATTAGTGATACTAAATAAAAAGATAGTTGGGATTTTTTAATATGGCATTCTGCTGTCACCCCCCCCCCAAGCACTGGAGAAAAGTAGGCATTTTGCTGTCACAAACAAAGTATCCGCAACTAAATATATATATGTCACATTATTGATTTATAATTTTTTTAACATTATTTTATTAAATTAAATATTATAATTTAATTCTTCTGACTAAATAACCCAATGACTTTATTTTTTGGTAGAACATAAGAAGTTTGAGTAAGGAAAATGCAGGAAGTGGAATCAATCTGAGGATTTTACTGTCCAAAATTTGATATCCTAGTTCTGCACTAAACTACTGAGAGTGTTCTTCTGATTTCCATACATTTGTCCTATATATATATATATATTATGTGTGTATATAAATAATGAAAGCAAAAGAGAGAAACCCAGGAAAGACATGCTTGTTTCTGAGGATAGATTTGTACAATAAATGAAGCAAGTAAATTCATATGAATGAATCTGGTTATGAAATCAGCAGTCTCACTAGTATATCCACAAGTGTAATTAGCCATAAACTATATAACTATTAGTTGTAATATGCAATCTTATAAATGTATTTAGATGTAGTACTTTAATATGGCTTTGTTATTTTAAATAATTAATAAACCTTATCATTAATGTAATATCACAATTTACTCTTTAAGTATAGGCTAGGCGAATAAACTTATCCCAGATATATTGTGAATACAAAATGGTATTCTTTTTACATTCTACCCAGACATGGTTACACTATGAATATATTATGGCTAATGTTAGGCTGGTGAAGAAGTTTTACCTCAGCTCTGAGAATAACCATTAAGCATGTTTACAGAATATAGTAATTGACTTTCAACCCATGTACTCATAAAATAGTGGCACATTTTGGATTCCAAATGGTGCCTGATAATAACTTATGGTAAAGTTCTATTATATTTTTGATGCATCAATATATGGCTTATAAATAGAGGCATATTAACCATCAATATGTATTTAATGGTCAATTGAGTGTTCATAAAAATAAATAAATTTATGCAATTCACATAAATAAATGCATAATATCGCTATGAGCTTCTTGGCTAAATGGATTGATTAACCAATTTGAAGAGACTTAGTTTGATCAAAATGAATATTAAAAACCATTAACATATTTCCCAATGTCTGCTATCATATATGTGGAAACAAAAGCATAGTAATTATGTTTAAATATATACGGTTATGTATGTATTTAAAAATAATTACATTGTAAATTACCTACTCATAAAATCACAATGCAATTTTACTATAAAAAATTAAAGGATATTGCTCTGCATGGTTTGATCAAGTGGCAGACTCTAGAATTCAAGGACTATGGATTAGGCACAACTCTGCCACATTTTGGTGCTCAAATTTAGGAACTCCTAAGATATAGACCATTTGATTACTTTCCTTTTTTTTTAAAGACTACCAAAATTATTGACAAAACAAAAACAATTAAATAAATGAATAAGTGATTGGTAGGTGACTAAGGAGGCTATGTGACATTCAAACAGCAGAAGTGAAGATTAAGATTTCGATACAGGACTTTTTGTTTTTGAACCTGATATTTTACCATTGTATCAACTGCAATAAAACAAAAACAATACAAGTAAGAAAATGACATTCAATGCCTCATATGCTCTGATAAATTCATTTTCACATCCTGGGTTCAAAACCTTAATCTTTGAATACTTTGAAGTTACAAACTTGAACAGTAGATGGATATTGATGATCAGGTAATCTTACTGCTGAAAGCTAGTAGCTAAAAAATAATCTGAAAATATTATAGCATTATAATGTTATGTTCAATTGATTACTCGTACTTACATTTGTATTAAGTTTTCTGACCAACTGCAGAAAAAAAAAAAAGATTTAAGAAGCATGAAAATGATGGAGTTGAATCATGAACCATATAGTCCAGAATCAGAGGAGTTAAACCATAATCCATATACCATAAACCCCAGAATATGCTACTCTACTATTACATTAAACCACACAGAGGGTACAGATAAAGAAGCAAGTAACAGAATAGTATGACCTAAAAGCTTGTTGCCATCTTATCAAAATTTTATTACTTCAATTTTACAGTTATTATAATTTTTTAAGAATCTTTTTATCATTAATAGTAAATCTGGTTCACCTAATATCCATAAAGTTCTGATATTCCAAATCGCTATAAACAACATGTGATTTAATGCCTGAAAGGAAATTGATTCTTTCTGTTCTCCAAACTCTAACATGCTTACATCAGGTAAATGATATTATGCTTATCTGTATTTAAAAACGATCATTTTTGTTATCTAACTTGACACTAATAAATAAAACTTATTTTAACTATAAAATAGTAACAAATCAAAATTTATTCCATTAATTACTCAAAATATTTTTTCAAAATAAAATCCGCTTCTAATCTTACAATTATTTTAGAGAGTTTTATTAATTTCATTATAAGTACATTTTTTAAATCTAAAAGAAATTATTCAACAAATGCAAATAATGTATAGTAATAAAACTTGGCTATTTAATATAGTAGAAAGATAAAAGTAAACTGTGGGCTGAGAAGCATAGAAATATGGCACCCACCACCTCATTGATGACAAAGGCTTTATAAAATTACAAATATAAAATATTGACATTCATATAATCACTTCAGATAATTTGGATCTTTAGCTAGATATCCATTTACTAACCAAAAATTAGATAAATATGAGCTAGCTATTAAAAAAAAAAAATTGTAAGGTTGACTGGAACATGAAAAAAGTTTAAAATTTCACTCACATTAAAAATCCAAATCAAGGCAATAATTTTTTTAATTACTTCTATTATTGCTTATTATAGTTCTCATATGAATATATTTAA
The DNA here is from genome assembly GCA_028023455.1 of Epiperipatus broadwayi. Lineage (NCBI taxonomy): Eukaryota > Metazoa > Onychophora > Udeonychophora > Euonychophora > Peripatidae > Epiperipatus > Epiperipatus broadwayi. Next base: position 98,560 of record JAQFVV010006947.1, on the reverse strand, counting down.
AAAAATTTTTTTAAAAAGTTCAAGACTTTTGACCCATTTTAAAAAAATTAACTTGTCAATTTATTATCTATACAATTACAAGATATCATAATAGTTATCAAAAATAGAAAAAAATATCTAATATCTCATAATTTTACACATTGTGATTTATAGAGTAAATATATAGAATAATAAGTTTTCCTCTAGTGCCATCTAGAGTAAGCTTGAGTAATCAATCTTTACTAGATGGCACACCATTTTAATCTCCATTTTTAGACTATGTTTTCCGGCTTTTATTTTTAGCATTATTTTTTTATCATTGAGGACACAGAATTCAAAACTGGATGTATGCAATTATACATCTAGTAATCAACTTTTAATTCCACTTTATTATGCAAGCTAAAAACCTGAAACTAAAAACATTATAGTTTTGAATCAAAGCCAGAACTGCTTGAACTGTTATGTAGAGCTGATACTAGCTAATAACTGTATATTTTAATAATTTCACGTTCTAATTGTAGATATTTTTTTCTCTCCTCAAACCAAGGAATGCTAATAGTAACAATTCATTGGATTGTTTAGCTAATGCAATATAAATAAAGCAAGTTATTCTCTACTGTAGGCAAAAGCTATAAATTAGTCTGGGGATCAAATGTGTTATCATTTAAAAATCACTAATAATTCAAGCTAACTATAGATGCAATTAGATTATCAGTACAGTGCTGAGTGTTGGATTCTACAACAAAAGAATTGTTCCACATAATTAATCCTAGCAAAACAGAGTAATCTGATGACAAAAACATGTATAGGGCAATGGCAAAATGATGGTGAAACCTTAAAAAATATCTCAAGAGTGCCTTCATTATCTATGTTTGTCTGGCACAATTGCCACCAGTTTCCACTATTCTGAAGGATCTCCATTCAATGGTAATATATCCGTTAGCCATGTCATGATTTAGTTGAATACAGGCTGATTAGATTTGAATTTTTTTTAAAAAAATTTAAGATTTTTCTTTCAAATAGTTATCCCACACCAAGTCCAGTTAAACCTTCAATGGTGGTCGGTAAATAGGTAACTATCTATTTTTAGCCAGAAGATAAAGCAAGTACAGAAAGTTGCAAAAACCCTTATTACCTAACAATTGGCAAGGTTAGCCAATACTGGCTTCCTTTTTTCCAGTTTACCAGTGAGGGATTGACAGTGGGTATTTAAGCAGAAATGAAAACAGTTTATTTTTTTTTAAAGTAGAAAAGTCAATTTAATCAGATAATTTATATCCATTTATCTATTTACTTTAATTACAATACTTATTCTGGCATTTGTTTCAAATCTTTATAAGTGTCATACATACATCTCAGGTGATAGACAAATATAGAGTCAGATTTATCTACGAATTGACTTTAAGATGCAGCATAATACTTTGAGATTTTAGAAACCTACTTTAGCCTTTTGATTTTTTATAGTTTTTTTTTTTTTTTACCTTTATAAGTATTCATATTGTAAATTTGGGAATCAAATAAAACTCAAAGGCATGAAATATGGTTTTAATAATTCAGTTTCAGAATTGTTTTATGGTCATACATTTCATCTATACTTATTATAAATTATATAGATGAGAACTATAATGGAGAGCCTATAACCTATAATAGATGGAATGCCATAATCTTTTAAAAAGTACAGTCTATAGCAGAAGTTAAAAGACAGTATTACAAAATATTAAATAAATAGAATAAAGAAAAGACAAGCATGTCATATATGCATAATTTTTTTGTGATCTATATGTTGATTTATATAGTAAATACAAAATTCATCCATAACTTTTTATTATATTTTCTTCCTTTTTTTTTTTTTGGAATTGGGAGAATAAAAAAAAGTAATCAAATAATTTGTCTCTTAAGAAGTCACATGATGTTCAAGAACTAGAAATGCCAAATCTGAGCAGTGACTTATGGAATTTTGGCATTCAAATTTATCACTTTGTCAGTACACTAAATGAGAGTAATTAGAAAGATCATAAATGTTTGCAAATGGCTGCTAACAAATTATTACAAAATGGACATTTATCTAATAAAAATTTAAATAAGATTGGTAATATGATACTATTTATTATATTAATATTCATTTGTTTCAGAAAATATACTTTCTCAATTTCTTTAAATGGATATATACGGTTTTTTGAAATTCAAAATCAATTTTATGTTAATTCATCATTTTTCAATATTTGTTCTAAAACATTTGTTTACAGTTTTTTGGTTTTAATTTTAGCAACAAACATATTTTTTTTGTTACATTATTATTTGCATACCTTGTCTTCATTGTTTTGAACATAAATAATAAATCCATTTTAATTTAATTTTTAATAGTTCTTAATACATGTGGCAGTAGATCAATACCGAGACTTCAGACCACTCAACGAAGTATGGAGATGTACTTTAGGAATAATAATAAGAGATCAAAAATGAAATACATGGATCAGAGAGCAAAGAGGTGTTACTAATATCATTGTTAGAAGAGATGGCAATAGATGGACAGTTGAAATCTTAATTCCAAGAGATTGTAAAACATGTGAGATGGATGGATGAAATAAAGAAAGTGTGCTGGGATGATGTGAAGAGAGGCTAGAGATTGGAGAAGATGGATTAAACTTAGAGAGACTTTCATCATGCAGTGTATCAATGATGGTTGAAAATGATAATGACAAATGCGTATTATTTTTTCAAATGTTTAATTTATTATGATACTGTAACAGTTACACCATGATAAGACTGAATTGTGATGAGATGGAAAACCATCATCATCCCCATTTTAAATATAAAAAGAATGTTAATGAATATAATGAGCATGAGTGAGCATGAAATAAGCCTGAAAGATCAGCACAAAACTAACTATAAGTTCACCAGCATTACAGGAAAGTAATTAATCATTCATCATCATGAATGATTAACAACAGAAATAAATCAACAGTCAATATTGTGATTAGATTTGAAATAGATCTACTTTAGACTGGCTAATTATTTAGCTTTTGCCAAACTTAGGGCAGCAAAACAACATAATAATTTGGATGCAAATCCTTAAAAGTGCTAATACATCAGAATATATAAAAATAAAAATAATAATGCTGGGATACTAAAACATGCTGATCATCATCAATGTTCTGGTTACTTAGTGCCATTAATGTATTGGCCAACTATAAACTTAATTTCTAAATAAATAATTAAAATAAAATATAGTGCATGAATTTTAAAGGACCCTCTTTGCACCATCAATCTTTAAAGAAGTACTGAAATAATCATCAACTGGATGTCCATAAACACTAAATATAAATCCCTTTTATATAACAGACGCATGAATCCAGCTCAGTGAGCAAAAGCTCTATAAGTGTTACTGTGAGCAAGAAATATAATTATAAACATAATATTCTAACACTATTTTAGGATTGAGTAAATTCACTGGAATATCTTTAACAATGAAATATAAATTTATTAATTAGAAACAATAAAATGAAATTAAGATCTGCCGAGTATGCTATAAATATAAATTTGGCATTCTGATTTTGAATAACACAAAAAGAAATAAGCTATCACACTGTGATTTACAAATATCTCAACAGGTTTACATAAAACTCCTATATATCATCACACAGATGCACCTATATAAAAAAAATTACATATCAGAATTGTGACAAACTAATAATAAAATTCAATAATTCATTTTAATAATACATAAAGTATGACTGATTTTAACATGTGTCTACACAACATGCATCTACATAAGCACAGACATGCTATATAAACTAAAAGTACATATCAGAATTATGGTAAACTAATAATAAAATTCAATTCATTTTTTAATAATATATAAAAGCACATGTATGTGTGTATATATAAAATATAGATAATCCAAATTAAAGTTGTTAATTAGCCTTTTTTTTTTTTTATGGTAAGAAAAAGTTTTCTTTTAAAAAAACTATTATCATTTGGAAAGTTTCCTTACAATTCAGGTCCTTGTGGCCTCATTTTCAATATTTAAAAAAAAAGATCCTTGGAGTTTTCCTCTCTCTCTCTCCAGTTTTTTAATGAACAATATCGGGAACAAATAATCTTCTAAACACAAATGTCATTTATTATTTACTCACCAAAATATGTTTATGAAGTAAGTCTACTGTGCACATTCTATATATATATAATGTAGTAACTCTGTAATTCTCTGCCTATAGATAAAGCAACACACAACATAATATGGTAATACTGAAATCTTTCAAAAAACTGGTCCATTATAATCATGTCCATAGTAAAGTAGTATAATATCCCATTGACATTTTCAGGGAAGGTAAAAATCAAGTAACTGATAACATTCAACCAGCTCCATTTAGTCTATCATTTGATGAATTTCAGGCAAGCTAGCCATCCAATTCACACATATATACAGGCTATGAACCACATAAAAGTTGGGACTTACTTCCATGTGAATTCAAACTCCACTGTTGATGCACTCAGCAACAGCTAGATCCACTATCCCTTGCCTTCAGTTATAACTTCATAAATATAACACTGTATAACTTAAAATCTCCTCTAATATTCTTTCCAACCTTTTTATAGTCCAGGTGGAATTTAAAAAAAAAACAGTAATTAAAATAATCTTAATCCTTTTAAAAACAATTTTGTAGGATTTTTATCAAAATATGTTATACTAGCTTTAATAAAAAAAAATTCTTGATCTAATCAAAATAGATAGTGGAATTTTATAATTACCACTATATATCTATTGTAACATAAAAACAAGCTTGTTTTAATTTCAAAATCAGAATTAATAAAATATTAATTAAACCTTTTTAAATGTTTAATTTATAATAATTTTTTTTTAAATTAAAAATTATTTAATCCTTAACTGTTATTCCAGTGTAATATAAAAAATATCTACAAATTTTTTTTCTGTATTTATTTCTACTTTTCCTTTCAACTTTATATATAATATGCACACACACTATTACGTTGTTGAATGCCATGAGGCACATAAACATCTCAATATATTATTATGTATAACACTGAAAAAGACTACTGGACTATTGAAATTGTCAGCTATTTTTAGAAATATAGAATAAAATACTATATTCTGTATTGTATAAAGTGCATAAAAAAGTGTTTGTTGATATTAGTATAGTATTAAAATACATTCTTATTGTGTTTTGACAAAATCTGGTGAATCTCTTTTTTCAAATATGAACTTAAAATTCAAGTACAGAGCATGATTTATCAAATCACTTTAAAGTAAAACCAGAAATTCTGACTATTTGCCAGGTTATAATAAGTTAACCTAAAATAAAAAGTTTTCTTACATATACAAACTAAGGATATTTCAAATGCTAAAGCTTTGTATGTAGAAAACTTGAATTAATAAATTAGCTTAAAATAAATAAGTATTAGATAAACTTTAAGGTGACAATTCCTATCCCATAAAATTAAGATAAGGTGTCTTTTGTTAGAAACTTACAAGTTGGATGACCATCTCGGTATAAAGGTTTACTATTTATGCATTTTATTATACTGCTTAGATGACTTCATAACGGGATCAAAAAAAAAAAAAAAAAAACATGTGGAGGGAACAAATAATTGTTAAAATGTATCTATAATCTGATACAGTGTTCTCAATCTGAAGGTGCAAACCAAAACATTTTGAATTGTGGCTAAAAAAAATACATACATCAGTTAATTAATGTAATGTTTTTTTTTAAAAAAAAGATCTGCGAAAAATTTACAAGAATTCATTGTATTTTTTTGAATGAAAATATATATATAGGATCTGTTTACCTTATTATTCTATTGCTTTTTAATTCTAAAATTTAAATTTAACATTTTGTCTGTTTCTATCAGTCTATCACCATATCACAACCATTCATAGTACAAAAACTCATCTCACCTTTTCTCCCTGACTGTTCATCCTTTTATAGTGTATTAAAAGTAGATAGAACCCAGTTCTTGCCTTGCATGAGTTTAGCGGGCGAAAGATATTTAGTTGCCAACATGGGCATGGAGATTCGGGTATTTGATATCTTTGGTTTATCTAAAAAGCAAAGATTGTTTATAAAACTTATGCATAGTGAGAGAGAGAGTAATACGAGTTTTTGCACTGATGTATGATTATAATATGATGAGATTGAGATGAAAGAGAGATGTACTGCTAAAGCTAAAACAATATATATATATTATTTGGTTACAACATAAATTTGAAAAAACAGCTACTATATTAATTACAAATATTTTTATAATACAAAAAGTACAATTTATAGAAAAAATGTCAGATGATGCTCAGGTAAAACGTAATTGTTGAGATTAATCATTTTTTTTTTTTTAGAGTATTAAAATTTAAAAAGTGACTAATATAAACTATAATGGCAAAAACTCTTAAGAAAAGTAAAGCAAAAAGAGAGAAAACATAAAAATTCATCTATATTTATAATATTCTTTATGTTGCATAATAAAAAGTAAATGATCAAACACCAAATTTTAATTCAAACAGTAGGATAAACATGCAATGAAAGTTTGTAAAAGAAAACTGGATAAGGCATAAAGTAACAGTTACTAGGTACATTGCATGTGTATCAGTTTTACGGCCGAAATATGGATGTTTAATATTATAAAAAAAAAAAATTGCACTGAGTCATAAATAACAACAAAAAATGTTAGATATACACAAATATATAACAAAGTTAAGCAGATGATATAATAATGATAAACATTCATGTGAACTAATAATGACTTTGGAGAACGAGACTCTAAAAACGCACTAACCAGTGAAGCAAAATGATTAGTTGGGCTTTACTGAAGGTCTAGAAAGGAATTCAAGGACCTTGTTTACAAGCCTATCCGGTTTTTATTATAAGTTGTATATATCTTTGAGTCCCATAATGCTAATATAGATAAGTACTTTATTAATATCCTACATCTATATAAATTTGTAAATACTGCATATTTGTTTTCACTGATAAGAGTTATTATTATATCCTACTTATGTTTCATAATTATTATTTGTAAATAAAATTTGTTTAATTTACTTCATTCTCGAGCATGGTTATTATGATCAACATAAACGTTTGAATCCCTGCATGTTTACACCACCACGTTTGCCTGTCTGAATTAGAAAAAAAATGTAACAGAAATACTCGAACAATTTCCTAGAACTGGGATGATACGGATAAACGGAAATACATTCATTTTTTATAAGTAAAAAATTATTCATTTCTAAAAAAATCGTTAACTTTTTTTCTAAAATGATGAAAAGATACATCACTAAATGATATTTCACTAAAACTAAATAATATTTACTGAGGCTATAACCTCGATAATATGCGTATAAAATGCGATAGTAAATATTACTTACGTAATCAGTGTGCGTTTAATAAATTTATAATTAAAACTAAATAAATATCGACTATTATAGTTTAATATAAAATGATCAAAAGAATTACGTACTTTTTAATGTCCAGTCAGATCTATTCTGATACAATTCAGCAGCGAACAACTTTAATTGAGTATAACATGTTTCCGTAATATTAAAAGTTATAGAATTTGATGATAATGATTGCGTCAATGTCTGTCCAAATGGTTGCTTGATTAAATATTCTCCAAATGTTTGTAAAACTTCTCGAGTTTCGTCTACGTTCCTTAATCTGTTTACATTTTCGGTTAATGCATCTAACCAATCTCTCACATAAAAAGCATCATTACAACTTACATATTTATAATTGAAAAATAACAATATATATATTGTTTCCAAAAATATTTTCATTTTCTTATATATATTTTAATTAAACAAATACAATATATAAAAGAACACTTTTGTAATAAATATTATTGACTAGTAACCATACTAGAGAAAATTTCTAGCATCGGTTTCCTTAACTTCAAAGTCCGGTTACAACTACGGATACTGCGAATACTTTTATACAGAAACTAGACAATGAATAAATATAGAATTTTGAGAATTCTTATGGTAATAATAAATAGATTTGATTTTGTCTTATGAATTAAAATAGAAATTATTTAAATTTAAAATCAAAATTAGAATATATTTGGTATATACGAAACTAACTTTTAACTGTATCATTTGGCGATTTATTATCATGGCGTCTTTATATTTAAATGCTGCGTTCAGACGGTTACCTGTGATGATCGCTAAGTCTTTTAGCATTGTAAAAAATGTTTTAAATTATGCACCTTGTAAATCTGTATGTAAAAGTTTTCGTTTAATAAATTTTTCTGTTGGAAATAATTTCAAATACAATTTCCACATGCGGTAGGTTAGTTAACATTTACAATTTTGATAATTTTAAATGTAAATTTTTTTTAAAAACAAAATGACAACGATTGTAGAAAAAAAAAGTTAGTGTGGGTTCTTTAGTTTATGGAGCATGCATTTAATGCCAGTTATCATTTTTAATCATAACATCTATGTTAAGCCTGTTCTGCTTATTGTAAACTTGAACAATCAATAGATTCTATTCAAGCTTACGATAGTTGGCAGAACTGGATTAGCTGGTACATTTTGCTTTAGACACAAGTAGTCATGTGATGTTGTTTTAATTATTTTATTTTACTACAATTCACTGTAGCACGAAGATGTCCGAATTTAATCAAATTTCTCTAATTTATGGCTTTCCTTCAGATCATATCAGCAAATTTCCTATTATCAACTGGTTATTCCTTGAAGATATCCATTTTTGTTTTTGAAGTTGATTGCTCCATAATATTTTATTTTTAATTTTAAATATATAATAATAAAAAAAAAAGTTGCCTAAAAGAATTTTACCAAAGTGAGAGAAATGGCCAGCTGTGCTGAATGTCTGAAATATAGTTTATACAAGCCGCAGAAAGCCTCGAGATATAATGACAATATATGACTATGATCTAATTCGAATCAGGGCCTAGTAAGTTTAAAGTTTTTTTTTTATCGGTTGGGATTTGGGGGCGGGGGGATAGCTAGACAGCCAATCCAATTAACTATTCAACTTTGATCAGATAGTAATATATTTAGGTACTTTGCTAGAAAGTAAAACTTGAATGGAAAATCACCATCCAGCAGTTGGTAACCCTTGTTTATTATTCCAGTATGAGTGTTGTTAGAAAGAACTTTCCCTGCAGTTATTTAAAAATTGTTTTATCTAGTGAAAATTTTTTAAATGCACCTGAGCTATTTGAAAACAATTTACCCAATAATGACTTAAACCTGTTTTCAAAATTTGTGATAAGTTTGTATGTTACAAACAAACAAACAGTTTTCCAGACATTTACCTATTATTTAATTGGTAATAAATAAATATTTTCCATAGTTCCTGAAGTTATTATATTGTTTACATAAATTACTATACAATAGAATAAATTATTCTACATTAATAAATTATTCTACATAGTAATGATACAGTTCAAAGGTATATATATATATATGAAATGATCGAAAACAATTGTGACATTTTGCAACAATGCAATTTGCACACGCCAGCAGTGTTTTTGGATGTTTTACAATTCAAAATGGCCACCGAGCGCATACTATATCAGCACCTATTTTTTTTTATAGTGAATTGCTCTTAAAGGTTTAAAAATTCCACTTATGGAATTGGATGTTATCAAAGTTTTTATTATTTCCACTTAGTTAATGTTCCAATTGCATGTAACCTCTATGGTAAACAAAATCAAAATTCTCTTAATATATGTTTATTTTAATCAAAAGTATTAAAGTTATAATTTTAAGATAATGTGTTATTCCATCAAAGAATTTTTGAACTTACACAAATATGTGAATAATGCGTTTAAGAAAGTAAAATGTATTGCATTGTTTATATACTTTAACAAGAGGTATATCTTATAAGTAATGAAGAATCTGTACCTAGTTTGACAAGGAATAATGTAGGCAAAACAAAATAATTTTTATAATCCAAATGAGAAATATTGAAGATCAAAATATTTTCAGATGAACATTGTCTTGGAAATATAACTTTTGTATTTTGGTTTTATTGTCAGTCATTAATTTGTATCTTTTAAATGTTACAATACTTGTCAGTTTTCAAATAAATTAAGATGGCAGCCTGTAGTTTTGATAAATCTATAGTTTCAGGGCCCTCTGAAAATGTTTGCAAAAAAATGCTTGCTAGAAAATGTTGTATTTAATAATTATATTTTATTTGTTATTACTGTTATTTTTTAAAAAAAAAAAAATCATCATGGAAAAATTAATTACAATATGTTTTGGAATAACTTATTAGCATAAAAATGAAAAAAAATATATATATAATATTTACACTTTGTCCATGTTGGTGGCATGCAATCATATTGTGACCATTAACACAGATTTTTCGGGTGGGTAGAATCCTGTACCTTTGGAAATAATCCACTGCCTCACATTCTGTGACAGAAAAGTCCCAAATTTTTATCATTATGACAATTTACTAAAAAAATTGCTGACAAAAAGAAAGACGCTGAACTGAGCCAAGTATCGTCACTTTTCCCATTATAAATATATAATAAAAAATTGAAATAAAGCTTTTTCATGAAATTGATCATATTTTATTCTTTTTTTTTTTAAAATTTAACAAGTAATTTTTAATTTCGTTTTAACAACTAATGAAAGTGTTATAGGTAAATATGATAATAGAAATGAGAGAGGGCATAGAGTTGTGGAGTTTGCAGAAAAAGAAAAACTATATTATCAATTCTTTTTTTTTTGAGAAAAATGTTAAAAGGAAATGGATACGGAAGTGTCTAAATGAAGCTATAGCAGAATTGGATTATATTTTGACTAACAGAAAATACGTATTTCAAGATTGTAAGGTTCTTAATAAATTCAACACAGGAAGTGATCATCGATTTATGAGATGCAAGATACATGTTAATGCAAAACTAGAAAGATAAAAAATTTTAAGAAAAACAATATTCACAGTTGATATTCCTAATCTTCACAGACATTCTAATGAATTTACATTAGAACTTGCAAATCGTTTTCAAATATTAGCAGATTTTGAACATGATTCAGATTTGAATGAAATTAATAGGAAAATAACTGATACAATTTTAAAAACTGCAACAAAGATAGCTAGTAGAAAAAAGCAGCAATTGATCAATAAAATTTCTACTGAGACTAGAGAATTTATGAAGAAAAGAAAGAATATGAAGATATATAAAAATGATGCATTAAGAAGGATTAAATATCTCTAATTTTGTAAAATGGTGCAAAAAAGAGTTGATAATAATATAAGAAAATATAATTGTGAACTAGTAAGGAAAGCTATAGAAGAGAATAAAAGTCTCGAGAGTATAAAACAACATTTTGGTATTATTAGAAAAATTTATATCTGCAATAAGAAAAAAAGATGGAACTATTACTAAAAAGAGAGATGACATCATGAAATGTATAGAAGAGTTCTATCAAGAATTATATAATAATAAAGAACAAGTACTTCTTATTATAACTTCTGAATTGCCTAGGATTTTAAATGAAGTGAGACATGCAATTAAATTTACGAAGAAGGGAAAAGTGCCAGGTAATGTTGGAATCATAATTGATATCTTAAAAGAAGCAGGTAAAGAAATAGAAAAATTTTTGGAAAAATTATATTCCAAATATCTAAATGATAAAGATGTACCAGATGAGTATTAATATTTTAAAAAGGTGATAATGAAGATATTAGAAATTACAGACCTATTAGTCTTTCACAGTTTTATACAAAAATTTTACCAAGATAATTACAAATCCTCTAGAGAACATTGGATTTCAACCACCCAAAAGAACAAGCTGGATTTAAAAGTGGTTTTATTACAGCAGATTATATGCACGTATTGAGAAAAGTTATAGAAAGGATCAATGAATATTAGTTGCCATTGTGCTTTGGATTTGTAGATTATGAAAAGTCATTTGATTCGGTAAACATTTCTTCAGTGATTAAAGCATGGGATTATCAACATATAGATCCAGGATATTGTTGTATTCTGAAGGATATTTATAAAAATGCAATAGCAATAATTAGATTCCATAATGATACTAAGAAGGTTAACATTGAGAAGAGTGCAAGACAGAATGACTGCTTATCTCCAAAATGTTTTATAGCAGTCCTGCAAGAAGTATTTTGTGGAATAAAATGGGAAGGTAAAGGAATAAAAGTAAATGGAGACTATTTAAGTCATTTAGATTTTGCACATGATGTAATTGTTTTTGTAAATAATGCTTCTGAGCCTCAGGAAATGTTGCAAGAATTACCTAATGGCAGTAAGAAAATAGGATTAAAGGTAAATGTTAAAAAGACTAAAGTAATTTTCTATGGATTTGCTCAAAACAAGAAAATAAAGATTGATAATGATGAGTTAGAAGTTGCTGACTAGAAATATCTTGGTGAGATTATTATTACAGTTGGAAACAATAATGGATGAAATTAATCATAGAATTAAATTTGTTGGAGTGCTTTTGGCAGAAATAATAATATTAAAGGGAAATATGCTTATGTGTTTGAAAAGAAGGTTTTAAATAAATATATTTTACCAGTTCTTACTTATGGATCTGTGACTTGGACACTTAATAGAAGAGCAATACAGAGACTTCAGACTACTTGAAATATGGAGAGATGCATGTTAGGAGCAACAAGATGAAATCAATATATTACATGGGTAAGAGAAGAGACAGGTGTTACTGGCATTGAAATAATTAAGAGACTGAAGTGGAGTTGGGCCGGACATATTTCTAGAAAAGATTATAATAAATGGACAGCTGAAATCTTAAACTGGATTTGAAGAGATTGTAAAAGACCCAGAAAGAGACCATGTGAGATGGATGGATGAAATAAAGTGTGCAGGGGTAATGTGAAGAGATGATAGAGATTGGAGAAGATGGATTGAATTTGGAGAGATCTTCATCCTGCAGTGGATTGATAATGTTTGACGATAGTGATGATGATATCGTTGGTAGATTATAGGCCTTCGAAACTACATTTATCAAAAATATGGGGAGTCTTCTTAATTTATTTGAAAACTCACAAATATCAATGTAATGTTACTTTCTATTCTAAGTGATTTTTATAGTACTTTTAATTCCGAAGTACAGTGTATATAAAAGATGATTAATTTAATTTGGAGCAACATTTTTTAATTAAATAGATTATTCTAATTATGTAATTTTTACATTGAATGAATTCAGTTTTTGCACAAATATAATAATAACTTATTTAATTGTGATTCAGTTTATGATGTTAATAGCAATTACCTTATTTTTGGATGAACATATCGATTATTAGCTATATTTTTATATTGGACTATTTCCATCATCTAATATGTGTGCTGAATGTCTTTAGAAAAGTAATTTTATTTAAATATTCCAAATGTATTCAACTGTTAGTAATATCACAGCAAACAGGTTAGTATATGCACAGCGTTTCGAGGGGTATTTTTCTCCCCTCTTCTTCAGGTGTTGTTGGCCTGACCAGTGACAGTACTAGCATGGGATTCGAACCTGGGTCCTTAGATTCTTGATTATTGAATTTTAAGGTAACGCTGTAACCAACTGAGCCATCCTGCCAAAGGCAACAGTATGTAGTAATTTCATATACTTATCTATGAGGTTCCTCCTGATTTCTCCACTTTTTCCTCAGAGCAAAGTTGATTAGTGGTTTCCATACACTATGTATAGTCACACTAGGTTGGCTTATGGAATTTTTTGCCATTGTCATGTGAGCAGCTTCTTTAAATTTTCTTCTTTGTATCTTTTCTTCTTTATCCAATATTTTTGTATTTTCCCAATCGAATGTATGTTCATTGGCACATACATGGTCTGCTACCTTAGACACATCTGTTTTCTCTCTTCTAATCATCAGTTTATGTTCTTGCAAGCACTGGTCTCACTAATATATGTTCTTCCACATTCACATGGTATTTCATAGATGCAGTTTTTTCTTTTCAGCATTTCAAGTTTAGGCTTTGTAGATGTTAGAATTCCTTGTAGTGTGGTATGGCTCTGGAAAGCTGTTCTGATGTTATACTGATTGCAGATTTTCCTTAATTTGTCTGCTATTTTTGGAATGTATGGATACAATACAATACCAATAATTGTCTTTTCTCTTGATGGTTCTTTTTGTTGTCTATTTAATGTTTTCTTAATAATAGCTGATGGATAACCATTTTTTATAAGAGTTTGTTCTATATAGATCTTTTCTTTTTCCAAATCGCCAGTTTCTGAACAAACTTCTTTTGCTCTGTTCCACAGTGATAGTATAACTCCATGTTTTGTGTTTCTGGTGTGATTAGATGTATAGGCTAGGTATTTTCCTCTATGTGTAGGTTTTCGGTAAACTGTAGTTCTGATTTTGCTATGAGGGAGTCTTGTCACAAGAACATCTAAGAATGCCAATTTTTGTTCTTGTTCTGGTTCTATTGTGAATTTAATTGAAGGGGATATGTTGTTGATGTGTGTCCAGAAAGTTTGTACCAATGCTTCACCATGTGGCCATACAACATATGTATCATCCACATAGCGAAGCCAAACTTTAGGTGGATATGGAGTAGTTTTTATGGCTGTGGTTTTAAGTTCATCTATGTAAATATTGCTAATCAGGGGAGACAATGGTGTGCCCATAGCCATTCCTTGATTTTGTTGGAAGAATTCTGTGTTATATTGAAAGCAGGTTCTTTTTATACAGAATTTTAATAGTTCCATTATGCTATCAATAGGAAGAAGCTACTCACATGACAATGGCAAAAAATCCCATAAGCCAACCTATTGTGACTATACATAATGTATGGAAACCACCAGTCAGCTTTGCTCTGAGGAAAAAGTGGAGAAATCAGGAGGAACCTCATAGATAAGTATATGAAATTACTACACACTGTTGCCTTTGGCAGGATGGCTCAGTTAAAATTCTATAATCAAGAATGTAAGGACCCAGGTTCGAAACCCATGCTAGTACTGTCACTTGTCAGGCCAGCAACACCTGAAGAAGAGGGGAGAAAAATACCTCTCAAAACGTTGTGCATATACTAACCTGTTTGCTGTGATATTAGTAACAATTAGTGCATATACTAACCTGTTTGCTGTGATATTACTAACAGTTGAATGCATTTGGAATATTTAAATAAAATTACTTTTCTAAAGACATTCAACACATATATTAGATGATGGAAATAATCCAATATAAAAATACAGCTAGAACACCATCATCACAAACCTTCAGAATAATATCGATTATTAGTCTAGACAGGATAGATATTGACTTTTAGTTAAGTTTAAAGTCTATATCTATGCTAATAAAACAATAGATGAATCTTTTAGCTTAATAAACAAAGATTTATTTATCTATCTGAAAAGACATTAATGATCATTAAAATTGGACCAAAATTTAGAGCTTGCAAATTAAATTGTGACTAAATGCAATTGATAAATAATTAATGATGATAAAGGATATTTGAAAAGGGATAAGATGACCTGGACCAACTGAAGATGCTAAATTATCAGAAATGCATGGGGAGGGGGGGCATTGGTTTTTTTTGTGTGTGTGGTATATTTGTCATGCTTAAAGTGTGATAATGTTAATTAGAAGTTTTCAAGTAACTATACTTTGAATGTTTATGTATATATATATCTGTGTGGATCTTAAACTAGTGCAATAATGAACTGATGCATTGGAGAATTAAGTATTCTGGTTGAAGTTCAACCAGTTGCTTCTGATGCTCAAACATGACATAACCTCCAAAGCAACAATTTTTTTTTTTATATTAACATAAAAATTGTTATTATTCAAATTAAATTGTAAGAATTATTTATAATTTTATTTTCAGGTATTTATTGTACAGCGGGTTACTTGTATCTTTGAAGGAAATGTTTGGAATGAAAGAAAAAGATCCTGATGAAGCTATTATAATTAACATTAAACGTGCCGTGATAGCTCTACAGGAAGAAAGATTTGATGCTGCAGAACAACTTCTTCATCTCTCATTAAAAACCGCCCAAGAAATGCAGAATCAGCAGGCTATTGTTTACATTTATGATATGTTAGCTAATGTTGCCTTTCAGCGCCATGAGTTCGACAAGGCTGAGAAACTTTTTAAAGAGGTAATGCAAAGGTTACTAAGCACAGGTACAGCCCAAGATGACAATGCAATTGTAGAAATATCTCTAAAGTTAGCCAAAATATATACTGATAAAAACAAGCATAATTTGGCCTTAGAGGGCTATCGGTTTTGTTGTGATACTCAGAGACAAAAAATTGAGGCCATGGGTTATGAGAACGTTGATGAAGATACATTGGCTCTTTGGGGAATGAGTGTTGACTGGTATGCCCACTATTTACTTTTAAGAAAGGATTTTAAAGGAGCCCGGGAGCAGTTTCAGCAAGCTTACGATATTTCAACTAAAGTAAATGGATCTGATCATCCTCAAACTCTTGTTCTTTTAAATGACCTTGGAAGTGTCTGTTCATTAATGAAAGATTACAATTCAGCAGTCACTCATCTTCAGCTTGCCATCAATATTGCAGAAGAAACCAAGAGTGAAGATTTGTCTGGGTTTTATTGCAATTTAGCCACTGTATATATGGAAAAGGGCATATTTGAGGAAGCTCTTTCTAATTGCCAAAAGGCGTTGAATGTGGCGCGAAATCTTCAAATAAGTGAAGCTGAAAACCAGGCATTAGAATGTATTGAAGAAGTTCGTAAAGCAGGATTTTAAATGTTTTCACTTTTTTATTTTTAAAAAACGTCTTTAAAACATTGTGTAAAATATATAGAAAAATGATTTTTTCTTTCAAAAGGTTTTAAAATATTATGTATCTATGATATTGGAGTGTCTATGGAAAGAAAAGTTTTATTATTAATTTATCTCTAATATAAAAAAAAATGAGGGATATAATTTATACAAATAAGATAACACATTATTTATTATAATCTGAAAAGTTATTGAATTAACAAGTTTTAAAAGACACTAAATAGAAGAAATAAATCTTTTTAGAAATTATTGGCAAATTTTAAAACAGTTTGTCTTCTGTTTGATGGCAATAAATTTTTTTTTTTTTTGGATCTTTTCAGTTGTTGTATATTTAAATTGGAACACATGTTTATGCAAAAATGTGTAATAAATATAACTAGTTATAGTTTTAATATATTATAGAGATGTATCTTATTATTTATAATTGAAAGTTTTAATGATTCTGTGTTTGCTTGAAGATTTATGATGATGACATTTTAGATATACTTATATGTTGGATTATTTCCATCCTCTAACATAAAATATCAAACTGCTAAAGAATTAAATATTGATAATGTCTTTAGAAATTTTTTAATTTAAATTTTCAAATTAGGTTCAACTGTTAATAATATCACTCTGGTTAGTCATCATCATCATTGCCAATCTTTATCAATCCACTGCAGGATGAAGGTCTCTCCAAGTTCAATCTGGTTAATATATACACAATATTTCTCTGGTATTATTCTCCTTCTTTCATCAAGGGTTGTTGGCCTGACCAGAAACAGTACTAGCATGGGATTCTTGGATATTGAATTTTAAGATAAGTTTTAACCGAGCCATCCTGCCAAAGTCAATTGTTAGTAGAAATTTCATATACTTATTGATGATATTTCTCTTGATTGCTCCACTTTATCTAAAAGCAAAGTTGATTAATGGCTTCCAGTCATTATGTATTGTCACATTAGATTGAATTACGGGATTATTTGCCATTGTCATGTAAGCAGCTTTTTGAATTTTCTTTTTTATACTTCTATCCAATATTTTTGTAGTTTCTCAATTGAAGATATATTTATTAATAAATACCTGGTCTGCTACTTCAGATATATCTGTTGTTTTTTTTTCCTAATTAATTTGTATTCTTTCAGTCATTTTTTTAATGGGGTGACTAGTCTCACCATTATACATCCTTCCACATTCACATGGTACTTATGGATACAGTTTTGTTTTTCAGCACATCAAATTTAGGCTTTGAAGATGTTAGAATTTATCATAAGGTAGTATGGCTTTGAAAAGCTATTCTGATATTATACTGATTGCAGATTTTGTTTGTCTGCCATTTCTGATATGTATGGATTCACTATAGTATCAAAGATTGTTTTTACTTTTGATGTTTTTTTTTATTAACTTTTTAAGATTTTATTAATGATAGTTGATGGATAACCATTCTTCATGAGAGTTTCTTCTAGATAGATTTTTTTCAGAATCACTTGTTTCTGAAAAAAACTTGCTCTGGTCCACTGTACTAGTATAATTCCATGTTTTGTGTTTCTGGTATGATTGAACATATATGCTAAATATTTTCCTGAATATATCGGGTTCTGTAAACTGTAGTTTTGATTCTGTCATGAGGGAGTCTTGTCACAAGAACATCTAAGAATGCTAATTTTTTTTTGTAATGATTCTATTGTGAATTTAATTAAAAGTGATATGTTGTTGATGTGTCCAGTATACATAAAACCCACACATACAGAAATATATTGTAACGGAATAAGTATTTGCCATTACATTTCTTTCAAATAAAGGTAAAAAAAATTATAAAATCACCCTCGAGTAGAAATATATGTATATAAAAAAAGAATTTAATAATTTTATTTGAATTAATATACATAATGCACAGATGGCAAACGAATTATATAATTCTTTAAAGTTAAAATCTAAAAACAAGTTGTTAATTAGTTATTGTTAAACTTAGAATGGAAATAATTTTCTATATTGATGTAATTGCAAACAGGTCCTTGGTCATTAAGTCAGATAGGAGATAAATTAAAAAAATACTAGTGATAAAACTTTGAGTTCCCGCTGTAAAGAAAGCTGACCAATAAGGATGAAAATAAACACACGGTCTACAGAGAAAAGTCAAGCCATGTAAAATCGATCCTGGAATTTGCTGATTTTTGGATTGATCTTGCTCGTTGTGTTTTATCTAATATATTTATAAATATATTGAAGATCTCCAAAATGTTGGGGTCAGCAATAATTTACATTTCCCATGTTTGCAGCAACTAAAGCGGTTTCCAGAGTATGACGGTGCCAGAGAAACTGGCCAGCAACAGACTTTTTCTTCACATAGAACAATATAAAATGGAAAGAACTTTGAATTCGACCATGCATCAAGGATTGCAAAGATGGACTTTACCTACAGCATTGAAAAGTATAAATATTTCTTTTAAATGAAGTATGAACATTAATTAGATAATGCGAACTTTTCAAATATTTTAAATGTCACTTAACTTTTAAAAAACTCTGTCTCTTATCTGACAAAAATTTTAAATTATTTGTTATATTTTATATATGTGTTTGATATCATTTCCATTCTTGTAAATTTTGTTTAAATTAATAATTAAAAAAGATAAGAGTAAATGGCTACATAGATTCATAAGATTGTTTTATTTAAATGTGTTAAGTTTTGGGCTGGTTGTTTCGCAGTTGGATCAGGGCTGGTGGATAGATGTTCAGATGTTTTATGTCAATGTAATTTGAGTAGGTGCATTGGATACTTGTTTCCTTGTACTGCATTATCATACAGGGCATAATACCTTCCTGAACATATGACCCAAAAGAATAGTCATCATATTTCAATGGTCGTAGATGTGTTTCCTATGCTATTGATTTTCTTACGCTCTGACTGGGATAGTAAACCGGCAAAGACCGTTATCCTCATTTTTCAGAGCAACTCCTATATATATATATTTTAAATATTTTTGTTCTTGTATCATGGGGAAGCTGCTCATTCCTTCCCACCATGATTCTTTATTTCTCAAATGATATCATGCTACAGACGAAAATTCCTGTTAGCATGATTGTGTTCTGTTAACAATCTCATTTTGCATTGGTCACATCATTATATCAGTAAGCTAGCGTTGGTTTATATGCGAGATTTTAGCCTAAGATTAAAAGGGATTGGGTTGGTTATATGCGTAATCTATGTAGCATATTCACGCTTATTAAAATTGTATTCAAATCTATTAAATGCTTCCTTCTGTGTATATAATTCAACTGAAATATATTTAGTTAATTTAATTTTCTTTTAATGTATGTGTGCGTTATAATAAAATGTTTTGTTGAATTAATTTTGGCAGTAACTTATTTTATTAATAATATTTAAAATTCAGAATTAGAAATTTGAATATTCAGAGTGATATTATAAGCTCTGCTTCTTCCTGAGCTAGTGACTGGTGCTTTCAATTCAATGAAAGAGTAATCCCAGTATCTGTCTATTATATAAATTTTCCAGGTTCAAATGGCCTGGTGGCACCCTGCTATGGCAGATTAGGTTGGGAGGTTACGTCGACCGTTATAATATTTACCATATACTTCCAATCATACCAGAAACACAAAATATGGACTTATTACTATAATTATGGAATAGAGCGAAAGCATTTTATACAGAAAGCAGTGATTTAGAAAAAGAAAAGATCTACATCGAACAAACTCTCATGAAGAATGGTAATCCATCAGCTATTATTAAAAAAATCTTAAATAGACAACAAAAATATCAATAAAACAATTATTGGTATTTTAATGTATCCATACATAATAAGAATATCAGACAAACTAAAGAAAACCTGCAATCAATATAACATCAAGACAGCTGTTCAGAGCCATACCACACTGTAAGGAATTTTAACCTCTACAAAGCCCAAACTTGAAATACTGAAAAACAAAAACTGCATCTATAAATACCTTGTAAATGTGGAAGAATGTATACTGGCAAGATCAGTTTCCCCATTGAAAACAATTGAAAGAGCACAAACATTATTAAAAAAGAAAAAAATGATGTGCCAAAAGTAGTAGATCATGTATGCATCAATGAACATTTGTTCGATTGGGAAAATACAAAAGTATTGGATAGAGAAGAATTAGTATAAAGAAAATTCAAAGAAGTTACTCACCTGATAAAGGCAAATAACCCTATAAGTCAACCTAGTATGACTATACATAATGATTGGAAGCCAGTAATTAACTTTGTTCTTAGGAAAAAGTGGAGAAATCAGGAGGAACATCATGGATAAGTATTTGAAATTTATTGCTTTTAGCAGAATGGCTTAAACTATAACATTGCCCTATTATTTCAAAAATATTGCCCTATTATTTCAAAAATGTAAAAGACCAATTCCCATGCTAGTACTGTCATTGGTCAGACCAGCAACATCTGAAGAAGAGAGGAGAATAATATTCCAAATGTTGTGGGTATACTAACCTGTGTGCTATTTACTAACAATTGAATGTAATTGGAAAATTTAAATAAAGTTTCAAAATTTTCTAAAGATATTGAATATTTAATGTTAGATAATGGAAATAGTCCAGCATTTAAATACATTTAAGGAGTCTTGTGTTGAGTCAATATTTAACTAAGGTAAAAACTAGTCCCATGAGGCTTGTATTGTCATTGTTTACAATTCAGAATTTGGTTTATTATAGGTATCATTAATCTGAACTTCTTTAATTCAAAACTTGTAATATCCATAAAATATTACAGAATATTATTTTGATTTATTGTTTTAATTACTATTGTATAGAAGTTTTGCCCTGATATAAATAGGAGCATATTTTTTATTTTAAAGCATTGTATTTGATTTTAACAAAATATATTTTTAAGTATTAAATCTGTGATGTGATGTGATGTACCGTGACTTCTCCTTAAACGGAGTCAGGAATCTCTCAGCAACTATGCCCAAAGAAAACATTCCCCACCCTAAACTTTCCCATAATCTGCTTGATCCCATTTCCACAACATAATCTTTGTCAACTCTATGGCCTTTATATCTAAATCCCCCTTATCTTTTCCCAAACCAGCATAAAAAACAATAACCCACTTTCTGTATAATCACTTTGTTCATATTTATTCTCCCATAACTTCTTTATTTGTACCATTTCTGCTTTCAAGCATTTACATTCAATCAACAGATGCCTAATATTTTCTATATCTTCCTTACACAATTTGCAAATTAAATCACCCATATTTTTCTATTTACATGTATATTCTCTTGTTGCTAAAGATCCTGTTTGAGCCTTAAACAATAAGCTACTTTCCTTACTATTATAAATTAACATGCACCTAATGTTCCGTTTACTTCTATATATATGTAAACTTTTTACTCTCCATACTAGTTCTCCATCTCTCCAACTCCCTATTCTTTATTAATGCATCTATTCTTTTATCCCATTCCTTACCACTATAACCCTCAACAATCCTCCTAACACAATCATCCCACCTTTTATACAAGTATACTGATATAAATTCTTTATCCAAATCCTTTGCATGCCGCACTACCTTTCTCACCCATCTTGTTGCCTGCCCTTTACTCATAACCCAATTAAATACTATTTTGGCTATTCTTTTATCATCCATAAACTGCAACCTACCAAACATTTTCATTTTACTTTTTGCATCTCTCATATAAAAACTTGACCATCCCATTTCTCCTTGAATTAATTGCCTCCTTTGCTGTCCATACCTCTGCATCTAATGCATGTCTTCCTACTTCCCTTTATACTTTCTCTAAGTAATCTAATACCCTTTTACTAACACATACAATTGTAGCTACATCATATTTATTATATGAAAACACTGTTAATTTCTTTACTAAACCCTTTCTTTTCTTTGCTTCATTTACCAGTTTTTTCTCCCATTCAACCAAGCAATTTTCCGGATTACTTAAGATGATTCCCAAATAACTATATCTATCCACCACACTTAACTTTATATCCCCCTATAAAAATTCTACATCTTCTCTTTCCCCATTATTAATCATCATTATATTTGATTTTTTTCTTCACTAAATTTATTCCCCATCTCTTTACCCACCCTTGCACATGTCCTCAGCATAACTTCCATATCTTCTCTTCTTTCTGCACACAAAAAAATATCCGCAAAAAAAAAAGACTTGGCAAAATATATATTCCCTTGCCACCCATTAATGGTATCTCTATCCCTCTTCCTAGTCTTTCTATTGCTTTCTCCATTTTACTCAAATACAACAAAAACAAAATAGGTGACATAGGGCATTCTTGCACCCCATTTTTAACTTTAACTGATTCTATATCCCCTAATTGGTAAGCATAGTAATTATTTTCATATAATTTCTTAATAATATTTACTAAAGCTTCATCCATTCCTAAATTCACTGACCTTACCCATAATCTATTTCTATTTACTCTATCATATGCCTTCTCTATATCTATAAAACTCATATATAATGATCTACCTGAATTCCTACTCATATCCATAAGTTGTGTAACTACAAATAAACTATCTCCTATATGCCTATCTGACCTAAAACCTTCTTGCATTTCCTCCACTACATTATTCTCTTCCATCCACTTTACAACTCTTGCAGTCACCATATATGAGAAAACTTTACATAAAACTAATGTTACCGCTATCGGTCTATAATTATTTAACTTTCTATGATCCTTACCCTTTCCTTTAAATAATAATCTTACTCTTGTATTACTGTAACTTCCCGGAAAAACTCTTCTGTGCCATCTTATTAAAACATGATAATAATTTTGCTTTTGCTCTATGCCCTAAATTCATTACCATCTCTGCTGCCCATCCATCTAAACCTATCGCCTTTTCAATCTCTTCCCTGCCTCATTCAGTTCATTTTTTATGAACCTAATATTTCCATTACTAAATGCTTTCATGTTTTCTATCACTAAGTCCTTCATATTTAACATCTTTTCTATATCCATTACATATCTATTTAAAATTCTCTCTAACTCTTCTCTAGAGCTATACTCTATTCCCTCATCATCTATTAATACTATCTCTCTCCCCCTATATTTCTCCTTTTAATGTAATTCCCAAATTTTTTACTCCCATCTCTTCCACTTTTATTAATATCCTCCAACAATTTATCCTCTCTCTATAATTATTCATTTTAGCCAACTTCTTTTCTAAGTACTTTCCCCATTTAGCATTAATATCGTTTTCACTTTTTTTGTTCTTAATAGCACTCTTATATTCTCTGCATGCTTCTTTCTCTCTTTTACACTTTTACTAACGCTTATTTTTTTATTATTTTTCTGCATATTCTCAACTAAAATCCTATTTGCCACTTTTTCTATTTCACCACACCAGTCCTCATACTCATCCCCAACTAGCTGTTCCATGACTTCTTCAACTTGTATTTTATACTCTTCCAACTTATTCTTATCATTCACTCTCCATCCACATCTTTCACTATTGTTTCTATCTTTATTTCTATTCTCCATCACATTACTAACCATTTCTATTACAATAAAATTATGATCACTATTACATACTCTCGTCATTATCAAACACCCCAATTTGCCTTATTTTATTCATTCCTTCTTTCTCTACCAATACATAATCTATTGTGTGAAATATATTATTCCTAGACCATGTGCATTGTCCCTCATAAATATTTGATAAATTCCCAATGCTCAAATTTACTCTTTGACAAAATTCCTTCAAAAACTGACAATTCTTATTATCTACATCATCAATTTTTTCAATATGTCCATTCATATCCCCTATAACCATTATAAATAGAAGCATATTCTTTATTTGATTTTAACAAAATATATTTTTTAAGTATTAAATCTACTTCTTTTACTCCAGTTCTGCCATCTAGTGTAAGGTCGAGTAGTCAATAAATGCTATAAGTTAAAAACTAATCTGTGAATATGAATAGGACAGCACTGGATAGAGATTTATTAAGCACTACCATTTAATGTATTCAAGTGTAAACTAGATGGCAGAACTGCAGTATAAGAAATAGATTTGTTACCTTAAGAAAATGAAAGCAACATTGATGTGGTATTAATATATTTGTATAGCATATATATATATTGTACTGATCCTTCCTTAAATTGAAGTTTAAGCATTCATCTAACCTCATTGAGAAGGAAAGATAGCCAGGAAAGTAAAACTGATTATGAATTGGAAAATATTGATGAACATTTGATCTTCATGTATAGCTATTATATCACTACATTATCGTGATGTATTAATTATTATCCTCTTTTCCCAATGGAATGCCACCAAATTGATACATAATTTAGAAAATAATGTATCTAAGTGTTAATACATTTCACTATTTATCATATTTATCTTGACTGATTGTGTACAATTATAATAAATTAATAATATGATAATTATATTTATTAAAAATAGGAATATTTTTATTCTTTTTGATTTTCTAGTTTTCCACCACAGACTAGCTCTTTGATTCTTCTTCATGTATAAGTATCTTTATTCCAAGATTATCCCCATAATATCCAATATGTATGCTGACAATCATCAGAAAAGGCTCTTCCTAGGATTTATTACTGATGTCTCTACTTATAAAAATACGAAATGAACAAAAATAAATATCTCAATAGGCTTGTTTACAGAATATGTCAGTCATGAATTTATTATCACATAGTATTGAATCCTTAATGGTTCCCTGTTCATTTCTAAAATAATTCCAAGCTCCACTTAAGTTCCAGATTGTTCTCTGAAATATAATAATTTAATGTTATTCTGCTCTTAAAATAGTTAAATTACATATTTATAATTTATTTTAGTCTATTTCTGTTTAATTCACATCACTTTAAATCAAGTCTAATCTTTCTGGCATAGTGTATAGTATTATTTATGATACACTAACAGCTATATAAACACACACATTAGACAACAGAAAATAGTGTTAATTAATAAACACAATTATTATTTGAGATAACATATGGGAAAATTTAGGAAGATCTCAGAAATTAATAAAGAAATAGATTGCATAGAAATATTAAAAAGAATGATCTACCAAGCTTACAAAAAATAATTAGAATTCTTAAAGTGTGTATGTTATGCCATGTCTTGACTGAGATACTATCATGGCATCTGAAAATCTATTTTTGAAATCAGCATAAACATGACAGTATTAAAGAGAATAATAATAACCTAAGGTTATGACCAAGTGCGTTGATGAAAACATAATTTCATTCCTTTGTCAATAAATTATATTTTTAAACTATTTTTTTACATAGGTTCATGCTGTAGGGCTTCATTAACTACATATGGTAAAAGTCAAATATACTTCATAAAAGATCACATGTAGCAGATGTATATTATCTTCATCTTGTGAATTATAAAACTCGTAAACTTGAACATCATAATATATTTTAAATATGCTCCACAACTTTATATTGTTTGCAGGCTGATTTCCAAAAGAAAATATACAGACTTAAAAAAATACTCTCTTATCAAATATTCTACATATACAATTTGTGTTAGTTATATGTTATACACATATATAGCATATTATAATATAACAAAGGCAATTCTTTAAGCATAATCCATATTATTAAATCACACATCGTAAATAAAATTTGGGTTAAAATTTTAAAAATGAATACTTATTAAAATAATTATTTTAAAATATCAACCATATCTGGCATATAATATTTTATTGTTCAGAAGAGATTGTTATATAGATTAATTATAAAATATAGATTCAACATTGCTGATTGAATGTGAAGTATACCAGTTAACTGATCAAATGAGAAAACAGCCTGAAGTAGAGATTTTAAAATTAAGTATTCAGTCATTAAAGATTACATGAAATTACCATTGATTTGTTTGCTTTTGGAATTAGCTAAATAAATTGTTTTTGTTAAATTTTTAAGATGTCTTGGGATGGAGACACTTTATTTTCTGATTCTCTTTGTTTTCAGTATGAATTGACTTTAATCTGTTCTTAACGCATATTTTTTCTCTTTTTTTATACAACGTTTTACAGAACCTCATTTAATTACAAGAATTTAAGTTTTAATCCTTAATGAATAGTTAAAATACATAAGCAAAGAAACTAAAAATATATAAAATTAAATTTTAAACATGGAATTCCTAAACAAATGATCCATTGTCTTATTTATATTGTAATTATAATTTCTCTGCTTTAAGATTTTTATTCATTTAAAGAAGGTCCACTTCTTTACCAATATTCTCTATTCGTGAGTTATAGTTTGTTTTTTAAACAAAAAGTTAACTTAAAAATCTAAATGCAATTTGTTTTAAACTGTCTATGAATGTTTGAAAGTTTGGGTTGGCATTTTACCTGTAATTATATATCGGACCATTTCCGTCATTTAGAATTAATTGTTAAATGTTTTTAGAAACATTCAAATTATATTTAAACTTTTAAAATACAATTGACTGTTAATTACAGGCTAATATAACATTTCTACTGATTGTTGCCTTTGATAGAATTGCATAATTAATAGTATTATTTACCGTAAATTCAATATATTTAAGAATCCAAAAGTCCCAGATTCGATTCTCATGGTAAATAACATTACTGGTTTAAACCATCAATACTTTAAGAAGGAGCTTAATGCCACTAGAAATGTATTACACTAACCTGGGTATTATTACTAGCAGTAATTAAGCTTTTGAGTTTTTCCAAAGAGATTTAACAATTTTAAATGATGAAATAATCCAGCATATCTAAGAACGTTTATGTAGATAAAAAAAAAAAAGACGTGACTTTATATTCAGGAGTTCATAAAAAGATTGATCACCAAAATCAATCCTAAGACCTCCCAATTCCAAATCAGATATTCTACATACTGCGCCAAATCACACGTTTAAAAAAAGGCCAATGGCTTTATTGCTTGGAAGAAAAACTGTGAGTAAAAGAAATGATCCTGGGACTTCTCAATTCCGAGTCGGATGCTCTACCTCTGGGCCAAACCATGGAGAGCTTTATATAGATGAAACTGCTAAATGGATTATTCAAGAAAATAAATTCTATTTAAAAAAAAAATTATTTACACCAAGTTTAAAACAAATTATTTAATTGAATTGCCACATTCATACACATATATTCACATAATATAGTGTCTGTTTGTGTGTCTGAGTTCAAGCTTTTGTGTAATTATCCAAATATTCGTAACTAATTCTCAAGCCTTTTTTTATTTTTCAATGGTTTTGACTGGCTCTTTTCTGTATGATAAAAGATTGTTTCTGATTTATTTGCTATTATGAAGTGACCACTTTAGATAGTAAAATTATTTTTAATTTAAATTTTTATCAGAGTTTAAGTTTATAATGAAAGGGGAAAGTATATTGTTGAAATCTGAAAAATTTAAAAAGCCCTAAATCGGGGATTTCAGATAAATTGCAATCTCGTGTGAAATGGTAGGATGCAATATGGAAGTTTTCTTATATGATATGGGAAAAAGAGATTATGAACTATATATCAGAAAACTTCCATATTTCATCCTACCATTTCACACATGAGATTGCAATTTATCTGAAATCGCGATTTAGGGCTTTTTAAGTTTGTGAATTTTTCAGATTTCAACAATATACTTTCCCTTTCATTATAAACTTAAACTCTGATAAAAATTTAAATTGAAAATAATTTTACTATCCAAAGTGGTGACTTCATAATAGCAAATAAACCAGAAACAGTCTTTTATCATACAGAAAGGAGCTGATCAAAACCATTGAAAAATAAAATAAAACTTGAAGAGACAATCCTGAAATGGATCGATTGTTAATGCGTGGAAATGATGATGCTGTGTCCGTATAATCTTATATTTTCGTTAAATAAATAGCTAATAGAGGGCGCTTAAGGGCTTGCATTCTTAATTTATGAAAAAAGGTAGTTAGGAAAGAAGAAATTGTTAAAATTGGATATTTGAATATGCAAGATAGTAGGAGACCAGAAAAATGTCTGGAATTAAACCAGTTAAAAATGAAGAGCTTGAGGTATTAGCAGTAGTAGAAACATATTTAAGAGAAGAACCTATACTGGAAGACTTAGTATGGCAGGGTATAAATAGAAAAGAAAGGAATGGTATATGAGTTATGCCAAAAAAATATTTCAATACTGTTTTGTGATTTGAGATAAGGTTATGAAGACAAGAATGGATGGTGGTTATAGTGTATATAGCCAATGGAAATAGTCAAACTATAAAGGAGTGGAACAGTAGCATATATGAATACCTAGTTAAAGATTTACAGCATTTCAAAAAAAAGAAAGAAAGAAAATAATGGTTATAGAGATATGAATAGGTATATTGAATGAATAGGTATATTGAATAAATTGGGGTAGATAACAAGAATGGACAGCTTTTGAAAAATTCTTATCACAGAATGAATTTGAGCATTGAAAATTTATCAAATATTTATGAGGGGAAATACACATAGTCTAGAAATAATATATTTCACACAATAGATTATGTATTAGTAGAGAAAAAGGGAATGAATAAAGTATGCAAAATTAAAGTGATAATGAAAATGTATTAGTGATCATAAGTTCTTTATAATAGAAATGGTTAGTAATGTGATGGAAAATAGTAATAAAAGTAGAAAGGATAGTGAAAGTTGTGGATGGATAATGAATGATAAGAATAAGTTAGAAGAATATAAAATAAAAGTTGAAGAAATCATGGAAGAGTTTGTTAGGGATGAATATAAGGACTGGTATGATAAAGTAGAAAAATTAACAAATAGGGTTTTAGGAGATTATTCAGAGGAATAAAATAGAAAAGTGAGAATTAATAAAAGTGTAAAGAGAAAAAAAGCATGCAGAAAATGTAAATGTATTAAAAACAAAGAAAGTGAAAAAGATGTTACTATTAAATGGGAAAACTATTTTTTAAAAAAGAAGTGGGTTAAAATAAATAATTATTTAGAAAGAATGAAATTAAGTAATAAATTATTGAAGGATATTAATAAAAGAAGAGATGGGAGTAAAAATTGTTGGAAATATATTAAAAGAAGGACTGTAGGGAAAACAGAAATAGTATTACTAAATGATGAGGAAAAAGTGTATAGCTCTAAAGAAGAATTGGAGACAATCTTAAATAAGTACGCAATGGATATAGAAAAGATGTTAGATGCGAAAGACAAAGTAAACAAACATAAAGGCACATAGTAATGGAAATATTAGTTTTATAGAAAAAGAATGAAGCAGGGAGGAAATTGAAAAGTGGAAAAGTAATAGGTTTAGATAGATGGGAAGCAGAGATGATGATGAATTTGGGAAACTAGTGCAACATTTAAATCTATTATCATGTTTTAATAAGATGGCACAGAAGAGAATTTCCAGATAGCTGGAATAATACAAGAGTAAGGCTACTATAAAGGAAAGGGTATGGATCATAGAAAGTTAATTATAGATCAATAGCCCGTAACGTCAGTGTTATATAAAATTTTTACGGTAATATGGTGGCTGGAAGGGTCACAAAATGGATGGAAGAAAATAATATAGTGGGAGAAATTCAAGAAGATTTTTGATTGGATAGGGATATAGGAAATAGTGTATTTGTAGTCACACTACTTATAGATATAAGTAGGAATGCAGGTAGACAATTATATGTGTTTTTCTGAAGGTTTGTGATGATGGTGTTCTGGTGTTCTAGCTGTATTTTTATATCAGACTATTTCCATCATCTAATATGTGTGTTGAATGTCTTTTAGAAAAGTTTAATTTTATTTAAATATTCCAAATGCATTCAACTGTTAGTAATGTCATAGCAAACAGGTTAGTATATGCACTAACTGTTAGTAATATCACAGCAAACAGGTTAGTATATGCACCAACTGTTAGTAATACCAAAGCAAACAACTGTTAGTAATATCACAGCAAACAGGTTAGTATATGCACTAACTGTAACAGTTGAATGCATTAGGAATATTTAAATAAAATTAAACTTTTCTAAAAGACATTCAACACACATATTAGATGATGGAAATAGTCCAATATAAAAATACAGTTATATGTGGTGTTTATAGATATAGAGAAGGCATATGATAGATTAAATAGATTATGGGTAAGTTTAGTAAATTTGGGAATGAATGGGGCTTTAGTGGATCTCATTAAGAGGTATGAAAATAATTACTATATGTATTAATTAGGAAATAGAATCATTTAAAATTAAAAATGGAGTGGGACTAAGGTAAGGATGCCCTATGTCACCTATTTTGTTTTTGTTATATTTGAGAGAAATGGAGAGAGCAATAGAAAGACTAGGAAGAGTGTAGAGATATCATTAATAGGGGGCAAAGGAGTATATACATTATCAGGTCTTTTATTTGCGAATGATATCTTCTGTACAGAAAGTAGGGAAGATATAGAAATGCTGAAAACATGCAAGGTTGGATAAAGAGATGGGGATTAATAGGAAGAAAAATCCAAAGTAATGATTAATACTGGGGAAAGAGAAAAGAAAGTATTTTTATTTGGGGATATAAAATTAACTGTGATGAATGGGAGAAAAAATGACAAATGAAGAAAAGAAAGGGACCAAATTAACAATTATTTCGTATAATAAATATGATGTAGCTAGAATTGTATGGAAGGGAGTCGCAGTAGCAGAGTTAATTTCAGGTAACAATGCATTATGTGTTAGTAAAGGGATGTTAGATTACTTAGAAAAGGTACAAAGTGAAATAGGAAAACATGCATTAGATGCAGATGTGTGGATGGTAAAGGAGGCAATTCAAGGAGAAATGGGATGATCAATTTTTTATATGAGAGATGCAAAAAGCAAAATGTTTGGTAGATTGCAATTTATGGATAATAAGAGATAGCAAAAATATTTAATTGTGTTATGTAAGGACAGATAACAAGATGGGTGAGAAAGGTAGTATGTTATGCAGAAGATTTGGATAAAGAATTTATGTCAGTATACTCATATAAAAGGTGGGATGATTGTGTTAGGAGAATTGTTGAGTGTTATAGTGGCAAGGAATGGGATAGAAGAATAGACGCATTAATAGAAAATAGGAAGATGGAGAGTAAAAAGAGTTTAAATTTATATAGAAGAAAACAGATTATCATGTGTGAGTTAATTTATAATAATAGCAAAGAAAGTAGTTTACTGTTTAAGACTCAAACAGGATCTTTAGCAATCAGGTTATATACACATAAATAGAAAAATCTGAGTAATTTTGTGTGCAAGTTATGTAAGGAAGGCATAGAAAACATTAGACATCTGTTAATTGAATGTAAATGCTTGCAAGCAGAAAGGATACAAATAAATAATAATGTTGTGGGAGAATAAATATAAACAAAGTGATTATACAAAACTTGAGTTCTTGGTTTTTATGCTGGGTTTGGGAAAAGATAAGGGGGATATAGATATAACGGTCATAGAGTTGACAAAGATTATGTTGTGGACATGGGATAGAGCAGGATAGAAAAAAATATGGGAAAACTTAGGGTGGGGAATGGAAACGGAAGGTAAGGTGGTTAGCAGGTTTCTCTGGGTATAGTGGCTGAGAGATTCCTAACTCTGAAAAAGTGACACCATACTGCATCACATACATGCTTCACAATAGGTGCAATATGTCAAGCTCTAAAAACAGGTTAACTAACCAGCCAATACTTTTATATTTCTTTATGGAATCTGCTGATTATTTATGTTTCTAAGAGAGGTTCAAGAGTGCAGATTAATTGATATTGTCAAATACAGCTAAAATGTATGCTGCAGGAATTCTTTTATTTACTCATTTTGGCTTAAAAATGGAGGACTAAAAAAAGTGGGTTGATTATTGAAATTACGTGCTCATTTATTGTTTTACCATTTACATTTTTGTGTTTAAAAATTGTGATTTTGCAAACCTTTATTGATATTAAAAGTATAATACCATAGTTTATTTTAATAGTTATTCTTTCTTATACATATATAGCAGCATGTGTTGACATGAGCTTTACATTCTCGCAAGCAGTCAGCCAATGAATTAAATATCAAATAGATCTCTTACTATATTTGCATTTTCCAGATTAACTTGTAATCATTAAGTGAATTAGACATTTGAACACCTGAATATCTTCACCAGAAATGATATCCAGAATTTCTATTTAAATACTGTGAGTGCAAACTGGCTGGTACAGAAACTTAAATATATCTTCATCAAATACATATACAATATTAAACTTTTTAATGAGATATAAATATCTTTCAATATATGGACATGATTTACATCCACACTATAACATCTAATAGATAAATTATGTACCATACATTGAGGGACTATCATCATTCGTAGCAAGTGAATATTGCCATTCCAATTTTAAACAGAAAAAGATACAAAGGTAATAGTAAATTAGAGATGAGTTTTGCAAAGGCTACATATTAAACCACAAAACACAAATGTTCACATATAGAACACAGTCCATTAGATTGTTTATTTGAGATTTTGAAGTTTTTTAAATTTTTTTGGCAGCTAAGTTTAATTAGAATGTCTGAGATAATCTTTATAACATAGATGAAGTTTATCTCTTTTATGAAACCCATACTCGGGTTTACTATAAAGTGTTTTTTTAATAAGTCTTGTGTTGTTTATTCACATTACACATCTATTTTAGTGAACAACATCAGACTTAGTATGAAATCCAACAGAATGATCAATGTATTGGTGAGTGTTATGATCTTGAAATTTTATTTTTAAAATTTTATTTGACATCTTTGAATGAAATTTTTCTAAGGTCTTTATATTATGTCCATAGAGTGACTGTGTCTCACTTCCTAGCAATGAATTAGGTAAATTAACAGCTCTATATACAAGTGATTTATTTACAATAGGTATTTTGTGATGAAATAGCATATTAATTTTTTAAAAGCCACAGCAATATGTTTGAATCTATGCTGCATCTTAACATCTAACTCCATCTTTTTACTTAAAAACTACAAAGATATTTAATTTGCCACATTTTCTCAACTAGGTTAATCATCCAAACTGTGTTGCTCAAAACTTTTTTTTTCATCATTATCTTCTTTAAGAGTCATAAGATTTTTGAATATTAATGACATTAACTATATTTTAGATATCACTTTTTGAATCTGCAAAAATGGTACGATCATCATCATATTACAAATCCAGAAGCCAAGAAGATTAAATTTTTGTTTTTGAGCAATTCAATATCAAACTCATATTGAATTTTTATTCCTGATTCATGAAATGGCTTATAAACCATTCTAAAGACTGCTATTATAAAATCAAAAGCAAAGTTGAGACTAATATACAACTTCAACACTAGTTGATTTTCTATTTGCTGTAATAACACTTAATCTCAATCCATCAAGTAGTA
Source organism: Epiperipatus broadwayi (assembly GCA_028023455.1). Taxonomy (NCBI): domain Eukaryota; kingdom Metazoa; phylum Onychophora; class Udeonychophora; order Euonychophora; family Peripatidae; genus Epiperipatus; species Epiperipatus broadwayi. The sequence continues at coordinate 64,537 of JAQFVV010006947.1, read as the reverse complement.
GATGTATAATATGTATTAACTAATGATACCAAATAATTGACTCAAATGCTTTGATACATCAATAAAACAATATATAAAACATTCCTTTGTACCAATACTGCAAACAATGTAAGAAATCAAAATAATTCAGTTCTTATGATATGAATTCCATCTTTAGGCTGTCCTTTCTCACTGATCATTAACTTACAAGAAATGTAGAGCTCTTATCAAGAATACTAAATTAATAAGATTGTTTTTATAGGTCTCTCTAACATAGTATTTAATTATTGGTATATTGTTCCCAGTCAAAATAATATATAATAAAATAGCAGTTAACTGTTCTACTTTCACTATACCAATACTTAATAATAATTTTAATGAGTGTCCTTATGATTTATCAAATATGTAATAAAAACCTATTAATGAACAAGTAAGACTGGATAGATTATTAAGACAATTTATAAGCAAGACACCCAAAGATGTATTTAAATAAGCCTGTAAATAATATCCACTTTTATGTTATATCAATACCAATCTATTTTTGCAAGACAAAAGATTATCTTTTGGTGAATGAATCAAATAACATTAAGGTGAGTATATTTTCAGATCATCTGTTGTTGGTCAACCCTAAAGCACAAAGGAAGAAGAGTGGTAAGAAATCCAGGAAGGAAAAAGCTAATGGAAGCAGAGGATTGGATGATGCTAAGCATGACACATACACCATTACCCAGACATAAAATTCTGGTTATGAACTTTAACTGCTGTTAGTGAATACTCCAAAAGGTGCTGTCATATCTGATGATTCCCTTCAACTTTGGTTGGATAGCTCATCAAAGTGGGATGAACAAATAACCCTTGATGATCCATGTGCAGAACAATAATCCAGCCACCATGCCCTGGGGGCTTAAATGTTGGGACTAAATTCTCTTAATAAAGTTTAGGTGCTAAAGAGATGGCTGGACAAGTCACAAATGCACATAGTGTGCCTCAGTGAAATGATACTCCACCTGAATTCAGACAACAGAATCAATCATATTCTTGGCCAGTTTGGAGTCCTTCATTACCTGTCTTCAAACACAGCCCATTCAGGCAATGCAATACTCATCAACAAGCATTTAAATTTGGAAAAGATCACAACTCTTTACATGAACAATGATCTGTTAATAGTAGAGATAATCTCAAATATGTCACTCATATTGATATGTGCGTATATTCAGAGGGACTCCAGACAGGCCTCCTTTCTTGTCAATAGAATAAATGCAATTTTAGCCTCAGTAGTGTCACCTATCATACTGTTTAGGGACTTTAACATGAGCTATAGTCAATTCAATTTAAAGTATTTACAGGTGCTGTTGTGTGGAGAAGGTTGCTTTCTGGCTAATGCTCACTCCTACATGCAGCAGTTTAAATCCTTAATTTATTTGCTGTTTTACAGTCCAGAATTATATAATCTTCATGCTACATTCCAAATGTATGTCATTTTCAGACCATTTAGCCATGTTGATCTTCCTCCAACTTAATCACTGATTCCCTTACATTAAACAAAAACAATCAGGATGCTGAATAAGGCTAATACTCTGGAATGGATATTTTCCAAAGCATTTATACTCTTCCACAAGGTATGTTGATCTCCCTCCAACTTAATCAAGTTCCAGTGATTCCCTTACATTAAACAAAAACAATCAGGATGCCAAATAAGACCAATATCCTGGAATGGATATTTTCCAAAGCATATATACTTTTCCACAAGATCCAGCTACTGTCATTGCCACCTCTTCATGCCTGGGCAGCCTTTCTTGGCTTCACTCATAGACTCAATGAACCAGGGGACTCAACAGATTGCTCAGGGAGCTGGACATATTGGGTGAGAGAGTCAATGAGTTGTTAGTGACTGTTGTGAATGTCAGAGAGATCATGGAACTGAAAAATCAATATAGGGACAAGCAAAGAGTGCTAGCCCAATATGTAGCAACTAATAGAACCAGGATCTATTTATCAACACAACACAAATGGATGTGAAGCTATCTGACATGAGCAATTGGTGCCTTCAAGAGACCCATGCCATTCATGATTACCATTGACAACTGTAACTATGCATGCAACATAATGCTTGAAAAGATTCATGATCAAAAGCAAGCTGCAAGATTGCACATATCCCTGACATATCCAATTGCTCTCGTATCCTTCATGAAGATGTCCATTAATCCCTCCCGTCTCTCTAACATCTGGCTGATTTTCATAACTCCAATATTGATAAAGACAATAGAATTCCTAGTAAAGGATAAAATACAATAGCAGTTGCTCACTATCAAATTGTGCTACATCTGTTAACCTATCCTGAACATACACATCCCAACCTGCATGGGATACCCAAATTTATCTTGGTTCATGTGAGCAGGTTCACTGCCCCGTGGTATGAAGAGTGATTGATGTGATAATGGGGGATTTTCAACCTATCCCTGACATATCCAATTGCTCTTGTATTTTTCATGAAGATGTCCATTAATCCCTCCCATCTCTCTAACATTTGGCTGATTTTCATAACTCCAATATTGATAAAGACAATAGAATTCCTAGTAAAGGATAAAATACAATAGCAGTTGCTCACTAAAATCTTGAGGCACCCATTTTCCCAAAAGGGCTCATCCTGAAAAAAAACTGGGCCCATTGCTGTCCAGTTGGACTTAATGGCTACATTTGATTTTATGGTGCCAGCAAGAATGCTTTCTTCTGAGGCACTACAGAGTTCTCTTGGTATACATGAAGATCATTGCTAACATACTGCATAACTGGTCCATTTCCACATTTTTGGATGTTCTTTGGCCCCAGGATTTAGGCCTCATTTCTATTCCCCAGGGGTTGCCATTAAACACCTTGTGCTTTGTTGCTTATATAAACCCCTTTCTGCAAGAGGTAGAAAATAAGCTGCCTGGTGTGCATGTCCCAGCACTCAGGGAGAAAGTCCACCATATATCAAATGTGGATGATGTCACCATTTTCCTTCCATCTCAAAAGTACTACTTACCACAGCTGTACCAAGTGCTGGACAGATATGCAATAAATACAACCTGAGAATCAACCTGAATAAATCTGCAATTTGGAGAATAGATAGGGGTTCCATAATACCATAAAATGTACCAAAAAAGCTGCAAAAACTTTCCTGGGTATCCAGTGGCTTTGTCAAAATCTGCCATGAGAAGACAAATTCAATCACAAATCACTGAAAAAACTAGAAGAGTGACTAATACTCTTGCCATGATTTCCTTGTTGATCTTGTTGCTCCCAGTTAAGGCAGTACTACTCAACATGATGGTGTTTTCATACATAAACTATTATCTCCTGATCTTCAAGTCAACCAAGACTTTCCAAAATACCATCAATTCCATCTGCAACAAACTCATGTGGAAGAGAAAAACGGTTTCCATCAGCCTGTCCAAGATGCAGAAGCTGAGAGATTTGAACAGTTTTGGTTTACATGATATCTATGTGTTCAATGCACAAAGGGTATTGGCCACACTTAAGGCCATGCATGATAAAGCGATTGAGGAGCAGACGACTGATTCAGTGGAATCTACAGATATTCCACCACCGATGCCAAGCAAATGGGTCAAAGATTTGCAAGACCACCTAAATATGCTCTTCCCAGTTATGGATCAAATCCTTAAGACCAAGAGCAAGAACTGGGACATATATAAATATATACATACTAGACAAGAAAAAACACCTTAACTAAACATAACTATTAAATCACTACTTAAAAAAATCAAAATATTGGGCCTTTGAGTTCAAGTTTGTGGACTTTCTTGTTAAATACAACCTGTGCTCACTACCTACAAGCCACTTTTTGGTTACATGGAGGGAATTTCACCCAATTGACTCAGTGTGCAGTCTATGTAACATACAAGAAGAAACCCTAACTCATGTCTTTTTTGTCTGTCCCCATTTAAAGGGCATCAGAGTCAAGTTGGTTTTATGTGTGTGCCCAGAATGCAGAGATGTACTCAACTAGATAACACAATAAAAAACGGAAAATTTGCTTCAATTAGAATGGTCATCTTTATTCTATTTGCCATGTGGCTCACTAGATGCCATTTGATATTCAAGCAAAGTCCCCTAAACTCTTGGAATATATACAGGGGAAATTTGTGCAAATTAAAAAATAGGGACTGTCTCCTTGCCCCAGAGTGACTATATATGGAAACGTGGATCCAGATACTCCTGAATGACAATGAGGCTACTTCCTGGCAATTACTGTCTAGATTGTAATCTAACATAGACTCATTATGAGAATCACCAGAGTAGACCAAAGAGTAATGATCAGATTCTTGCCTAAGAAGGGCTCTTGTTGCCACCTGGGGTTCATGATTCTTAATTGATGATGAGCATCCACCTCAGAAACTACATTCCAAGTTGATAATTTGTAATCCCAACTCAGATGCCTTGAGTGTCGACAGGGTTTACACCTCGGAGACTTCTGTTTAAGTTATTAATTGGAAATGAAAAGTAATTCAAAATCAATAGAAAACAAATTATAAGAGAAATCTGTGAAAATGGAAAGAAAGCCTAAAGAAAACAAATAGATACAAGAAACATATAAACTGAAGATTAAGATAATTTCTCTGCTCAGAGTGGCCTTGTAGCCTCACCTGTACCAATGGAAAACAAGGATGCATCACAAAGTCCAGCTTCCAAGTTATTGTTTTGCAATAAAGAACTAATGTATTTAACTAGCAATTTAATGTATCTAACTTGAATAATTTGATTTTCCTTATTTAAAAAAAAATTAAAATTGTTATTTTGATATATATATAATCACACAGATTGAAAAAAATTATTTAAAAGAAAGTTAAAAAAAAGTAAAGATCTAAAGAGTAGTATTTTGTTAAAAAAGTAACATAAAAGAAAATAGAAACATGTTAATTAGTTTCTATTTAAAAGAATCATGTTTAAGTCTTAGTGAAAGGGAGTAATTGTTTTATATTTAATTGAATCTAAAGCAAATGAACCTTTGGGCACTTTGTAATGTAAAGGTCAGATAAAAGATAAAAAAATTTTTAAAAGATAATATGTTTCCCACTCTGGAACAGATTGACCAAGCCAGGCATGGACCAGAAAGCAAAACATCAGGGCCAATAAGAACAAAGGATGTCATGTATGATCGATCTGGAGAATTAGTGATAAGGGAGTCTAGAAATTATAAAAGATGGAAATAATTAAATTTAATTAATAATCTGACTATTAATCTAGGAATTACAGATAGCTATGGTGCAGACTCCATGGTGTAGGAGTCTCACACAAGATTTATTTTCTTCCTTTGCGCTGGCTAAGGGAATCTCCCTGACCACTGTTCCCAAAAGAATGGTTTGTAGTGGTTGTAAAGGAAGTATAAGCAAATAATATAATTAGCAAGGACTTCCATAAACTGGATGAAATCTCCAGAGAAACATCAAGACCAAATGGGAAGTATGTACTTTTGTCAATTGAACTTTAAATATATCTCTTCAATAAGTGTTTAATTCATAATAATTGAGTGAACTCTTATCTGACTAGCAATATTATTCTAAATCAGTTAATAATCTTTTTATTTATGTATTAAGTTTGTTAATCAATCATTTCCATTTTTCACTTTTCTGTTACAATTTATTTTATGGTTTTGTGTTTTGTTTAATAACCAAATTATCAAATTGCTTTTAAACAAATAATTTAAAAATGGGCATAAATGGCTGCATAGATTCATAAGATTATGTAATTTAAAAATGGGCATAAATTGGCTGCATGGATTCATAAGATTATGTTAATCTAAGTGGGTTAATTTCAGACTATTTGTCTCGTAATGAATCGGGGCTGGAGGATGAATGGGTGTTTTATGTCAATATGATGTGGGGCGGTGCACTGGAGTCTCATTCCCTTGTACCACCTTAGCATGATGGCACTATACCCAATTGAATGCATAGACAAAAGTGTAGCCATGACATTGTGAATGGATGTAGTTGTATGCCCTGCCATTGATCTCCTTATGCTCTGGGTGGCGATAGTAAGATGGCCAAGACTGCAATCCCCCACTATAGAGCATGTCTAATATATATATTTTTCAAATGATTACATCATCAGACAAATTCACATTCCTGCACTGGATGAGGAGGATCATTATTTTTTAAATGATATCATGCTATAGAAAGCACATTCCTGTCAGCATGGTTTTTTATATGCTAACATCATCAATTTGCATTGCTCACTTCGATATATCAATAAGCTGGCATTGGTTTGGATGCGAACTTGTAGTCTGGAGTTAAAAGAAAGAATCGAATATATAAATGCATAATCTATATAGCATATTTATATTTACCAAATTATTAAATTGTATAGAATATTCATCTGGGTGATCTTATCAAGATATTAAACCTTAAAGTTAAAAATAATAGTAATAATAAAACCTAAAGCAATGTTAAATAATTTATTCCTCAAATTTATTTTATATATATATATGTTTGTGTGATTATATATATATATATATAAATATAAATATATATATATATCCTCAAATATATATATATATATATATGTTTGTGTGATTATTACTGAGAGTGGCTTATTTTATTGTCTTTTTTCTATATTACAAATATGTTTAAAGGTTTATATCATTAAATCTCAGCTACTCTTTGAGCTGGCAACTAGGGCATATCGGTGGAATAAAATTTGGAATTTTACAAAGAAGTAAATGCCTACTATATAAATTTTCCAAGTACAAATGGCCTGGTGGTGCCCTGTATGGCAGATAGAGTAAGAGTCTCTTTCCTTACCATTATAAAATAAATGACAGTTACTCAAGATAGCAATTAAGTTGGAAGTTATTTATAGCTGTTATTCATGTACTTATTTATTAGTACTTTGAAAATTGTAGAATTCCCATGTTTTATATATATGTGAATACAGTTTAGATCTATGATTGATCATAACTCCAATGTGTGAATACAATTTTGAATGTATTTGTGCATGTGGATGACCATAATCCCAACATTTTGTCTAGATTTCATCTATCATCATTGGTCATGTATCGGCTCAGCAGTAACTAATGTTACTAAATATTGGTAATGAAAAACAGGTCACAGAACTCTATCATGATATAGCTGTCAATAATTTTATCTAATCTAAAATTTTTAAAAAAATATTCCAACAAAAGAGAGAATAGAGTGAAAGATAATTATTTCAATATGCCATTTTATTTAATAAACATGTTTAAATGATGGTCGGGTCATTTTACAATCGTGATGGATTCTATAACTACTGTTTGATGGTTTACTGTTTCATCATAAATGTTTATCTCTTCTGGTAATGATTACTTGTACCCAAATCCTATAAAGTGATTTACTATTTACCATGAATTTCAAAGTTTTCCACTAATGAATATTTTACAAATTTATTATTATCGCTTTCAAATATTTTCTATGGCAAAATCATATTTTACAAGAGCTGTTTTTTGGTTAGATAACATACATATGAAACAAATAAATAAGATATATATTTTAATATTATGCCTTGCATGGTTTATTGAAGTGCTAGAGTGTGGACCCTGGTGTTCAAGTCCATTCTTCACAGCTCCAGCTCATCATTTCTGGTGCTCAAATTTCAACTCCTGACCAATAAACCATTTCATTATTTATATTATGAATGATTGCTTTGAGCATCCACCATTATCTTATTGTGAAAGTAAGACACCTTGTTACAATGGATAAAATTCTTTGAATTCCAAGCTGTGAAATATCAAGGTGGATGGAGTCAGTTTCAGAGGAATACCCTTGGTCAGCTGTATCAAACCCTAAACAACACTAATCAAAAATCATAGTTGGCTTTAAAATTTATTTATATTTAAAGATTTTTTTTTTTTGCAATATTTTGAATTGTAATAGTAAATTAGCAATCAGGCTAATGCACATGCACTTTACAGATTTTAAATTACAAATGAATACTCTCATTCTCAGACACAAGATAAAGTTTTTATGAAAAGATAGAATAAATCATCTATCTTTTCAACCCAAACGTTTAAGCATGGAACCATTTTAAAAGAACAAAATACCTTATTAGATATTTTGAATTGTGAAAGATGAAATACCAACTCTTAAATATGCTCCATTTATTCAATAAACACCACAATTACATTCAGAAAAAGAAATAGACAGATAAATCCAATCAAAACAAATCCAAGGATTTGAGTCCTTTCAAGAATCATGCTGCCTTTAAAATCTTTTGAGGGAATTTTTTAAGGTTTTTTTTATACAGGAATGAATAATATGCTAATTTTTAACTGAGGTATAAAATTTATCTGAGCTAGAGATAAACTCTAGTTTAGAACTGATTAGTGAGAAATCATTACTGTATGTAACTGAAGTGGTTAATGTCAAAGTTTTGGATGGAGTATGTTTAAAACTTTTAATTCAAAATGTAACAATATACTATTAATAAACACTATAATCACATGATCACCATCTCTTATACTAGCACATAATTGTTATTAAACAAGGCAAAACTCTATATACAGTAGTGCCAGCCTGTGCCAACCAGAGTAATAAATCGATGCCAGAAGGCTTGTGCATAAAATCCCTATCTAGTGCCTACTCATCCAATACCCCCAGACTAGTTTCTGACTTGTGGACTTCGTCAATGAGGAGGCCTTGGATCTGTGAGCACTGCACTTAGATCTTAGGATCTAATGCAACCCTCCAGCAGCCACCTTTTATCTCTACTTAACTACAAAACTATGAGAATGAAATTGAAACCCAATAATATTTTCCAATCTAAACTCAATAGCTTATACAGTCATATGGGTCTGAACTCAGTTCAGCACCCACAAATTTTGGTGTCTTTGGCTCTTTAACAACTATAGCCACCACTATTCTATTAATCAGGATTGGTGTTAAACCACTAAACATCACATGATCACCATCTCTTATACTAGCACATAATTGTTATTAAACAAGGCAAAACTCTCGTACCAACCAGAGTAATCAATGGATGCCAGAAGGCTTGTGCATAAAATCCCTATCTAGTGCCTACTGATCAAATATCCCCAGACTAGTTTTTGGCTTGTGGCCTTCGTCAGTGATTTTATGCACAAGTCTTCTGGCATCCATTGATTATTCTGTTTGGCACAGGGTGGCACTACTGTATGGAGAGTTTTGCTTTGTTTAATAACAATTATGTGCTAGTATAAGAGATGGTGATCATGTGATGTTTAATGGTTTAACACCAATCCTGCCTAATAGGGTAGTGGTGGCTATGGTTGTTAAAGAACCCAAAACACCAAAATGTATGGGTGCTGAACTGAGTTCAGACCTATATGACTATATAGGCTTTGAGCTTAGATTAAAAATATTATTGTGTTTTCAATTTCATTCTCATAATTTTGTAGTTAATTAGAGATAAAAGGTCACTGTTGGAGGGTTGCATTAGATCCTAAGATCTAGGTGCAGTGCTCTCAGATCCAAGGCTCCTCACTAACAAAGTCCACAAGCTAGAAACTAGTCTGGGGATATTGGATGAGTAGGCACTAGATAGGGATTTTATGCACAAGCCTTCTGGCATCCATTGATCACTCTGGTTGACACAGGGAGGCACTATTGTATGAAGAGTTTTGCCTTGTTTAATGAACACTATACATATAATAAAGATGTATATGAGAGATGGTGACCTGGGCCAACTAATGAATACTGATTAAACACAAAACACATCTTGAGGATCATTTGTTCTTAATTGTATGTTTATTTGTATAATTTGGGGAAAAAATGACTGGTAGTGTGGAAATTGTTTAATAATTTATAAAAGATATTAGACATAGAATAGAGAAATGTGCATAATTCCATATATGGGTGTTTTATTGAATAAACATACATTAATCTTTAACTGAGATTTAAAGTTTATATCTGAGCAAGAGAAGTCTCTAGTTTAGTAAATGATTAATGATAATAATTACTGTATTTATCTGGAGTGGTTTGTGTCAATGTTGTGGCTGGAGTAAGTTTGACACTTGGAAATTCAAAATGCAAAGACTAAATAATTATTGCATTAATGCAATAAACAATAGTTCCCATTCTACATATACTGGGGCACACCAGAAATTTGGTAAGTGCTAAATACTGCCCAGTAGCAGAGAACAGTCAGATTGGTGATTGATTAAAATTATTTTAATATGTTTATCAAAAAAAACCTCACAAAAATTTTCTTTATTCTTTTACACCTTGCCAAAATTTTGAATCGGATGTGATAGTTAGCAGGTATAGGTGATCAGCAGCTTGCCTTCCATTAATCTAAAATTTTCTTCTCTCACTGGACTATCAAGATAAAAACAAAAAAAATAGATAGACTCATTTATCCACAACATACCAATAAATTTTATTTCATTTATCCATCCATCTCAAATGTGGCTTGTTTCTATGTCTTTACAATCTCTTTGGTATTTTAATTAAGACTTCAAATATTCATCTTTTGTCATCTCCTTTAATAATACAGACATCAGTGATAATCGTTTATTGTCTCAACTAGACAATTTTGTTTTGATCACTTCTCTGAGTGGTGTGAAATCTCTGTATTGCTTTTCTGTTAAATATCGAAGCACAGAAGAAGAACTGTCTAATATTAAATAGAACATTATTGGATTTTGTGAAGTTAGAAGAAAAGATAAAACAATGATTTAAAAAGTGAACAGATACTATGCTGCAAAAACACAAATATTGGAAGCACAAGTGCAATAGAATTCATTATAAATAAAAAGTGGAAAAACAACATTATGGAGATTGATGGTGTTTAAGAGAGTGGAAAAATTAGTTATTCAACTTAATGATAGATACCAAGTGCACATAATTCAAGTTTACATCAAGCAAATTGTCATTGTGATGAAAAAGTAAAAGATTTTTATATAGATGTACAAAAGATTTGGGATTATACCAAATAACATTTTAAAATTATCATGGGGGCATAATGCTAGAATTGATAAATAGTAAAAGTTGAATGTGGTGTGGATAAATTTGGTTATAGTGATAGAAATGAGAGAGAAAATAGACTTGTGGAGTTTGTAGCAAAAGAAAAACTTTATGTTATGAATTCTTTCTTTGAGAAAAATCCTAAACGGAAATGGACATGGAAGTATTCAAATGAAGATACACCAGTTGTGGATTATATTTTCATTAACAGTTAAATATATATATATTTCAAGATTGAATTCTTAATATATTATATATAATATATATATATATTTCAAGATTGAATTCTTAATAAATTCAACACAGGACATGATCATCGATTAGTGATGTGTAAGAGAAAATGTGTTAATGCAAAACTAGTGACAAAAATTATTAAGAAATATTCATGGTTCACAATTGATATTCCTTGTCTTCAGAAACATTGAATGAATTTAAATAAGAGCATTTAAAAATATGATTCAGATTTGAATTAAATCAATAGAAAGATAACTGATACACTTTTAAAAACTATAACACAAATAGCTGGTACAAAAAAAATAACAATTGACTAATAAAATTTTTACTGAGAGAAGACAATTTATGAAGAAAAAATGAATATGAAATTATTTAAAAATGATGCATTTAGAATGATTGAGTAGCTAGAATTTTGTAAAATAGTGCGAAACTGAGTATTAAGTCTGTTTACCACCATTTTACAAAATATATTAAGAAAATATAATTGTGAATTAGCAAAAAAAAAAAAAAGAAGTTATAAACGGAAATAAGAGTTTGAAAAGTGTAAAACAACATCGTGATATTGTTAGAAAATTTATTATATTATTAGAAAAAAAATTGGAATTATGGACTAACAAGACAGATGATATCATGAAATATGGGTTCAAAAATTTTTTAATAATAAAAAACAAGAAAAAGTATTCCCTACAACTATTATATCTTCTGAATTGTCTACGATATTAAATGAAGAATTGAGACATGCAATTAAATATATGAAGATGGGAAAAGAATCTGGTAATGATGGAATTATAAGCGATATCTTTAAAAAAAGTGAAGAAATAGAAAAAGTGTTGGCAAAGTTATAAACCAAATACTACAGCGAATTTGGATTTTGACCAACCAAGGAATAAACTGAATTTAAAAATGGGTTTATTACAGTGGATCATATCCAAGTATTGAGAGAAGTTATAGAAAGGATCAATGAATATGAGTTGCCATTATGCTTCAGATTTGTAAATTATAAAAAGACATTTGATTGTATAAACATTTCTTCAGTGATTAAAATATTACGATATGGATCCAGCAAATTGTCATATTCTGAAAAATATTTTTAAAAGTGCAACAGCAATGATTATATTACATAATAATATTAAGAAGATTAACTTTGAAATTAATTCCATATCTCCAAAAGAATTTATGCAGATTTTCAAGATGTATTTTGTGAATTAAAATGAAAAGCCAAGGAAATAAAATTAAATGGTTATTATTGAAGTCATCTTAGATTTTGCAAATGATATAATTGTTTTTTCAAATAATGTTTCCGAGCTTCAGGAAATGTTGCAAAAGATAATATATTTTAAGACTTAAGAAATTTTTGAAGAATTATCAGATGAAACTAAGAAAATTGGACAAAAGATAAATGTTAAAAGAGAGTAATGTTCAATGAATTTTTTCAAAAGAAGAAAATAGAAATTGATAATTATGATTTAGATGGAATTCCAACTACAAATACATTGGTCAGTTTATTACATCAAATGGACACATAATGGATGAAATTAATCACAGAATTAAACTTGGTTAGATTATGTTTGATAAAAATAACAATATTAAAAGAAAATAGGTCTATTGTTTGAAAAGGAAGTTTTTTAATAAATGTGTTTTACCAGTTCTTACACATGAATCTGAGATTTGGACACTTAACAGAAGAGCAATACAGAGACTTCCGACCACAACTGAAGTATGGAGAAATGTATATTAGGAATAATAATAAGAAATCAAAAACGAAATACATGGGAAAGATACAAGCAGGCATTACGGGGACATCATTGAAAAAATTAAGACTGAAATAAAGTTGGGCTAGCAAAATACTTGAAGAGATGGATAATAGATGGAAAGTTGAAATCTTAAACTGTATTACGAGATTGTAAAAGATCTAAAAAGAGACCACATGTGAGATGGATGAAATAAAAAAGTGTGCTGAAATAATGTGGAGAAGATTGGAGAAACTGGATTAAACATAGAGAGACTTTCATTCTGCAATGGATCGATAATGGTTGAAAATGATGAAGATTATGATATATAATATTTCAAGACTCATAGAATATATATATAAAAGACATTTTGCCTGTTCATTCGTGTTAAAATATTTTAAATATTGATATACTGACGTTTCGACTTGGTAACACAAGTCATCCAAGTCAGTATATCAATATTTCAAATATTTTAACACGGATGAACCCGCAAAATATGTCTTTTATATATGCAAGCGGTGAAAACCTTCGTATCAACATATATATATATTTATATATATTTGTGATATCATTATGTTAGTAATAAATACATTTATAAGTTGGAAAAAAAAGGGCATATTTAATAACAATATTTACACAAAGACTTGAAAACAAAAATTATCAAAATTGTTTAGATTCACTTTTTTTTAAACCACTATGCTTTTCCAAAGTTGAATTCATATATTAGGGGCTGAGAAGTTTGGCGGAGAACGAGATGATAAAATTTTTGTGTAAAAATGACTGGCTGGTTTAATGGGTTGATTGCTAAATGAAGAGCGTACCAATCTCAAATTTATAGCAGCATCAGAGTGATTGATTTTTGTTTGCGAATATGTGTTAGTTTCGTTGGTACTAAAAAATGACTCTTTTTTTTGATTGTTTGGTAAATAAAGAAAATCCCCACCAGCAATTTTTGGAACTGATTTTTTAGAATTAATTTCTTTCTCATTCGACTCAGCACATTTTATTGAAGGTAACTTATTCTCAGAAACTTTTGCACATGATTTTATTGATGAACTCTCAGTATAATGTTTTGATTTCATATTAAAATTAATCTCATGTTTCTGATTATTTCTTCCAAATTCTGAATCCCTAGTTTGATCTAAAATTAACTTTTCGCAGTTATCTTCACTTATTCTATATTGCATATTGTTGCTATAGATGCTATCTTTCAATACAAGATTTTGGGATGAAGATTCAAATAGCAGAAATTCATTACTATTTATAAAATTAATAGATCTATTTTCAGGTATATCAAAATTGGTCTCATTTTTATTAATTGTTTCAATTTCATAGTTTTCAATTTCGTAGTTATTTTGAAATGAGTTGCAAACTTCTCTAACAGACGATTCCACGGGAAGTTCTTTGTTTCTTAAAACATCATGAAGTAATAAACGCATTTCTACAAAGTCAGCAAACCTATAATCAATTTGAGAAATAAAAACTTGGGAAAATAAATTGGAAAACGGTGTTGGAATTTTATCACATAAAGGCAAAGATAATTTATCACTTTTACAAAGTTGTACAATTTCATCTGAAGAGAAATTTCTCCATGGAATGCAAGAGGTAAATATCTCCCACAAAACACAACAAAAACTGTAAAATTCTGAGGCCACTGTTATTGAATGTTGTGTTAAAATTTCTGGAGCCAACCAATTGTAGGTGTATTCAGGTAAAGAGATATGTTCTTTACTGTCAAAAGATTGTAAATATTCAAAATTGGAAAGTTTGGCTATTCCATGTTGGGTCAGCTGAATACTGTGAGAAGTCAGACAGCCATGGTAAAGTCTGTTTTGGTGAAGAAAGATAAAAGCATTACATATAGAAATCATAATTTCAGAAATTTCAAAAAGCGACAATATAATTTTTTTTAGGTGGATCCATTGATACAAAGATTCGTTTTCCACACATTCATAAACAAGTTTTAGTCCGTTGCAATTTAGTATTGGACACACACCTAGTAAAGTAATTATAAAAGGGTATTTAATTAGCTTTAGGTGATTGAACTCTGTCAGCAAAATATCTAATTGATCATACGGAGCATTGTCAATCTGAATAGTTCTTACTGTTACGGGAATATCTCTCCACATCATTTTCGTCATAATAGTAAATGCTCCATTTTTAAATTCCGATCCACATGCCACCAAAGTATTTTCTGGTACAATCAATAAGGATTTATTTACGCTGAAATCCTCTCTGGTAAAGAGATTAAAGCCACTAGGTATAGCTGCATTTAACGTGTTTTTAATTAAGAATGTACTCAAAGTCTTTATACTAAATTTCAGTGCTAAGAATCGTTTTTTCTCAATAAATTTTAATACTCTAATGCGTTTTGCAGCTCCACAAATCTCCATAGCGCAATCTTTCGGTAGTCGACCCCCATAATCGTGAAATCGTAAATCACCGCCAGCCTTAACAAGGGTTTTTAAAATTGTAAAGTGTCCATTTAAACAAGCTTCATGAACAGGTGTCTTACCGAAGTTATCTTTCTCGTTAGGATCAGCTCCACATCTTAATAAAAGTTTGACTGATTTCTTTTGGCCTGTAATGGTTGCTGTATGTAAAACCGTTTGTCCGGAAGAATTTACATTGTGAATATTTATTACGTTTTTTAGAAGTAATTTCAAGTTTTTTCTTGAGATAACGTTAAACTGTTTCCCATTATTTTTTTCCATTAGGAGTCTTACTATTTTTAAACAGCTAAAACAATTCCAAATATTGAACAATTAAAATAAAGAAAAACTCGTGCAAGTTATGTAAGTTCATAAAGACTAAACTGTTCATAAATATATGTGAAAATAACTATTTTAGATTATTTCACTTTTTACGGGGATAAACAAATCAAACTATTAGTCTATTACCGAGAACTAGAAATACTTAAAAAGGCATTATAATTTGATTGACAAGTATCAACCTTTCAGCACCCAGAAATTTGATTCTATTCATTTTAAATAAGTACATTAATAATTATTAACAACATTTATTAGAATAAAGATTATTATATAATTTCTAGCCCAGATGTAAACTTTAAGCCCAATTGAACGTTAATATATCTGTTTTCAACAATCATAAAAAATAATAATAATACAAATAATCCTTTCTCCTTCTCTACATTTGAGCCATATATGTAACTATAAACACTGACTGTTCATTTATTATCATAACTTATGGCTATATATTTCTCAAGCTCCATTTCAGACTCTTAATTTTTTAATTAATCAGGGACACTTGCCTGTTCCCTCACATATGTATTTCTAATTTAATTTCTTTTTATTAATTTTAACGCACCTTTTCATTTTTTGCTATGTAGTTTTAAATAGTATTTTCTATTAAATGTCCAAATTACTGATCCTTATTAATCACAATTGAAACATTTTTATCAAAAAGCTCTTTTCCCCAAACATATAACCCTATATTTTTTAATATTAAGTAATTTCTATTAAATGAATGATGCAAGTGTAATTATTAATTATTCACATTATTATGAATATTATAGCCATCACTATTACATGGCTTTTTCATATAAATCTTTACTTATAATTACATCATAGTATCTGAATTGTTATACTTTCTATTTCAGTATAACCACTAAGAGCTTACATTATACTGTGAACCTATATGTCAAAGGAATACATGAAAGATACTCACCTATAACTTAATAAAATGTCTGTTAAGGTGAATTTTTCTGCCCAAATTGACTCAAGCTTACTAATCTACTGCTATATGCAGGAACAGAAAATGCACCAGTGGTATTTTTAAACAGAATGTGGACCAGTTGCACTTTTAACCAGCTTCTCCAATAATTGCTATTGAATGAATTTTATTATCCAGGTGAAGTAGGTACTACATTAATAATAGTAAGAAAATACACATTGATAAAGCTAAGAATTGTGTATACCTCTTTCAGCCTTGAAAAATCTTTATTTTAACATAGCCATACATACATGTATAAAATAGTGGGTCCGAAAGAAATATTGATTTTCTTTCCTAGCTCTCTTTAATACCATATCTAAATCAATTCATGGCTTATGTAGGGACATAGTTTATCTGTTTACTGCAAAAATTTCAAGGCACCAGCATGTCCCAGATTACATTTACAACATGAAATGTGACAATGTATTTTGTACCATCATAGATAATCTTTTATACTCTCTCTGGCACCATAAAATCTTGAAAAATGCTTGAAAATATTTTTGCATGTCATGATTTTACTGCCATACACAGATTGAATCCTTTCAAGTGTTTCTTTTAAAGTTTTGACCATTTTGGAATAAAATTACATGCTAGTGCTTTAAAATATTAGTGGTCAATGGATAAATTAAGTCACCACATAATAGGTGTATTGATTCTGAGATGCTGCTTCAGGTGATTTGAAGAGAAAAATAATCATCAATTATCTTTTTACTGATAGATATTATGCACATTATATTTGTAACAGGAAAGTTGAAGTCTGCTTATATATTGCACACATATATACATAATCACATATACATATAATATTAAATATATATATTTAACATTTTTTAAAAGTATGGACAGCTAAACAGTTGGAGGGTGGAGTTGATTAAAGCTAGTCCATTAAAGTTTAAAGATTTGCTGTCTTAATATAAACCATGCATTGATTATTTATATATGGGAGGTAATGATATGGACCAATTGATGTTTGGTTCAGCATGACATACATATATTGAAGACTATTTATCTTTTTTTACATGTGTGTAGTCATGTGCATTGATTATATGAGATAGAGTGGATAGCTGAAAAGAAACTTGAATGTCTGTGTTCCAATCCCCTATATTACATTTAAACTTCAAGTTTATGAATTATGATTGTATTTCAAAATATTGCAAATCTATAATTAGTATTATTTTTTTTATTATAGTGTAATGCAGTAACAGTATGAGAGAATTTTGATTTCAAAAGATCTATAGATCATTACTCAACTTTGTTGCTTTTTTGGTATTCAAACTTCTTATGATCTAATATCAAATCATCAAATTTCCTTAAAAAACATGATAAGACTAGAGCAGCTCTCCACTATAGTATAAGCTTGAATAATTAACAATTACCATATGTATATATAATTCGTATTCTTAATATTTAAATCACTACCCTTGGTCTGGTATTCTGGTTTTACAGTTACCAATGAGGCCAGGTAGTTCAAAATTTTAAACTAATTTGAATTTCAAATTTTGAGCTTGACAGATAAAATAGAATTAAAATGGTTTCTGGATCCAATGTACATATTTCTTCCAAATTTAAATCCTAAGACTCATTGATTAAGGCAACAGCCAGAAATTAGACAAAGGATGAGGTTTAAGATTATGAATAGAGATTATATATACATCAGTTAATTATTGATTATTCAAACTTATGCTAGATGATATTGGATGGAGATCTGATCTTTTCCCATAAATTCCCAAACAATTTGTTTTTATGGTTATTAAGATATCAATACTAAATTGATAGTTTGCTAAAATAAATAACTATCTTATGATCTGCTAATTTTCATTACATCTTTATATTATAATAGAATCATTTTTTCATAAAAACATTAAATTTTTTTTATGAATATAAGACCTATAGTTAAAAACTATTTATAAATATGTATATACAGAAGAAGAAACTAAAAATTGATAATCATAAATTAGAAGTTAACTTTAAATATCTTAGTCAAATTATTAATACAATTAGAAGATCCACGCGGTTTGACATAGTTGATAGAATGTCCGATCGGGAAGTCCCAGAATTCAGGTGCTCGCAATTCTAGTATTCGAACTCTTATGAAAATCTGAGCAATAAAACCATTAGCATTTTTTTTAACGGGTGGAAATATAATGGATGAAATTAATCATAGTTTAACTAGAATAGGACGCTTTGGAAAAAATAATGTTTAAATAAAAAAAAATAGACTATATGTTTAAAAAGAATGATTTTCAATTAAAACTGATATGATTTCTTATTGTTGTGTAGATTTTATTTATAAAAATTGGATTAAAACAATTATTTATTGAAGTTTTAATTTCATTTCTACAGTTGGTCACCTAGTGACTGATTTGAGAGTAGGTCATTATTTTTATGCGTTTCATCAAATGCCTTGTTTTGATTTAGCTTGTGATGTACAACTCTGATTTCTTTTTGATGTTAGTATATATATATATATGACTGAACTTTTTAGTGAATTTAGTTTAAATACTTATAATTTTTTCATTATGATAGAAAAAACTAAGCTGTTGTAAGATTAAGTGTTTTAATCACTAATAAATCAAATGGTTAATGTGTATATGTAAGTCTTAAAAATATACTAAATATGTGCTTAGTAATCTAGGGGTTAAGCACATATTTTCCATGGCACAATTTGTTGATGTGTGTTAATCTGAGATGATGTGACAAGGTTCTAAACTATCCTTACAAAGTTATTCTAAAAAAGTGCAAAGTTGTTTGTTTCCACTGAGAACATATGTCAGACAATAGAATATAATCTGAGGGCTACTGCTAGACACATGTCAAAATAATTCAGAAAGGTTTTAGACAACATGGAAAAATATCAATTAAACAGAATAAAAGTTCAGTGTTTAATATGTTGAGATTGTTTGTGTTTCAAAGGTTGATTTGTATAGTTATTGCAAAACTCTTTAGTATTGTTGTAATAATAACAGTAGTAGCAGCAATAGCAATCAATAATTGTAAACTGAAGTTTCAGTTTCTATTATTTCAATTTTTGTTATACAAATTACCTAAAAGTAAAGATTAAAAAATATATCTATAGATACAGTAAATTCTAATCTATAAGGTAAGCTCTCTATTGAGCTAAAATTATATATATAATTTTATATATAGAGTTCGCAAAACAAACTCTTAACAAGCTTCGAGAATACCCTCAACCCCAGACCGTTTTCTGCATCTAGCATCGTCAGTGAAATGTTAGGATATTCATTAGATTAAAAATACTAGGACTAGCCCAGCACTTTATCTAATGTATAACTATTGAGAAGAAAATCTGAAACTTTCAGACATCTATATGTCTAAAAATCCAGCTATCTAACTCAAATAGCCATATGGAACTGAACTAAGTTCAGATACATCATATATTAATAGCTATCGCAATATAAATCGCCAAAGCCTTAGTAACAAAAAATAAATTGCTAAAAAAAAAATCAAGCCAGATGTCACATGATCTAATTTTAATAAAGCTCGTGTTACAAATATTATATCAATGTTTTTATCAATTTATTTTTTGTTACTAAGGCTTTGGCGATTTTATATTGCCAGAGCTATTAATATATGGTGTATCTGAATTTAGTTCAGTCCCATATGGCTATTTGAGTTAGATAGCTAGATTTTTAGACATATAGATGTCTGGAAGTTTCAGATTTTCTTCTCAATAGTTATACATTAGATAAAGTTCTGGGCTAGTCCTAGTATTTTTAATCTAATGAATATTCTAACACCTCACTGACAATGCTAGATGCAGAAACTGGTCTGGGGTTGAGAGTATTCTCAAAGCTTGTTAAGAGTTTGTTTTGCGAACTCTATAGATAACATTTGTAACACGAGCTTTATTAAAATTAGGTCATGTGACATCTGACTTGATTTTTTAAATCAATATATATAATTTAAAATAAATAAATGTCAAAATCTTCAATATAAGGAATTCAAAAATTGTATCCATTTTTAATAATGGTCTAGGTTGTTTAGAACAACAAATATGATCTATCATTGTTAAAGTTTCAGCAGGAAATGCTAATAATCTATCGTCTGCCAAAGTTAAATCTAACTCAAATTTAAAATTAAATGAAAGTCAAAAAATTCTAGTTTGTTCTTAATTCTTCCTAAAAAACAGGATGAATCTATTAATTAATATATTAAGAAACAAGCTCCAGTTAATCTTAATACAAAAGAATTAGAAAACGAAATAATTCTTACACTACTGTTCTTAAAACTAATATCGATAATGATTTTAATGAAATTTTAA
Source organism: Epiperipatus broadwayi (assembly GCA_028023455.1). Lineage (NCBI taxonomy): Eukaryota > Metazoa > Onychophora > Udeonychophora > Euonychophora > Peripatidae > Epiperipatus > Epiperipatus broadwayi. Next base: position 43,607 of record JAQFVV010006947.1, on the reverse strand, counting down.
ATAATTCAAGAAAATTAAACAGATTTTTAAAATACAGACTATACAGATAATGAGCAAACAATGATAAACGAGCAAACAATGATCCATAAATCAAAATATTCTTATAACAGATAATATAAATCATGAGGAATATCATAATATATTGATAGTTAATATGACAGATAGAAATATATGTATAATGAAACACCCCATCCCATAGATAAATTTTATAATATGTGGAATGCTTCGTAAAATTCTACAACACCGCAACAAATCCTTTATTTAGTCCTGGAATTCAATAACACTATATAAAAGCATATTTTCCAGAAATATATACAAGTTGTTAATAATAAATTTATTTTCTAGATTGATATAATTAATTAAAAAGAAAGGATTTCACCTTTTTTTTTTCTTCATATGTCATAGCATCGGCTGGGATGCGAACCCACACCCATCTGCAACCAACTACTTGCTTGCAAAGCTATGCACCTTATTGATTTTATAATAACCCAGTGCTATTATATTGAGTAATAAGGTTTCTCTCAAACCCAAACACAAGATAAAGATTTTATAAAGAGTGACCATCTTATTATTAACCTACATTTTGATTTACATTGGCCAATCTGAAGCATCTTGGTTTGAGAGACTATTCACTTTTGTCTATTATTTTTGTCTATTATGATTAATAACTATCATATCAATTTTTCAGAACAAGACCTCCAAAATATTTTAGAAAATATGGAAATATTTTAAATTTTAACTAGAAGCAAGAAACAATTCCAGCCTTAACTACCTCAGTTTTCAGAATCATGCTAAATAAAGGCATGGAACCGTATGATATTTCAATCCTTCATTTAACAGACACTTTACCCAATGATAATCACATTTAAAGTTGTATCTTTGCTGTTTCTTTTACTGCAAATCTAGAGAACATCAAAGATTGTTCGGGCAGATTCCTTAACAATTGTGGTCTGAAAAAAAGAAAAACACTCAAAAGTGTCAATAATCCAACTGTAATGGTGAATAATAGCAAAAATTATAGCCACAACAAACAAATGGAGAATAATACAGACATCCAAACAAATTCATAATTACCTCAACTCACTATTATAGTATCTATTCAAATTGAATTAGAGTCTATTCTCAATAATCCTCCAGAATGGGAGATACAAATTAAAAACAGAATCTCTTTCTCCAAAAAGGAGAACCAGAAATGGAATAAAGTGCAAATGAACAAAACAATAATGACATTTCCTCAGAAGAAGATAGCTTTTAAGAAATAATTAAAAAAAAATCAAATAATAATTAAAAAAGGCAAATTATCTATAAACCCATCAAATGAAGAACAAAAAGCAGTATCAAAAGACAAAACCTATTCAAATTTTAAAAAGAAACATCTACAGATGCATCACTTCCTACAGTTAAAAAATCCAAATGTAATGAATCTCCATCTGAGGATTACATATTTGGCACTTCAAACTCAGAATACTGGACTAGGAAAAGTGTTGACCACATAGTTGCACTTTGACAACAGCATTTATTTTCTTATCAGGAATCAATCAATATTGATAGAAGAAAAGAAAAGGAGAGATAGTAATGCAAAATAAAATAACTTAGAACTGGGAAGAAAATAGTAAATCAAACATCAGACCAATCAAACAACAAATCAGAAGTATTCTTTATAAAACTAAAGAAATTTGAAAGGGAGTGTACCATATTCAAAGACATAGATGATATTGGCACATAATTACTCTTGGATTTGGTAGAAGTAAAACTATTAAGTCAATGATGGAAGTTATTAACTACCTGCAATTACAATTCAAAAAACAAATCCAAAGGCTCCAGTATAATAATACTATGCAAAGAAGCCAAAAGAATATTATCAAACCCTATTCTTTCAACCAACCATCTAGGAAATACACACCAGCCTTTTATTTTCTGAAACCAGACTACGAACAACTCACGCGAGTCTAGAAAAATGAATTTAATACTCATATATGGTTACATAATCCAACATACAAATTTCTCATGTTATATTCTTACACTCATTTACCATAAATATCAGATATGACTTTTATAAACAAGGCAAAACTCTCCATACAGCAGTGCCACCCTGTGCCAACCAGAGTAATCAAAGAATTTTTTGCCTTGTTTATAAACAATTATGTGCTAGTATAAGAGATGGTGATCATGTGATGTTTAATAGATATGACTTTTCTGACTAATTCTACTTCCTGCATTTTCTCTCCCTACAACACTTAATGCATGTTAGAGGAATCAATTCTCCTCTGAGATTATTTGCAATTAAGAATTGGATCACACTGTTTACAACTCATCTTATTGTTTACAGAGATTAAACTCACAGCAAATACTAAAATAGATCCTCTAAAATAATATGATAAATTGGCTTTTTTAAAATTATCTCAGTCAAATATCTCAGTAGCTAGTGTGGGGATTTTAATTCATCACACATCCCCATTTCCTATCTTTCAAAATTCTTCATCTTAATCTGCATATGAGTATAATTACTTTTATATATACTGTCTTTGCCATTAACATAATTACACTCTAATTATACAGCAAAACAGAATTTATAATGCAATTAATTAATCAAATAAATCTTAATCTAAGTACTAAACCATCATTTAATAATTATAATGGGGATCTTTAATATATTATATGGAGACTTTTTCATATTGTTGCATTGTATTAATACGCCACTTATGAGTGCAGAGGCTTCTTCTCCACAAACTCTATTTCCTTCTATATCCAAAAACATTACTCCCTAACTTGATTTCTTTGATTCACCTGACTTCTATTTTATCATTCAGCCTTCTCTAACCCTGTCAGTTTCTCTTACTATTAGTTTCTCTTAACGATTTTTATAACAAAACACAATAAATATATTGATTAATGCATTTCAAGCCAAGTTAATTTATCTGTTTAATTAGATAACGTAAAATTTTGAATTGTAATGAATATTTAATCTTTTAGTTCTATATATTTTTATTATTATTTAAAATTTTTTAGAAGTTAATTCAAAACTTAATATATCTGTTTTATTAATTAAACATAAAATAGATGGCATTAAAACAACTTTATCGGTATTATTATTTTCACATGTATTTAAAACTTCCATTCCATGAAGCATTCTATAAATAAAAACAAATGAAAATTATAAGTGATCACAATAAATATTTCATAATGAAGTTACCACTCTTCAGTTGGCCCATATTTTAGTCTCTTACATGGTGGTATCATTTTATTGTTTATCAGAATCAAGTTTAAAATTTAAATAGGAATGATACAATAATCTCTAACCTAGTAAATGTGTAGTAAAAATCATTAATATATTATTATAAAATGAATGATATCAAAGTTGTGAGTGCAGGAAGATTATCACATATAAATATCAAATTGTCATAATACACACACACACACACACATAATAAAAATTACCTCTAATTGATAATTCAACCACATTAGCTAAAACTTATCAAAATATAAACATTATAAATTTGGGATAATTTTTATTATTTTATTGACTTCAGACTCTTAGTGTTTAAACACACAACCATATATATATAATGATTTTTAATTTTTAATACAATGAGTACACAAACTATTTAAATCTAACAGAATTTAATGACTTTATAATCGAAAGTAAGATTAAATTTGTTCATGTAGCCAGTTTAAAACTATTCCATATAATCATCTATTTACTGGTCAGGACATGGATGGCAAACTATTCTTAGCTTAATAAATAGTCATTTTTAAAAATATTTCTTTGTAGAGAGATTTCAGAGATATTCCCCTCTATAGATAATCTATTTGAAGGATGCTTTGCATAATTTATTACTCAGAAATTCAAACAGCACAATCCATGGAACTTGAGGTCTTCAGTCCACCTATTTGTCCACTGCACTAAAATTCAAAATATTATATATTTGACAATTAACAATGATTTAGTTTAACACTTTTATATTATTGTTTGCATAATTAAAAATTTAATAACATTATCAGTTTTATGTTAAAACTGAATTTAGAAAGTACTCATAATTCGGGATGTCATTAAAAATACTACTTTATTAATTGGAGTTATAAATAAAAAAAAAAAAGGTACCTATGAATAAAAATATTGAATTAAAACAAATGACATAATACTAGCAAAGTTTTACAACAGATATTCTTCTGTGTACAACTGGAAAGCTATGTAACCAAAATTCAATGACTGTACCAACAATTAGAATATTAATGCTGTATTTAGCCACGAGAGAGCAGACCCGACTTAGAAGCTTGATTGTTAAGAAATGCTTTTATTGACATAAGACTTTTGTTTATTTGAATTAAATCTATTAAACGATTTTTTAATTAGAGTGACTTGAACACATACGTTCAAGCTCCCTTCAAAAAGCGATCCCAATACACATAGTCATGTACATTTGAAAAATATAAATGATCTCCAATATACGATTTCATGCTGAGCGAGCACTTATCAATTGGTCCGGGCCATCATTTCTCACACATATGCATAAATAGAACTCAGTTTATATTAAGATAGCATATCTTCAAACTTTAATAGACAGGCTTCAAATTTTATTTATCTTTTTCACATGTATGTAATCATGTGTATTAGTTGTATAAGATGGAGTGGATGACTGAAGGGATCTTGAAAGTCTGTATTGAAATCTCTTCTAATTACATCTAGCTTAAGTATATATTCTGTTCTTGTATTCAAATATTAATCGATTTTTCACATATTTTGGATGAATTTTTTGTACAAATGCTCAGTTTCAATGATAATGCAATATTTCAAAATTATCTAGTCTAGTCGCATTGGTGAATCACATTTCAAATCATATTCAAATAGGTTCAGTAAGCTTTTAGTTTTGCATAATAGATGGCGCTATACTTTTTTTTTTTTAAAAAAAAATGTTTTTATTTAATTTGAGAAAGAAATTTTAGAGTCCTTTATAGTTTACTAAAATAGAAAAAAATGAAGGTCTGTTTATGAAAAAAATAAATGATTTTGAAATAACAAACAGTATTTTTTATTAATAAATTCGATCAATACAATTTGTGAGTAAGTAAGAATTTTTAGCAATATGTACGATTCACTTAAAAAAAATAAAATAAAATAAGAAATGAAGGGTGAAATCTAAAATTCTTCTTGCTTTTTTTAAACCGCATGTTAATAAAGACAAAATATCTTAACTAATTTTTCAAATACTTCTATTTTAAACTTATTAATACTACGGTACATTTGCACTATATTCTCATCTTTCTTTTTTTTTTTAACCGCTGAATAGAAAGAGGTGGTAAAGGTTTACTTTAGCGACCACAGCATAAAAATCATGTTCGCCCTCTAGTTTTCAAAATTATAAGTAAATTATTATTCGAAAATCTTACGTATATACTACTATATTACAATTACATTAAAATTTATTAAAATGTAAAAGATAAAAAAAATATTTACCATTTTAAAGAAGTTGAAATAATTGCACTAGTTTAATTAAAATAATTAGTTTAAATTATTTGAAACTGAAGAATTTAACTATCGGCATTTATAACTTAAGAATTTAAACTATCTCTATGGTTCTCGGGGAATAGATGACAATGGAAAGCCATTAGTCATCGAAATCGAGAAACATATTTTTCCACAGAAAACCACAGGGGGACTACATGCTTCTTGATAGAAGTTGCGGAAAGAATGGCTGGCTCATTGGAGGCCCTAATCCAGCAGTACATTTTACCAGGGACTTGCATAATTTCAGATGGCTGGGCTGCGTACAATAATATCAGCAGACTTAGCTATGGGGTGCACATGCATTCGGTTGTCATCCACCAGGACAACTTCGTGAATCCCGAAAACCCAAGACATACATACCCAGAATATTGAGAATATGTGGATGAGGGCCAAGCGTAAGCTGAAATTCCAATCTGGTACCAGCAGGGCTTTATTTTCATCGTACCTCCAAGAATTTGCCTTCCGCAGTAGATATAGCACTGCCGCCCTTTTCTCCAACTTCCTGCTATGCATAGGATATAATTATGCTTGAAAAGGTAAATTATTTTTTTTTATTATCTTTTACGTTTTAATTAATAAATATTTACTGTAATTGTAATATAAGAGCAGATACGTAAGATTTTAGTTCTAATTTTAAAAACTAGATGGCGAATATGCCCTGGTCGCTAAAGTAAACCTTTACCGAAAGAGGTTTCCTATTTATAAGTAAAAAAGATTTCAAAACAATATATATATGAAAAAAAGCTTATTAACTGACAAAGTCAATCAATACAGTTTGTGCTCAAACTAAATAATGAAAAATAAGTTAAAAAAAACATTAATTTCAATTACTAAAAATATAATGCCAGCTATTGATGATATTGAAACAATATTTATAAAGAATATTTTTTAATTAATTAATCCAATCAATACAGTTTGTGGTTAAACTAAATAATGCAAAATAAAAAAACGAATTTCAAATACACATGTATGAATATACCATCAGTGCATATCAACTTTGACAGGGATGGAATACATCTGATATAATCTAAAGCAATAAATTGAGCTTTGGAACATTTGAAAAAAGAATGCTTCTAAGTGTTTCTATCATGAACATCTGTAGTTCATAAAAATCAATGCTATACTGTAGATAATGTAGTAGTGTAACAACAGCTCTTTAGACATTTATTACAATCACTTATGCACGATCATTGAATGACTTTTGATTAGAAGAATGGGGCTCATTGAAATTGTCCATAATGAAGCCTTGCACCTGTGAAGCATTGGCAGCAATAGATGGAGAAATCAATGATCAAACCCAAGATAGGAAGATATTAATAGATTTCATTTCAGGAAGTTATATATGTGCATTCAACATCTCATGTGTAAGTATGTGGTTGGGTCCATTACAAACAACACAGTTCCATTTTTAAATTTTCAATGTGAATAGTTTCTCTATTTATCCTAAATGAATGTTAAAAAATTCAAGGGATAACTTATAAAATACCCAAACCTTAATATATATATATTGAAGCGATCAGTGTGTATGCACACACAGAGCTTCATGTTAGTTGTTGGAAATAGTATACGTCTATAGATTTTTTAAAGCTCAAATATCTAATTTTTCATTTGTTTGTTAAAGGGGATAATATACAGATGCATGTGTGTGTCTTGATGAATGAGATGGCTCATATGTATATATGTCTTGTTTCATTGAAATGCATTTTTTTATACTCCTCACTGAAGAGACCCATAGGTCGAAACCGGTCTGGGGATGGAGACAATCCAAAATAAAAATGATTTGAATGTTTTCTCTTGTAGTAGCATTTATCGTAAAAAAAAAGCTTGTTTAGAGCTATTAGCATGCTCTTAATTTTACATATTTGTAAGTGCAAGCTATATATAAGTCATGTGACATCTGACTTGTTATTATTACTATTATATATATTTAGAAAGAAAAATATATTTCCTTTGTCTTATATATTTGTCCTAAAAGGCGATTCTTTCCTTGCAAATAACATTTTGATGGTTCTGTTTTTTCTTAAACATTCCGAAAGATGTTACATGGAAGTATTAATTTATTTTCTCATCTTTAAGGCCATTGAAAGGCAATTAAGATTTTCATACCTTGGTGTAATCTTAACAGGATTGTGTCAACTGTTTTAGATCAAAGATCAACCCAGCTAGTTGCATGGAAGTGTTAAATTATTTTCTCATCTTTAAACTGATTTAAATCAAAGATCAATCCTGCAGTCTGTTTTCATTTCTAACCAAGGCAGTTATAGTATAGGTGTTAAAAAATATAGAAAACAAAGAGTTGCTTAGCAAAAGTTTTTATAAATACTGGGCTAAATTTTCGAGAAGGGGGTCAGTCAAAGAAAAAGAACCAAGACCGTTAAAGCCAAGCAGTGAAAGAATAAAAATAAAGTTGTTGGCAGTGAAAAAGGTTTTTTTAAGGCAAAAAGCTTTTAAGAGTCAAATAGACTCTCTCTAAAAGACCAATTGACTATATTTAAGCAGAGAATAGATCCTTGCTATGATCTGTGAGTAGGACAAAGTTTACCTTTCCCTTTCTCTGAAAAATCTCCAGAAAAATGCATCTAAAGAAGGGGAAAAAATCCAATTAATTCCATGCATGTGCCAGAAAGAAAATGGAAAACCAATTCAAAGCCAGTCTATCCTGAGTCCAGTAAAGCCCAAGGTCGATCCTGACAATGAATGAACCAGTAGGAAAATACCTGCTTCAATCAAAGGGACACAGTAATCCAGCACAGGTATAAACTTTCAATCTTTAAAAATATTTATATCTTGAAATGCCTTTTATAAAAACTTGGGAACATTTAATTTCCTCAGATTTATAAAATTCAAGTAAAATACTATCTTAAAAAGATGTGTTTCAAAAGGACAGTTATATATATGAGTGTTTTAGTTTTTTTTTATTATTGTTTTTAACAAGTCAATTTGAATTATAACTAGATTACTTATTAATGGTTAAAAAAAAGAGAGTGTAATGTATAATTCTAAGTGGAACAAAAGATTATTATAGAATCGATAAATACAGCTTTTATATCTTTTATTTTGAGATATGCCGATATATGCCAATCTAGTCAAGTATGGCGACAAATGATATTGTACTATTAAACCAATTTATGTATAAATTTGTTTGCTTTACCCCGAATCTAAAGTGGGAAAGGGGTAATGATTTTTATAATGGTAAAATAAGAAACAGTCAAAGTTAAATTTCTTAAATCATGTCTAATTCTGGCTTAGTTAAAAATGTCATTTATTTCATAAAAAAAAAGAGAGAAAAGAAATCAAATATCTGTATAAAAAAATCCGACCTCTTCCGTATATGCATAATCACAGTACCTTGGTAAAGAAATTTAAATATAAATGAATGTTAAAATTATTTTATTTGATTTAGATTAAGATTCTTTGTGACAATTAAAAAAATGAAATAATATCTATATATATGCATTTATTTAAGTGTAGAAATAAAATAATAATAATAATAATAATGATAGTGCTTTTTTTTAAAATATAAAATGGGCAATATTATTTCTTGCAAAGATATGTGTTCATCTCACTCTTTATATATATTTAGTGATGCATGCATTTGGGGAAAGAAATCTCAGCAGTAGTATTTTTTTGCCTCTTTAGCATTTTATGGTTAAAATTTATATTTGAAACACTTGGGCATTTTATAGCCTATAAGATATGGTTGTCTTAAATTTCCCCATTATTACTTATTAAATACAGGTTTAGGAAAATATCTATGCAGATATAAGTTATTGCTTTTAATGGGAAAATATATCAGTGGCTTAATAGAATGATCTGTGCCTATATGGCTTTTAATAAAGAATAGATGTCGAGTATGATATGCGGACTGCCTCATGGATATTTTACCGGTCCTGGTGATACGAGATAGCCATGGTTTTCTTTGAGCTGATGAATGGGTAGACTCTATAATGATAGGGATTCAAAGCCCACGCTCTATTATTTCCTACACAAATCAAGCTGAATGTGGATGTGTTATCATAGGAACATATATATATTATTGCTTGACAAAGAAGATTGGCCCATGTTTGCCAATGCTAATAATATAGCCAGCACAGATTCAAACCCAGACATCACTGAATGCTGTAATTAGATTTCTTAATCATACCTGTTGTTAATGCTGTGTGAAATAGATAAACCATATTTAAAATATAACTATTAATAATGAAGGGAGCTAAAATTATGTTTTGGTCCATAACTCCTGCTGGGAATACTAACAGTAAAATATAATAATAATAAAAATATATATACTTAAGTTCCCCTATGCATGTAAACACACGGATAAATTTATTATATATATTTATTTGGCCTCTAACTTAATATAACCAGGTATTGTGTTTGCTCTCCAAAATTGGCATTTTAATTTTATTGTGGCATATTTCTTGATAAAATATTATCATTCTCAATATAAAAATTTGTTTTATGTTGACATGTAATAATACTGATTATTTACTATGTGTGTAACTATCATTTCTGATTAATTTATAATTATTGTTTTGATTCACAATTGTTGTTGTCAATGAACTCCAGTATGACTTCATTATGATGCACACACACAAATCTAATACTGATGTTCATTATTGATTGACAGGTGACTTCTTTGTAAAAAATCATACATTTATCCTAGTGATATCTAAATACTGTACTTTTGTATAAAATAACTTATGTTTGAATATTGTAATTCTCGGTAAAATCATATATTTATCCCAGTGATATCTAAATACTGTACCTTTATAAATAACTTATGGTTGAATATTGTAATTCTTTGTAAAAAATCATATATTTATCCTAGTGATATCTAAATTCTGTACCATTAGTCAAACATTGTAATTATGATTTTTTTTTTGTTTAAATGTAACCCCATACATGGAGTATAATAAGATCCAAACATGGTTATTATTATTTATATTTTCTAATAAATTATGTTAATAAATTGTATATATCTATACTGTTGTCATGTCATTCCCTGGTTCATCATATCCACTCAACCACATCCACACTTGATTAAATCATATATGTATGTATCAAAAACCTATGAAATATTAAAAAAATAATATTTTGAGCTATATCAAAGTATTTAGTGAGTATCTTAGGTTAAATTAATAAAGTCTAGTGCATGACAGGCTAAGTTCGAATTGAGCATCCTTGTTTTTACCTGACCACCGGGACCAAAGAAAAACGATGACCATTAGTAGCATCAGGAGCATTGGTTGGATAGTGGAGATTTTGGAGCACTGGAAAATAGGTTAAAGCTTAGTACTGTTCCGTGACTACCATATCCCGAACATACTGAGTTTGAAGTACTTTTGCTAGGTCTCTGAATCTTGTTGGCTGATCACACGATTCTGACCATTACAGGGTTGGATATTATATATATATATAGTGTAACGAGCACAGACGTTCATTACATTGTTTTTTTATTTATTTATTAAACATGAAAGTAAATTAAAAAGTTCGCATTTAAAAATTTTCTTTAAGAATTAAAAATTGAAATTAAATATCATCTTAAACTCTTATATATTAAATCGCACAGATAATGAAAAATTATTAAAATAAAACTTTATTAAAGAAAAAGTATTTTAAAACTAAATTTTAAAAAGATTTGGAAATAAAATTATATCTTTAAATTTATCTTTAAATATATCTTTGATTTGGAAAACAGGTTAATTAATCAGAAATGGAAATGATTGTTAATTAGTTAAATGTAAACCAGCCTTGGGCATTTAAATGTAAAAACAGCGGTCAGAAAGGAAAACAATAGAAACAAATGGCCAATGAAAGAAATCCATCGGGAAATCGGACCTCAGCGAAAGGATCATCACATCTATGACATAATGCCAAGTCAATCCTTCGAATACGTATAAAAGGAAAATTTGGAAATTATTAATCAGTGATTATTGATTATGATTATTACGATGTGACTATAGGTATTAGTACGGAGTTGGAGGTGAAGGAATTGACAGACGCACGGTCAATTCTTTCAGCTGTTAAAGAAAAGAGAAATGAACTATCGTTTTCTACATTGAGGACTAGTTAAAGCAAAAACCTCCGGATGGATAAATAAATCGGCCAACAGAATATCAATCTTAGGACGGCATGGGAATTCACGTTCATGGCAAGCAACGGATAAAGATGAACTGTTTAAAACCATAAGAACTTTACAAATAATGAACATTAAATTAAACTTTCCAGAGTTAAATGATTGCAATCTTATCCTATCTGACCAACTTAATTTATTAATAATGTTATTTGATGTATTTCTTTTTTTATATATATTTAAAATCATTTCCATTTATTTATTTACTTTTTTGTTCTTTAAGTTTTATTATGATTTCTGTTTCCCGTTAAGTTAAATTATATAAATGTTAAACTTAAGTCGGGCATGAATGGCTGTATAGATTTGTAAAGTTATATTAGGGGAGGGTAATCTTAGGTTATTTGTTTCGTGGTTAAATTGGGTCAATGGATTGGATATATTGGTGTGAGTAGTAGATGTAATATTGATTCGCTACGGGCAGAATCGCTTCATACGCCGCACACTTCCGTTTGCCTATGGAAGGAATGATAAGTCGGATACCGCAGTTCCTTTCTATGGAGTTTTTTGTTTTATTGCTCTTCTTTGCAGATAGATGTAATATTCCTATCTCATAAGAGGCAATTTCTTCTCTTAACCTTTTGTGCTGCCGTATTTTATTACATTGAATACATCGATATATCAGATGAATTGATGCCAGTTTGACTACGAATTTTAGCCTAAGGTTAAATAGGGATAGAATGTTTATTTTCAAAAGCAAATTTATGTGGTCTATTCATACTCGACCCTAAATAAAAATGCAGTAAATTTAAGTTGTATATAGACGCTTGCATGGATTGGATCGGTTAAGTATGTTTTGGGTTTTCATATTTGATCAAAATATATAGACATTCGATAAATAATGATACCTTACGGTGAGTATCTAAAATATATTTATTCAGATGTCTTTTAAGTTATTGGTGACAATGCAAGTATCTTATGGTGAATACTATTGGGTTACGTATAAATTTCCCTCTGCAATTGTCAGTAATCAATAATTTTGTATTTTGATCGTTTATGTTTACTTTGAAATGTTTTTGACCGTGAAATCTATGTAACCGATCTATATTCAACATTATAATCAAGCTTTCATAAATTTATCTGTGCGAACTTAATTAAAATGTAAAATTAGAATGTAATAGTAATTAAATGTAAATTAAAGTCAAAAATCAAAGTTAAAAAATAATGTTAAATGTTAAAATGTAAACTAATACTAAAATAATTTTAAATCTTATATATATGTGCATAAATAAATGTTTGTATGCTAATTACTGGCAGTGGCTTATTTTATTTATTTTTTAATGTTGAAATCTAATTAGATAAGATATGATATTATTTAATCTCTGCTATTCTACTGAGCTAGTGACATGGGCTAACGACCGGAACCAAAATATTTAAAAAAAGAAAAAAAAAATTTTTTTTTTTTTGACTTACGTATCTGCCTACTTTATAAATTTTTCTAGGTTCAAATGCCTAGATGGCGCCCTGTAGTGCAATTTACGTTAAGTACTTTCTCCGGATCGTTACAATATATATATATTGTAATAGTATGTAGTATCTAAATGAAAAAAGATGAAATCGTAATAGAAAATGTAATAGAAAATTTTATTTACGTTTGAAGAAATGAAATTGTCCTAATTGTCAATAGCCACAAATGGGATAAAAACTCCAATTGGGATACCAAATGTAACACAACATGGTATACGCACAAATAGAAATGAAATCATTCCAATAATTGTGGATTAATTGAAATGGACAATCTATTTCCACCATCATGTATCTCAGGTTTTGATTAATTTTCATTCAAAAATAAATATAATAAAATATAACTAATTCCAGCCATTGAATATGAGTTACAATAAATCAGGTTATAATGTTTAACTTTATTTAAACAAACTACTAATTTATAAAGTAATGGACAATAAATGATTTACTACAGAATATATATTACACATCAGTGAATATACTCTAATTACTACTTATATTGTTACTTCAGCTAGCTATACTAAATTAACCTAGATACTACAGAGTATTGACTAAGGTATGTTAACTGGCTAATTCTCAGGGTTAACTTAAGTAACAATTTGATTAGTTACTACATATAGATTGGAACAAAGGGAATTTTGTTGAATGTAATATATATATATTCACAAACAAGATTATATGTGATTTAATATTTCAATTACTGATGGCTTATAAAAATAATCTACTAATACACAATATTACCATTTAGTTGATGGATGAATTTGTCAACCAACTAATAGCTGATGTACTAAAAAGAGAAAAGACAGATATTAATAAATTTCAAATGAAAACTCAAAGTCATTCTTTTATATAAAACAAATGATAAAAGCTTTATTCCAAGAATGTGATTTAATATTTTATAATAGCATAAATATATTTGTAGAAAACACAAAAACTGATTTGTTTTTCAAATGTTCAATTTTTTTAAAAATATAAATCAAATAAAAGATTTACCAATAATAAACATAACTTGCAGTTTATATTTTGCATAGGAATTGTATAAAACTGTTATAAAATCAATCAATCAATAAATAAATTAGTAGTAGCTTGTTAAATTAAAAATTTAGGTTATAGATGTAGTTCTTTAAAGCTGGATTGACTTACAAGATGATACAAAAAACAATGTAAAAAGCTCCTTCCCACTATGCTATAAGGATCTATTCATTTTATTTTATTTTGAACCATGTCTTTTATTATGAACATCAACTACTTGGGCTTCTTATTAACATAAGGCTTATATCTTAGCCTGTAAAGTTCAATATTTATTTCATAACTTTATCACTTCAAGGTTTTAGTAAATGCCTAGCACAAATATATATATATATATAAATATAGCACAAATATATATATATATATAAATATTATGTCATGTGAACCTTTATGTATAGCGAAAACATATATAAAAGACAACTTCTACATAATGGACATGTGGGGATATTAATCTATAATTTTAATATTCATTACTGTGATCTGATCCCTGCCTTTTAAAATACATCTAACAATATAATTAAAATAATTGAAGAGTTAAGACAATTATTAAATAATGATAGAATTTATGAATACGATTTTATAGTAATTTGTATATTTATATACAACTCCTATGCAAATAAGTGTAGTTTATTGATTTTCCAGTTTAAGTTTATACATGGCATTTATTATTTAATATATATATATACACCTGGGTCTATGCAAACTTATTTAACATGATTTTGAAGTTACGCGATTCATGTTTCACCGGAAGTCGAAATTTCGCATGCTAACATTATATTGAAAGTGATAGCACATTATTGGAATTCGACTTTCATCTTAGTAATTTCAATATTTTCAGTGCTTTATAATAGTAAGATTTTATGCAATAATGAAATTAAAATCATGATTTCCACATTTTATGTATACACACATTAAATTTTACAAGATTATAATGTAAATTTGTTCAAACATTGTGCGTGTTAATTTTACATTTTAAATCACATTCTGTTTTTGCTTTTTAAAAAAGAACGTTTAATCAATTATTAATCATTTAGTGTCCATAACTTTATTTTTAAAAGGTGAGTAATAGCAGTGAAATGAAATTTGATTTTTAAATGGAATTGAAAATTAAAAAATTAAAGACAAAAATAAAAGTTTAGATACAGAAGAAAATGTAAAAAAAGATAATGAAACAGAAGTGGAACCTGTTCCTTTCACTTCCAAAATGATTCGAGAAGGTCTTCAACTTTCTATTCAGTTGGCAAATTATTTTCTTACTAATAATACTAATCACGAATGTGCTCTTAAATTCCAACGAGAGCTAAATGGTTGTATGTCTGAATATCGTGAGCTTCATAAACAATTAATAAAATGATTGTCTCAAAGATTAATTACTAATTATGTTGTCACTAGAAAACCATTAAAACAACAACATGAGAGTGAAGTTGGTGCTAGTTATAGTTCCTTGTGAAGAATCTTTACCAGTTTGCAAATGAACCTGTTTATCGGCAAATAGCGTTAATAATTAAAATGTGTATTAAAAAATGTAAATTACTGTACTGTAAATTATGCATAAAAATATATTATTTTGAATAAAATTAAATGTTATAGTTAAAAAAAGTTTGTCTCGTATCAATTTTTTTCAAATTTGAAAATTTTTATTAGCCATATTTTATTTCCTTATTTTTTTTTTTGCGCGAATTTTAAAGTAATTTTACGTTGGTGCTTTGCTTTTATGCGAATTTTGAAAAATCACAGACCGCATTCCCCCTTTTTCAATGTAAGTTACGTCTATTTTTGCGCGATTTTGGTTGCGCGTGTTTTCTGAGGAACCTATCTATTGCGTAAAACGAGACCCAGGTGTATATATATATTGTAACATAATAAAAGAGATCAAAAGATCAAAATATTAATGACAGATTGGCATTGTAGCCAAAACATAAGATCATTCACTGAATAATAACCTAAAACATATTAAGGAGACTAATAAGTTGTAACTATAATAGTCATTAAAATTTATTAATGATCAAAATATTAATTATCATTCAAAAACTAATGATCAATCTATTGTAGCTAAATATTATAAGATCATTCAAAATATTAGTGGCTTAATTCATACATTTTCTATTTAAGATTTAAAAAAATATCATAATATCAATACTTAGGAACTAACCATTTCAGCTATCTGGTAGCTGCCCTATTTCAAACCCTAGTTAGGCAGCCATTGTATTCTCAATTAACAAGTAGAAACTATAAACAAATTATTAAGAACAAACTATTATAACTCAGGAAATAACATCAAGTGGGTGAGTACACTGGTAACTCAATAAAATATCTTCTCAATAAATCCAACAGTAGATTTTACTCACTCTTATCTATTGGTTTGATATCAGGTGCATATTTAAGCGAATAACAAGTGAATATGGTCTAGCAGGGCGCCACTAGGTTATCTGAACCTAGAAAAAGTTATATCTTATAACCTTTTCACATGTACCAGGTTTGAACCCCTTTTTGGTACTTTATTTCTAACAAAAATGGAGAATTTTGCTTTTAGACCTCTATCACTGTATGCACTAACATTTAGGTAAACACAAAACATCCTTAAACTAAAGTGGTGTATATTAAATTCATTAGACCGAAATCATCTCCCAGATCTTAACATAATAAATGTGTTTCAATATTTTTATAAGTTTTACTAGCTCATATTATACTATTAATTTAGGATGGCAATTCTCTCATCCTTGCATGATGTAGATGATGGAATGGTGATTATTATAATGATTCATGAATGTCAGCTAAATACCATGAAATCACTTATTTATTTATGGCCTTTAAACATTTATCTAGCTCATTAATTAAAACGTGATGATGATGATAATAATAATGGTTTCAACCACAACTTCAGAACCAAGTCTAACATAAAATTTAGTTCTAAAGAAATTCATAAATATTGGTTAATCTTAGTATATCTAATTGGAACTTAAATAATTAATGTTTACTATTGATGATGAATGATCACAACTAATAAAGAATACCTTAATGAAAATATACGCCTCGTTTAATAAAACAAATTAACATTTATAACTGCATTTCTAACATATACATAAAAATTTCTAGATAGACATGAGAATTTATATGAATAATAACAATAATAATAATAATAATTAACTATTTTGAAATCATAATATTAATTTTAAATTCTTCCCCCTTTCCCATTAAAGATATAATGTATATTAAATTGGATACCATATTTGCTAAGATTTTCACTCCATAAACAAAACATTTCATAAGAAAAAAATAAATACTCTTTTGGCACACATACTTTCATAATCTAACATGTAAAGTAGAATGATTAAGGAGAAAAATGTTAATGGAATTGAAAGAGCAAGATTTCCAGAAATGAGTTTTTAAATTACTTCTTCCCCTTCCCTCTAAGCTACTACTAAGATCGCTATTCCTTAAATCAAAACAAAAATAATCTAATATCTTAATGCTGCCTGTTATTATCACATTCACACATCCTCATATACATGTAACATGTTATTATATTACCGTGCATGTGTGTGTTGATACCCTTAGAAATAAAATATTATTTAAAAACAAATAATACAAAAAAATCTTTTACATATTAACAATCATTTCATAATTTTAGATTAGTATACAATAATACCCTTTAGAAAATAAGCTTCACTAATAAGTGGGGTATAATAGTTTTATCATATATAAAATTATTATTCAAGGTTATAGCTATTATTATTGAAGAAAATTTTGGTTTCAATCAATTTTGTTTGTTTTAAAGTTCTGAGAAAAAAATATAAAACTTTACTGCTCAAATTTTTTACCAATAGTCTCTAATATCATAAAAGAAAATGTATAATGAAAATTCATATTACCAATCCAAGAGTTCAAACTTAGCTTGTTAAATGTCCATACTTTTGCAGCAATCAATTTTCACAGTTCACTGGAACAGTTTCTTTTCCTGAGGCTTATAATTATTTAATAGTGATGATGAGGTTATTTGCTTCAGTGGGAATCATTTGGTGCACTGGAATGGTTTCTTCCCCTCCGGTTAAGCGTAATTCTTCTAATGAATGGAGTATACCAGTTGTTCTCCCATTTATAATTTTTCTTGGGTTTAAATTCAGTCACTGGAATAACTGGACTAGCTGATTCAATACTTATTAGTAGATTAATTATTTTCCATCAGCTTTCAAATGCAAGTGAATGTTTTCTTTTACTTAAAATATAGATGAGCAGTCGCCACATAAAATTCTCTCAAATCAGTCATAAGGTGTAAAATATTTTTTTAATTTCAGACATCTTTTTTCCTTTCCTATATGATATGAAGCTCTGTGGGTTATGGGATTTGCCCCAGATGATATACATATAGGTTTCTAGCTTGCCATCCTTAGATTTTCAATCTTCAAAAAACTTTATATTAAAAGAAAAGATTTTAAATGGATATCTGGCAGAATTAAAAATGCTTTCTTTCATAGTTTCAATATTTTAAAAAATCTCTTTTTACTGATTTTTTTCAGACTCTTTTTATAGTTTATTTATCAGCTAACTCATTCAATTAGATTCCTAGTGTAACTTTCTCCAGAAACATGTGAAACTCCACACTACAATGAACCCTGTTTTGAAGAAAAAATTGTCTTAATCCTTTTTCTTCACATCACCATCATAACTGTCTGAGCCCCAACATGACAAACAATCTTTATAACACAAAATTGTCGAGTAAAAAAAAATAATTAAACAGATTTTCTTCTTTTTCTTTTTCAATATGTAATAAATGTAGATTTCTTTATGCAATGTACACACACACTTTACATCCAAATAATTTATAAAAACTGGCCTATTAAATAATATGAATGCGTTTTTAGATCTTATAATTTTAATATCCAAATTTAAATCCGTATCCTTTAAACCCCAAATTATAATCATAGAAAAACAAAATAGAAACAGATAATAATAAAATATTAGAATCTAGCAAATGCAGGCTAGTTTTGAAGAAAGTTTAATATTTGAAATATAAAATGACAACTAAATAGCTTACACACACACTGCCTATATATGTGTCATAACCCTATAAAAATTAACTCTTGAATAAGAAGAAGGTGTGTACTACTCTTTTGAGTTTTATCAACACACAAACAACTAAAGAACATAACTGTTGCCCACTCTCTTTCTGTCTTAGGCTTTATAGAACTTGACCCTGTAGGGTTTAAACTTGAGTGCCCTACCGCCTCCTTTCCTATATAAAAAATGTGATGATGATTTTTGTTCTACATTTTCTTTCATGCACATTACTACAAATTTACTACTGACTAAATTGTAATGGCACGATATATGTAAAATGTGAATCAAATGCGATATTAAAAAAATATTATTACAATTGCTATGTTAACTTGGCATTTAACAATATATTTGCACAATTTAAGATATAAAATTTCTGACAAAAACAAAACAAATATATATATATTAAAAATTGACTTTTATTATTATTAATAAGTTTAAACATTCAAAAAGAAAATTATAAGTTAGTTTTAGATATCACAAATGTATATACTTTTATAAAGATAAATTTTAAAATGTTATATATAAAAAATAATAATAAACAAATAAAAACAAAAAAAAATGACCAAATTGCCCCATTTAATTTTCTTTACTGTCCCTTCATTTCACAGTTCACTAATTATTTCAGGCATTTTTGTTTTGTTTTGTCCATCCCAGGGTAGATTAAAATAACTTTAAAATATGTATACATATTATCAATGCTTAAATTTATAGATTTTCTTTTGTTAAAGCAATTGATTCTGGGCATTCTCTTTATATTCAGCTGTAGAAATAAATCGATTTTGACTATTAAGTTTAGGATCATTAAAATAAACTTAAAAGTTAAAAAAAATACAGATATAGCTATTTTTCTGAGGTTTGTTTACAGATGCAGGTTTGGTTTTAGGCTGCATATTTTACTGGACTCCAATAGTTAATAAGATAGGCAAAAGGGCTGAAATTTACCTGGATAATAAAGTTCATTTAGCCAATCATTTTGTTATTATCTTGGTCCAGGAATTATTATATTGAGATCCAAAAGAAGAATTTGGGGAGTAAACAAAATAAAGCTATGACTTATTTCTTTTATTTTATCATGATTCCCCCTGTGTTTCCATAGTACCCTTGGTCCTATTGTTGTAATTCATGCACTAACTTAAAAATCTTTAACATTGCTGATTGTTGATTTTAAATTTTTTTTTTAAACAACAAAACAAAAAATGATGTCAATAAAAAAAATATTACATTGAAAAATTTATTTTTACAATCTACAAAATAAATAAATAAACAATCCAAAATAATACCATTACATCTTTTATAATTTAAAAAAAATAAAAATAAAAGTACAATCTAATTATAACTAGCAATTTAAATGCTACTGTTGATAATTATTTATATACATACACACTCGTGAATTTATATATATATCCATAGCTATTAAAATCTAACCCTCACAAAACAAAGCACATATCACAATAAATAAATAAAAATGAACCAAATAACAATGAAAAACAATTAACAACAATAACAACTTATATACAAATCTTTATGTAAAAACTAAATCAAAGAGATTTTTTTTAAAAAACCTAAATGGCACTTCAAAAGAAAGGGTGGATTTTTCCATCCCTTACAACATATATATATATTTAAAATATGTTTATTTAATTTGAGAACTAATGCACTAAAAAACAAACAAAATTTTTTTTTTCTTTAATCAAAATTTTAGTTGTCATACTTAAGTGTAAAAGCATATGGCATCCAGCAGTTAATTAATTCTAGAAGTGCAGTATATGATCAAACTAAATATTTTATTATTGCTTCAATTAATTACTTATGACTACCCCACACTTTTGTTTATAACAACTACAATTGTATTCCAAGGAAAAAATATTTTTTGCATTTTGGTAGTTATTCTCAAATTAAATGAAAGCATTTTTTAAAAAATATACATATAATGAAGATATGTTTAAAGAAAGTATTAATGTCTTCACAAGAGTATATTACTATGTAAAAAAAGGTAGTATAGAATCGGCTGATGTATTTTAATATTACAATTTAATGTAAAAGTGTCAAACTTATTGCAATATGTAATTATGACATCAGTATTCTCTGTTAAATATCTCAATGATTAGATGTAATAATTTTTAGATAAGACATTTATCATACCATTTTAAACACAGTTATGAACTTTTAATAAAACTTTAATGAATGTGTTTACTACTTTTAAAAGCTACCATATGGAATAATTCCATTCCATTCCATTTTTCCTATGTGATTAGAATATTTAGGATTCCATAAAAATTATAAGTATATCTTTGCACATGTAAATAAAATAAAATGGAATTGAACTATTTATTCCATGTGATTATATTTAATAAAAATAGAAGTAGATATGTTTAATTAATCTTTAGTATATCTGGTCTAAAAATAGTATCATAAATTCTAGTCTAATAAATGATTAGTAGTAAAGACATTTAACTGGGGAAGATGATATCATAATGTGGGTGCAATAAGTTTAAACACCTTTACAGTAAACAGTAAACTTTGATATTGGTACAAGCAAGAATAATAAAGTCATGTGAGAAGTTATGATGTGAATCAACTGATGAGTACTGATTCAGTATAAAATGCATATGGAAAATGACATCTTTTGCTTTTTCAGAGGGCTTTTTCATGTGTCAGGTTAGTGATTAGCTAACATTTCAATAATTGGAATGATCATTAGCTATCAGAATTGAACTATGATCCATTCAATTTAAGTTCTTCTAGAATCTATGGATTTACTACTGTTTTAAACCATACATGACTTAGTACAATGTTTTTGTGCAGTAGTAGATATAACAAACTTTAGAACTCAAGGTCCATGATTCATAGCTCCATGTTCTGTTTGTCATTTGTCATGTTATGAAATTGATAAACATTAAACAGATATTACTGTCTGATTTAATGCTTCAGTAGAGTGATGACTCTGGATTTCATCAACCATGGACCACAGTGCAATCTGCCACTTTCAGTACTCAAACTTCATTCAAATTCTGAACAATAAATCATTTGACTTTCTTTAATTATATGAATCTCTCATTATAGATGCTTTGTAAAAATTATTTATGCTAATAATCTATTATATGAGAGCTCAGAGTGACTTAAAGTCAACATTGGTATGCAACAATAACAGAATCAACAAGGGTTTTGAGCATTCCATCCATCAGACTTTCAATAATAGGGATGACTGAAGAGTTAAAGGGTGGAAAAGATTGAAGCCTGTTCTTTAAAGTTTGAAGATTTGCTATCTTAATATAAACTGAGCACTGATTATATATATATATATATAAATCCATTAGAATAAACCTGCAAAATTTTAAAAAATGCTTATATAAAATTGAAGATTAATGTCCTTTGCTATAGCCAGCTATAGGAAAGGACATTAATCTTCAATTTTATATAGGCATTTTTTAAAATTTTGTAGTTTTATTCTAGTGGATTTTTTTTTTATTATACTTATATTATTTGGTATTATATATATATATTATGATATATATATATATATATATATATATCCCATATATATATATATATATATATATATATGGGGAATGATGATCTGGACCAATTGATGAATGCTAGTTCATCACAAAATATCTATATTGGTGATCATTTATCTTTTTCACATGATTGTGGTTATGTGTATCAATTATATAAGGTGAAATGGATAGCTGAAGAGTGCTTGACAGTTTGTGTTCAAATCCCCTCTAGTATTTACAATGTAATTGGTTTTAAATAGTATATACATATAAATCCTAGATAAGATATAGAATAAAATATCTTTATATAACAACAAAATAATAT
This sequence comes from Epiperipatus broadwayi, assembly GCA_028023455.1. Classification (NCBI taxonomy): domain Eukaryota; kingdom Metazoa; phylum Onychophora; class Udeonychophora; order Euonychophora; family Peripatidae; genus Epiperipatus; species Epiperipatus broadwayi. The sequence goes on along the minus strand of JAQFVV010006947.1, from coordinate 20,598 downwards.
ATGACAATGGCTGTAATATAATCATATAATCATAACATATAAAAGCTCTTTTTGGTAATTTTTAAATTTTTGCCCATTTCAATATATCTTGGTTAACTATAAAAATAACCTATATTGCATACATAGTGATCTACCGGCACTATATAAAATTAACACAAGCCTAAAGTTTATGCTTTAATATCTTTATATTAACACATATTATATAACCCTCCATTCATTTTTCATTATCCAATTATTAGTTAAATTAATTGATGTTTTATAAATGTTCATAAATTATTTCTGTTATAATTAATGTAATTAGTTTCGTATATCTTCCTTTTATTAATTTCTTTAATATAATTTAATGGACTTATATTCTTAATGCAATCTATTCTATGTCCATATTTTAAATAGTGAACATATAATGCAGATCTGTCATCTCTTCTATTAATAGCATTATTATGTTCTTTAGTTCTTCCTTCTAACTGTTTTGTCGTATGTCCATAATAAACCATACTGCAAACCTCACAAGTATTTTATATACTATATCCTTTTTATATTTTATATCATATTTTATTTTATAATTCCCTATTAATATATCAAGATTTTTACTGTTTGACAATCCTATTTTAATATTTTTATCTATTTAATTTTTATTTTTTAATAATGTATGATAAATTTTAGGAATATATGAAAGTTTTACCCATTTTTATTTTCTGGTTTACTATTATTACCTAAATTATATTGTTTATAATTAAAATTTATCATACATTATTAAAAAATAAAAATAAAAATTATACAGATAAAAATATTACAATAGGATGGTCAAACAGTAAAAATCTTGATATATTAATAGGGAATTATAAAATAAAAGATGATATAAAATATAAAAAGGATATAGTATATAAAATTGCTTGTGGGGTTTGCAGTATGGTTTGTTATGGTCATACAGGGAAACAATTAAAAGAAAAGGCTAAAGAACATAATAATGCTATTAATAGGAGAGATGACAGATCTGCATTATATGTTCACTACTTAAAATATGGACATAGAATAGATTGTGTTAAGAATATAAGTCCATTAAATTACATTAAAGAAATTAATAGAAGGAAGATATATGAAACTAATTACATTAATTATAACAGAAATAATTGTATGAACATTTATAAAACATCAATTAATTTAACTAATAATTGTGGGTTATATAATATGTGTTAATATAAAGATATTAAAGCATAAATTTTAGGCTTGTGTTAATTTTATATGGAGTCAGTAGATGCCACTATGTATGCAATATAGGTTATTTTTGTAATTAACCAAGATATATTGAAAAGGGTAAAAATTAAAAATTGCTGAAAAGAGCTTTTTTATGTTACGATTATATTATAGCTATTGTCATATATTATTTTGTTGTTATATAAAGATATTTTATTCTATATCATATCTAAGACTTATTTTTTAATTTGCAAAAGCAACATATTGTAAAAGGAATTAGTTTTTACACCTTTTTATATCTACATCAATTAAAATGACCAACAATTTAAACACTGTACTGAACAGGTGTTAGGGACAACCATATTGACTATCTTTGGACTGAATGATGTAGCTATGATGATAATACCAGATATTAGCCATATTTTCTGACCATTATTTCCATAAAATAGATTTAAATAAAGAGAGAATCTACTCCTTATCACTATAGATATTATTTATTCACAATATATTTGACATTCTTGAGATTAGAGTGTCATTACTATAACAAAAACACCTATAGATCTCCTCTATTAAAGCATAACTGGATTATGTGAACATGGAAAAGTGTTACAGGGTAATGCAGAAAACATGAAACATCACTTATTGTAACATAAACAAAAAAAAACAATGATGAGAAACAAACAGTTATCTTTGCACCAGAATTATATAAACTGAACTAAAGATTACTTTTAATGAATTAGTAAATTGATTATCATCATCATCATTTTTTATTGAATCACTGCAGAATGAAGTTCCGTTCAAATTCAATCCATCTTCTCCAATATCTAACCTCTTTTCCCCACATCAACTCTGCTCACTTCCTTATTTCATTTATCCATCTCACATGTTGTCACTTTCTAGTTTTTTTTCAATATCTTTGGAATGCAGTTTAAGATTTCAACTGTCTATCTATTATTATTTCTTCTGCAATATATCCAGCCCATCTTCATTTCAGTTTCTTAATTATTTCAATGATGCTGTCAGTAACACCTGTTTGTTCTCTCACTCATATATTTCATTTTCAATATCTCCATACTTTTTTGAATGGTCTGAAATCTCTGTATTGCTCTTTTGTTAAGTGGCGAAGCCTCAGATCCATAAGTAAGAACACATTTATTAAAACCGTCCTTTTAAAACACATAGGTATATTTCATTTTAATATTACTTCTACCAAAAGTACTCCAAACAAGCTTAATTCTATGGTTAATTTCATCCATTATGTTTCCATCTGTAGAAATAATTTGAACAAGGGATTTATAGGTGTTAACTTTTTCTAATGCATTATAATCAATCTTTATTTTCATTTTTTGAGAAAATCCATTGAACATTATTTTAGTCTTTTTAACATTTATTTTTAATCCTATTTCCTTACTTTGATCTTACAACTTTTGCAACATTTTCTGAAACTGTAAAGAATTATTTGTAAAACTCTAGTATTTGTGTGACTATCAAAATACACACGCATATATATAATTTAGCTATATATAAATATATCAAATCAAATAAATGACAAACTTTTATCGATTAAAAATTAATAATTTTTTTCTAGCGCTTTCAAAGGTATAACCTTCATTTTCAAGAAGTACAATATTCCTTCATGTTCAAGAAGTGCAGTATGCAAAATAGGGCAGATTAAATATGCAAATAAGGGTGGAAAAAATTATATATGGGTGTGTATTTTGATACTAACACAAATACTAGAGTTTTACAAATATATATTTTCTAACACATGGTTGAAAGAATTATTTACAAAAACAAGATGACCTAAACAATATTCATCTAGTTTTACCTCCTTAGCTTTCTTTTATACTCCCCAAAATACTTTTTCCAAAACTGCTGTAAAATTTTTGGAGATATGGAGTCATTCTGTCACACACCCTTCTTGATGCTAATCAGTGAAGTATTATTATATAATCTAATTGTTGTTGTTGCAGTTTTTATAAATATTTTTCAGAATATTATAATATCCTGAGTCTATATCTTGATGATATAATGTTTTAATCACGGAAGAAATGCTTATAGAATAAAATGCCTTTTCATAATCTACAAATCCAAGGCATAATGGCAACGCAGATTCATTGAACTTTTCTGTAATTTACATCAATACTTGGATATGATTCACTATATTAAACAACTTTTATATCCAGCTTGTCTTTTGATTAATTAAAATCAAAGTTCATTGCAGACAAATTGTAATTATTTTGGTAAAATTTTTATATAGAACTAATAAAAGACTGATAGATCTAAAATTTTTATATAATAAATCATATTTTTCATCTTTGTGAAATATTTTTGTTGTTTGCTAGTAAAACATCAAAATTTTATCTTGACACATAAGAACAAACAAATTAAAACAAGCCAGTCAAAACTTTTAAGCTTTTTTTATACCCTTTACCCATCATTGCTTTTTGAAAGGCATTTTTAAAATCCTATATCCATCTTGTACATAAATTCTTGCCTTCATCATCATCATCATCATCAAACATTATCAATCCACTGTAAAAAGAAGGTCTCTCCAAGTTCAATCCATATTTTCCGATCTTTAGTTTCTCTTCTCTACATCACCCTGCATACTTTTTTATTTCATCCATCCATCTCACATATGGTCTATTTCTGTATCTTTTACAATTTCTTGGAATCCAGATTAAGATTTCAATTCTCCATCTATTATCATCTCTTCTAGCAATATGTCCAGCCCAACTCCACTTCAGTCTTTTAATTTTTTCAATGAGGTCAGTAACACTGGATTGTTCTCTTACCCATATATTGCATTTTCGATCTCTTGTTGTTACTCTCAACATGCATCTTTCCATACTTGTTTGTGTGGTATGACATTTTTGTATTGCTCTTCTATTAAGTGTCCAAGTCTCAGATCCATAAGTAAGAACTGGTAAAACACATTTATGAAAAACCTTACTTTTCAAACGTATAGGCATATTTCCTTTTAGTCAAGTTATTTCTACCAAAGGCACTCCAATCAAGTTTAATTCTATGATTAATTTTATCCATTATGTTTTCATCTGTATTAATAATCTGACCAAGTTATTTCTAGTTGTTAACTTCTTCTAACTCATCATAATCAATCTTTATTTTCATATTTTGAGAAAATCCATTAAACATTACTATAGTCTTTTTAACATTTATCTTTAGTCCTACTTTCCTACTTTCATCTGATAACTCCTGCAACATTTCCTGCAGCTCTAAAGCATTATTTGCAAAAACAACTACATCATCTGCAAAATCTAAATGACTTAAATAATCTCCATTTACTTTCACTCCTTTAGCTCGCCATTTTAATCCACAAAATATTTCTTGCAGCATAGCTGTAAAAAGTTTTGGAGATATGGAATCACCCTGCCTTACACTCTTCTCAATGTTCACTCTCTTAATAACATTATGTAATCTAATTGTTGCTGTTGCACTTTTATAAATATTCTTTAAAATATGACAATATCCTGGATCTATACCTTGATGATTTAATGCTTTAATCATTGAAGAAATGTTTATACAATCAAATACCTTTTCATAATCTACAAATCCAAAGCATAATGGCAACTCATATTCATTTGTCCTTCTATAACTTCTCTCAATACCTGGATATGATTTACTGTATTAAAACCACTCTTAAATCCAGCTTGTTCTCTTGGTTGGTGGAAATCCAATCTACTGAGACTAGAGAATTTATGAAGAAAGCAAGGAATATGAAGATATATAAAAATGATGCATTAAAAAGGATTGAATATCTTGAATTTTGTAAAATGATGCAGAAAAGAGTTGATAATGATGTAAAAAAGTATAACTGTGAACTAGCAAGGAAATCTGTAGAAGAGAATAAAAGTTTCAAGAGTGTAAAACAACATTTTGGTATTGATAGGAAATTTATATCTGCAATAAGAAAAAATATGGAATAATTACTAAAAAGAGAGATGATATCATGAAATGTGTAGAAAAATTCTATCAAAAATTACATAGTAATGAAGAACAAGTACCTCCAATATTTATTATATCTTCCAAATTGGCCAGAATTTTAAATGAAGACGTGAGACATGCAATTAAATTTATAAAGAAAGGAAAGATATTAAAAGAAGCAGGTGAAGAAATATAATTTTTTTTTTAGCAAAGTTATATACCAAATGTCTAAGTGATAAAGATGTACCAGATTATTGGAAGAATGCAGTATTAATATTAATATTTAAAAAAGGTGATAAAGATATTAGAAATTACAGACCTATCAGCCTTTTATCAGTTTTATACAAAATTTTTATTAAGATAATTACAACTAGTCTACAGAGTTCTTGCTTTATCGGTATATATATATACTTTATTTACTTAGTTTATATATTTTAATTATTTACTTAGTTTAATGTCTTAATCACATTGCCAATTACTTTAACATTTATAATTCCTTTACCTAAAGGATTACTTAATCAAATCTTATCAAAATATCATGCATTCATGACTAATTAAGTATTTTGGTATTTTGCTTTCATATGTATTTTATATGTTTAATTAGTGAAATCTATAGTTCATTACGTGCCTTTTTAATTTATCATTAAAACAACTATTTACTTTGCAAAAAAAAAAAGTATTTAATTTGTTAAACTTAGACTTTCATACGATCCTCAACTATCCATGCTATCTCATACCGCTGATACACTTGACCACACACGTTGAAAAAATAAATAATCACCAATATAAATATGTCGTGCTAAACCAGCACTTATCAGTTGGTCCAGATTATCATCTCCCCACATATATACAATCAATGCTCAGTTTATATTAAGATAGCCAATCTTCATATTTTAATGGACAGGCTTCAATCCACTTCACACCACAACTCTTCAGCTGTTTATTTTATTGAAAATCTGATGATGGAACACTCAAAAACCACATTGGTGCCAACCTTCTCATCCTATCCATGTTGCCCATAAGTCAATCTGACCCCTCATGTAGAGGACATAATTCATTTACATACATATCTGAGGGATGGGCAGACCTTAGAGCACTATATTTTAATATATGAATTTTTTCTACAGTACAGACTTTTCGTACATGGACTCCAATATGTAATATATAGGGGGTTTGAACTCAGACTTTCATACAACCCTCAACTATCCATGTTATCACAAATATACATATTTCATGCTAAAACAGCACTCATTAGTTGGTCCAGATTATCATCTCAACACATATATACAAATAAAAAAAATATGTAAGATAATTTAAAGTAATCTTTTTGTTTGAAAAACAGACAAAATTTTATTAGAAAATCATTTACAGGAAAAAACTATTGTTCTTAGATTTTTTAAAATTTTATATTAATTAATTTCAAAGTAAAGTAATTTGTAGACAATGTCTAGTTAATATACCAGTGAGTGCAAGCCTGATCTCTCTTAAGTGGAATAAAACTGTTGTTGAATATATATTTTTGCCTTTTTCACTTCTCATTTATGCATTTCACCAATTTTTTGGAGATTTAAACTAAGTAGTATAATATTTTAAATGAATTTTATAAACCCAAGCTATGGTTGGTGCTGATATAGTCATAAATTCAAATCTGGGTTGCTTGTGACACTGTTATAGGTGTTAACTAGTGTGTCCAGCCAAAGTAATAGATATTCTAGTAATCTCAAATACCATAAGCATATTAATATGATGAGTAGAAAATATTACTGTTTGTCAACATTATCAGAAATTATAATTGGGTCAATTAAGTATGGTGAGTGATTAATTCTGCCATGTACATCCTCCAGTTACATTTGTCTGCCCAAGTGTGGCTCAATTAGATAATCCTGGTATATACAGTGTGGCCACTTGTGCCACATTGATTATTCCATTACAATATACATAGGCATATATCATTAAAAAACAGTCAACACCTAGACAATCTCAAAATCAATAACAATCAACAATTTCAAACTGTTGTCAAGGCAACCTCCTTTTAACAATGATGGTGAAATCCCACCTTTATTAATGGACTAATATACTTATATAGATGCTAAAGATTGCAACTTGACCATAGATATTGAAATCATTGATACAAAGAAGTTTAAATAAACCTCTTTAAAGAGGTAAATATAATCTATTTTGAGTGCTCACTAATAAATTGTTAATTATAATATTACAAATTGCAATTATAAATTTCAAATTGCACTTAAAGTATTCCTTAAACAATAAGTGCAATAATGCTGAAGGCTAAATAAATAAATATATATATAAATTTAGAAATACGTTTTTCTATTTTTATAATCTATTTAAATTATTAAATTCTTTCAGAACAATTCAAATTATATTTGTATTTTTTCAAATACATATAATTATTAATAATAATCAGTATCTTTTCATGATACTTTAATATAATAACTTTATCTTTCTTATTGCATAGGCAAATTCATATAATATTAATATTATTTATGTTCTTTACTACTTTTTATAATGCTTTTTACAATCCACTAATAATGGTTTCGATTGCCTCAGCAATCTTCTTCAGAACTATAACAAACATAATATATAAAATGATATTAATACTTTAATATTGACAAAGAGTACCTTATGGATAAATTGAAACACAAATAGAAAAAATATTATAAATATATTTAAGAATGATAGAAGCATAAAAAGTAAAATTATATGGAATGGAATAAAAATTTTGTTCAAAAGGCAACTGTGTAAAAAAAATGTTCTACATAAAACAAACTTTCATTTAAATGTTTTTCTATTAACTATGATTTAAAAAAACATTAAAGAAACAACAACAACAAAAAACAAAACATCAAAAGAAAAAAGAGTGAAAGTTAATGAAGTCCATACTTTTTAGATAGACAGATTGAAAAAAATTTTGAATACAATATCAGGTTGTCTTTCAAATGTCACAGTACACTGAAAAATTCAAAACAGCTTAAATGAGTTTTCCTCTCTTTTATTTAACTGATCTTTAAAATTATATTACAGATTTAAAGCAAAGAATATGAAATTTACTAATAAAAGTTGAGTCCTCAAGAAAGCCTTCTTGATTTAACTTTCTTCCATCTTTCAAAAGTAACCTTTATTAGTTAAAAGATTACAAAAAATTATTGGGTACACTTACCCGTGGAGGATTACAAAGTGTTCAATGTTACAAGATAAAACCAGGTTTACAAAAAGTACATATGCTCGATAACAAATATATCCATAAAAAGGTTGTATAATTTTGCTTAATGTATAGCTGCACATGGACGAGCACAGATCTGCACTGCCCAAAAACAATCCATTTCAAAATTTTTTTTCATCATCCACTAGTGGCAATTTGGTAAATAATTCAACATATTTAAGTATTAAAATGTTTATTCTGTATTATGAATCATTAAATTGTATTTCATTTATTAGAAATATAAGTTTACAAACAAAATTATTCTTAAAAGTCGTATTTCATATTTGATAAAATATTTGATGAAAATAATAATAAAGTGAAATATATAATACGAACAATAAGTATTTTTTTTCTTCTTGAACAATTACTAGTAGGAAAAAATGAATAAAATCTTTGTTGACTGAACTTCATTTTTAAAACCCATACTAATTATTTAATTATGATAAAGCTGCAAAATTCTGTTCTAAAATTGCACATATAATTATTAAAATATCACAAATCGTCTGCAATTTGCTGATTGACAGAGCGTTTTCTTTTTATTGTTATAACAATATTCTTAATAATTTTAAAAATAAAACATAATTAAAAAAATTAAGTATAATCATGAAAATATTTTTTTTAATAATTACTTTACAAACTTTTATTAAAAATATTCACAAAACTTTAAATAAAGTATGAAAAATATATAATGCAATTGCTCATTGCTACCACCAATCAAAGAAGAGTTTACAAATTTATTTACACAATCAACACTCTTGCCTTTCATTGTTTCATTTGTATGTTTTCTCTGAGATAGTTATATCTGCTGATTTTTAAATAAATCAACATTTCCTTTAGTTCTACCTTATACTATCGTGTCAATGAAAAGAATGGGAAAATAGTGCTAAAGATAACCACAAGTGAATGATATAAGATCAAAGAACACCATGATGGCATTGAGCTAAGATATCTTTCAGCTAAGCTTAAAATGCTATAAAATGATAAGTACTTCACAAAACTATGTGAATATAAAAAACATTCCTTGGGGAAAGTAGTCATCTATCAAAAAATTATTTTGAAAAACAAAAAGAGAAATGCAGAAGACTATATATCCATTAATAAACATAAAGTTGACTGGAAAACAATAATATTAATTACACAACAATAAAACACAAGTCCATTTACTATGTATGAAGTTTCATAACATTTAAAACTCAATCATTAGTCTTCCCTTTCAAAAAAATAGAGAAACCAGAAGTCCCTCATTGATAAGTAAATCAAATTTTTACTGATTATAACTCACTATTATTCATTACAGTGCTTTTAAAATCACGATTAATTAATCTAAAAGCCACCACGTTAATAGCCATGCTGGGCTAAAACTGAACAAGTCAGCAACACAAGTCGAAGGGAGTTGAAAAAATACAACTGGAAGTTTTTATGCTAATCTGTATGTTATTATTAATGGTTAAATGTATTGGGAGAGGTAAAAAGAAAGTTTGAAATTAAAACACTTAATAATTCGACTACATGATAGAAAATCCCATCATCACAATCTTTTGGACAAACAATGTATGATAATTACTTTATAAGTACTGGTAAAGGTAAGACCAATTGCATTTAACTGATGACTGTTTAATTCTGGTTAAATCCACTCTGTCAACAAAAATATGCATTAAATTCATTGTACAGATGCTTTCTAAGATCACAACACAATATCTACATATAATAAAGATTTGAAATTTAATTAGTCAAAAATTTGCAAAACAATATTTGTAATGATGAATATTTCTATAGTGCAATTTTCACTACACCACACTTACACAAGGTAGGGACTGGTTTTATTTGCTTTTAACACCTTATGGAGTGGTGTAATCATAAACATATGACCAAAGTCACGTCAAAAGGCTGTATGATCCCCAAGATGCACATTTTATGCTGAACCAACACTCATCAGTTCTTCCAGATCACAATCTCTTACACATATCTTTATCAGTTTTCAGTATATATAGATAGCCAATTATTACAGTTTATTTGATAAGTGTCAAACCTACTGCCCTTCATAACTTTGGCATAAACCACTAGATGGAAGTATATTCATAATTTTTATTAGTCATTCATTAGACTAGAGATTATCTATTTAATGAATAATATTTCTGCAGTGGTTAATCTCTAGTATAATAAATGATTAACTATTTAAAGACATTTTTATCAGTGTGGTTAATTCAACTCCGGGAAAAAAAAGATAAACTAAAAAGTAAAATGATAATAATAATGACATTGATGATGACAATATTTCTAAAGGTGAATTTGCAATGACTATATAAACTAATATGAGAATCCCAAATTCGCCATATATAATAAAACAATGTTGGTCAATTATACTGTTTATTTGACGTTTTCTGATATCATTTAATTTTTTCTGTAGAACAAATCTTTTTTTTTATTGTTATCGTAACAACCAATTGACCGTGGAAATATTAAGTTAACTTCATTTTACCATTAGTTAATTTCTTTATATTATTTGCAAGATGCATTTTAATTTTAAATATATATTTTAAAATCTAATTGTAAATATGCTTGAAAACAAATCTCTGATCCTATGTAAATATATAGTCTTTTTCAATAATTTTTATCAGTCATTCTTATTAGATTAAATATTATCCACTTAACGAATAATATTTCTCTAGTGTTATTTTCACTACTCCACTCTCACGCAAGTTAGCACCTGGTTTGATCTGGGCCAACTGATGAGTGTTGATTCAGCACGAAATGCGCATCTAGGAGATAGGAAATCATATTTTTTTTACATATCTCTGATCATATATTTATAAATACACCCCTCCACAAGGTGTTAAAAGCAGATAGAAATCAGTCCCTACTTTGGGTGAAAGTACTGTAGTGAAAATAATACTACAGAAATATTATTCATTATAAATTTTTTTTTTTTAAAAAAAAATCCTTTAATAATGTAATTTAAAATTTCACGAATTGATAACATATAAATATAAAAATTAATTACATTTGGAGTAAATGAAGTAACATTTTAGACCGTCATTTAGTTTCAAGGCTAAAAGTTCATTTGAATGCATGTGAGAGTACATCACACATGTAAAAAGGAAAAAAAAAACATTGATATTTTTAAAAGTTAAAAAAAAATCTACCTGTCAGCTTTACTGACAGTGGCCAAAAGCCATTTAAATTTTGAATAACGAAGAAAATGTCAATATTCTATGCCACTGTCCTTCGTTTTAGAAAGATTATTCTAATAAAAAAAATTTAAATTCCGGGTTATTACAAAATAATAACATATATATGTGTATGTGTGTGGAAAAACGTTTTTGCCCAGAGCAACGAGGACTTCTTAATAAATATTTTAAAGATTTTTCCCTGTAATGATGATTTAGCAGTTTTAAACTTATTACCTCACCGCAGATTTTTTTCCCGGATACTAAGTATAATCGCCCTAAATACAGTTAACTAGGATGATATCGTTTTTTCTGGATATATAAAAAACAGTTGACATAAAAATTTGTAATGTATTGAAGTTTCTTTTTCCTTTTTTTCTAGTTCTCCGTACACGCACATACACATCTAAAGTATACTTGCTTAAGTAATGAGAAAAAATAAAATGAAAATTGTCGAAGATATTGAAATAATTTTTCTCAGAAAATAGATTATGTTCTAAGATTTAAACTTAGTATTACGAAAAGCATTGGTTTTATTATAAATATATTTACAATTTTATTTTATTTTATAATAAAAGACAATATATAATTTCTTTTACTGTTATGTCAATTTGTTAGTCACATGGTAAAATTTGAAGTAATTTATGACAGTAGAATTATATTTGGCCTTTACAGATCAACGAACTTCAATCTATAAATTATGAATGGAAAATAATATCGACTGGATAAAGTCAAATGGTATATATCAATATATAATATAGCAGCATTATTTAGCCAATTGATTCTATAATGTCATTATAGAGTTCATGTATACTTCAGTACCTTGAAAGATTTTAATGTCTTTCAAAAGTGTTTTAGTCTATTTATAAAATAAAAAATTAAACAAGTGATTATGAAGTTCAAGCAGCTGAAATAACAACGCTAGGTCATGATTTCGTAGATTTCGAGTTCCTTCCACAAACAATATAAAAGTAATTTATTGCGTTAGAATTCAAAAGAAGTTCATACAAGAAGTGATAGGACCAGTCATAATCTATGCACTTTGAGGTTCAAAGTTGGTCATTCTGTCACTCACAGAGTAAAAATATTCAATGGTTTGTTGGTTGGGAGTATAAGAATATTAAGATTCAGTCTGCCAATATATAAAAAAATTGCCTTAGATTTTCTTAATTTCAGATTTTTTCTTCATAGTAGATATAGAATTAAGAATATTTACATGATGCAGTAACTGCATTAGTTCCAAATTCGAATTCCAAGTTTTCATTGATACAGATGGAAAAAAACTGGCCTGAGAATGTGAATGCATTTATCATCATCAGCAATCACAAGTGATATGCAAGTGAATATGGATATTCCATTTCCAAGAGAGAAAAAATGGCAAACCAATCCATGAATCACAAATATGTCCACATACAAAATAAATTGACCTATTATTCTACTTATTTGATTTTTTGTGTTGCAGTTTGTAGATCTCCAACATATTCTATCCTTAACTCTTTCTTTCTATTGAAAATGCACCACAATCAGATAATCACTGACTGTTCAATATAGAGAGTGTTAGATCAGAGATTGCACTATTGTTTAGTTCATATTATGTGAAGTAAAGAACTGAGAAATATAATGTTAATACATTGAGAGAAGCTACGAAAAGAATCAATGAATATGAGTTGCCAAACATGATTTGGATTTGTAAATTATGAAAAGGCACTTGATTCTACAAATATTTTTACTGTGATTAAAACCTTGGATCATGAAAATATACTGGTATATGCTGAAGAATATTTATCAAAATGCAACAGTAATGATTAGATTACTTATTGATATTAAGAAAATTAACATAAAAAGGATATATAACTGGGTAACTCCATATTCTAAATCTTTTTACAGAACAAAAAATATTTTGTGGCATAAAATGGGAAGATAGGAGTGCAAAAGTAAATGGAAAATATTTAAGCCATCTAGATTTTGCATATATCTTGAGCGTTCCAGAATTTGATGCAAAGATATCAGAAAGTAGGACTAACATCAAAAAGACTAAAGTAATGTTCAAAGGATTTTCACCAGAAGAAAATAAAAATTGATATTGATAAATTAGAAGAAGTTAGCATTACAAATACTTAGGTCACATGACAACATAATGGATGAAATTTAATCACAGGAACAAAGTTGATTGGAGTGTTTTTGATAGAAATAACTTAATATTAAATGGAAGTATGCCTATGTGTTTTTTTAAAAAAAAGGTTTTAATAAATGTGCATTACCAATTCTTACTTGTTAATCTGAGACTTGGATACTTAATAGAAGAGCAATATGAAGTCTTTAGATCATTCAGTAAAGTATGAAAAAAGTATATTAGGAATAATTAGAAGGGATCATAATCAAAACACAAGAGTGAGAGAACAAGCTGATCACTAGTGTTGTAGAAAAAATTAAAAAGCTGAAAAGATACTTAGATGAATATATTTGTAGAAGAGATAATAATAGATGAGCAATTGAATTCTTAAACTGAATCTTAGGATATTTTCAAAGACCTAAAAAAGAATCACAATATGTGAGATGGATGAGATAAAATAAGGACCTTTTTTTGAGATGTCGGAAACAAGAGCTTAAATATAAAAAAACTGGATTAATGTTGTAGAGATCTTTTTTTGAAGTAAATCAATAATGGTTGAAAATGATGATAATACTATTATCAAAGGCTAAAGACATCATATATCTTCAGTTCATACACAACTTTTCAAAAATTAACTATTCATTTTATCCTTATTATCCAATGTAGAATTAAGTAATTAATGGTTGCTAGATACTATACTTATTATTTGCCTATCCAGAGCTTTCTCATCCATAACTTTACAATGATTTCTGGATTATGGCTTTAGCCAGTTGAAAAATTTCAAAACTAAATCCAATATACTTTTTATTCTGAAACCATATTTTACTCTCTTTAAAGCTATCAAACTATCATGCTGAAATTTAAAAATATCGTAATGTTTAGAATTGTTAGGTGGTAAGTCATGAGTTCAGTATCCATATATGTAAATCTCTGCTTACATCATGCTGTTCAACAGCAAATTCATATTATTTCACCATGTTTTTGCCACCTATTGTAAGCCCTAGCAATCAATAGATGCCCAAGAGTCATGCTTATTAATCCTCATTCAACACCATCCTATCCAATATGTCCATACTAGTTTTAGCTTATGGAATGCATCAGTAAGGTACTTTTGGACTTAGAATCAGATAGTTTTTGGAAAAAAAAAGACTTAGATCTTAAAGATCCAGAGGTATACTGCTCTCATATTCAAAAGCTTTTCATCACTGAAAACCATATAAGCTATTATTAACAGTTGAATGCAATTTGAAAATTTAAATCAAGTTAATTTTTTCTAAAATATATTCAATAATTGATGGAAATAGTCCAATACATAAATACACCCTTTAAAGTAGCCTGGGGATACTGGATAGATCAGGACTGGATAGTGATTTATTTAAGTACTATCTGGCATTTATTGATTATTAAATCTTACATAAAGTAGCAAAAATTTTATGATTCACCTGACACAATGCTTTTCACAAGCAAACTATATACACTATTTCCACATCCTGTTGCAAGCTTGAATAATTAATAGAATCTAGATCTATTCTATTCATATCTCCTGACAACTTCTGACTTACATATGTCATCAGTAGGGAGTTTTAAATCCAGATCTAGTGCATCTAAGAGAATTATAAAAGGCACTTTATTTAACTATTATTCAAGATGATAATACTAAGCAGAATTGAAATAGAATTGAAATGTTAGCATATTATTGGACATTGAAAGATTTTCTTTATAATTGTGGCTGAAAATTTTTTAACATAATGGCTAGCCACTCCTAACTTTTGAAGACACCTCCTCTCAGATATTAAACTGTGTTACACATTTCATTATACATATTACCCTAATTACAATGTATATTTCTTAGTACTATAATAGAAGCTTATTTTTGCTTAAAATGAAATGATTATGGAAGCATTTAATGATTGGATGTGACTTCTGAATCTTACAAGACACACTGCTTATCTTTATAAACACCAATAATAGTAGTAATAATTGAATGGTTTATTGTTCAGCAATTCATAAAAAGTTCTGGTATGGGAAGTTCTAGAAAGAAACTGTGTACTCCATAGTCCATGAAGTCCAATGACCATCATTCTACACTGTACTAAATTATACAGGATAATATAAATAACAAATGTAATGTAATGATTAATTTTTCAGTAATACCTAAAAACTTTGACACCAAATCTGATAGAGCTGGGTCATAATTGATTAACTTTGAGATCCAGAATCCATTACTCTACCACTGCATTAAACCATATAGGGCGATATAAATAGTAATAAAAATAACAAAAAGAGAAAGAAGGATAAGGATGATGATGATGATAATAATAATAATAATAATAATAATAATAATAATACTAATTATTATTATTATTATTATTATTATTATTATTATTATTATTATTATTATTATTAAATTCATGCACAACATACGAACACAAACACTTCATTGAGGCAAAAAAATCACTACAAAGAACAGAATTGTATCCATGCTCATAATAATGGCATTTAAGGAATTGTATTATAATTAAAAGTCAGAATATGAGAGAAGTTCAGAATGCATGAGTAGTTAGAAGTGTAGATTATTGGATAGAGCTTAGATTAATACTCTGCAAGATTAAAATAGACTTTAGATTAATGTTTTGAGATTAAAATAATAGTTGCATTAATCAATAGATATTACTCCAATCATTATTCATAACAATATTAACGTTAGTTAGGATAAGCTATTATTTCAGCAACTATTTTATTAAAGTAAAGGATTTTCTTTAAAAATGTGTTAGGGATAGAAGTAAATCTATTTTTGGGTTCACTAAAAAAAAAAAAAAAAAATGACGGGTGTTTTTCTGACAACGTCTTTATTAATTATGATTTGATTTAAAGGAAACATAATTCGAAATAAATATAAAAATCTGAACGCGGAAGATCAATGACTGACAAAAAGATTTAAAAAATAATTTCTGAAATAAAGTTACAAATAAAATATAGCTATTTAGTAATCAGGTTATTCTAGTTTTTTTGATGCATTGAGAAATGATATCTCAATCTTAGTTTACCGAGAAAAAGCACTGTCTTATATGATGATGATGATGATGATACTTTGAACAGATGGAAAAGTATTTTGACCATCGTTTGAATAAATAATAAAAGAATTGAGATCATGGCTCTTAATGAGGCTCTTAATGATATATCTATTTATCTACTACTTTATATTTGATTAAAGTAATTTAGCTTAGTGAATTCAAAACAGATCTTTATAATCTTTACAATGGAAAGCCTACAAGTCCTGATATACGTGATAAAGTTATGGTGACATATTAGTTTCAAAAATATAGGAATGGACTCTTTAAGCGATGCCATCCAAACTTAAGAATGCTTATATTGTTCCAATTTAAAAAAACAAACAAACAAAGAGGTTAAGATTGCAGTAATTATCATGATATATCATTATCAACCACAACTGAAAGGTAATTTCAAAGATATTGTTGAATAAGTTGCTTTCACTGATAGATGTTTACCAGGAACACAGTGTAGTTTGAAAGAATCAAAAAGCATTACACATGGTCTTGTTATGAAATAAATGCAAAAAAAGGGTATCAGATACAAAAGAATGATTTATATATTATTTTTATTGATCTGGTTTCAAGTATTTGATTTAGTTAATAAAATAGGTCTGTAAAATTGTTTGAAATTGTTTGGTTGTCCATTAAAATGTGTTTGTAATATATAGTTTCTACCTGATGGAATGAGCAACAGCATTACTACAAATAGAAAATCTGGCACCTTTGAAAGAAAAAGCTTGAGAATGCCAATCAGTTTAAATATGTTGATCAATGTATAAGTAGAAAGTTTGATTTAAATGATGAGGTACAACTCACACTCCAATGTGCGGTTTTGACTTTTAACACTTTAGTTTTTAACAAGTTAAAAATAAAGTATTATTAAAAACAGAGTATTGTTCATAAAAAATAACTACTGCAACTACGTTAATTATGCCACTAAACATTACATGATCACCATTCTTTACGCTTACACAAGCTGTTTACACAGAGGCAAAACTCTCCTTACAGTAGCACCACTCAGTGTTAGCTAGAGTAATCAAACTAGTCTGGTAATATTGGATGAGCAGGCACTAGATAAGGATTTTATGTATAAACCATCCTGCATCCACTGATTTCTCTGGCTTGCACTGGGTAGTGCTACTGTATGAAGAGTTTTGCTTCTATGTCAATTATATATAGAAATGTTATTTTACATAATTTATTGTGTGAAAATGACACCTAGGCATCCTCTCAGTGAAATATAAAGGCCTTAGAAAGCTTCCTTTAAGATACTCCATAAAAATTTAAAATTACAGTAGTAAGATTATAAAACCAATCAATATTACTTTCAGAATATAATACTATAGATTCCACTATTATAAAATCACACCTTAAGTGAATGGAACATGTAAAGTGAATAAATGATGAAAAACTTTTTTGAATAATGTCTTATGGTGACTGACTTATATATGGTTAATGTGGTAGAGATAAATCCAGAAATGAGAGATAAACATATTATGAGACAAACATGATATAATTTTCAAATTCTCATGTTATTTGTAACATGTCAAAATCAACCTAAAATGTAAGTGACTATTTATTTTATGGCTTTAATTCATATATCTTATCTTTCAACAGTAATATTTTTGGACTTTATAAAAGTTTACACATAATAATTATTTGAAAATGATTAGGTAAGAGATAAATTGATAAAATAGGAAAATATTTTTGAGAAAAATAAACTATACATTGTTTCAAAATCTGACATAATGATCCATTTATAGTTTTACTTTGTTCCAAGCTTAACATACATAATCCAATAGATATCAATTTTAAGTAAATCTTTTTGTTTCAAGCATAAATAATTATGTTTAGATATGTTAGCAGATATTGATCATTAATAAAGATACATGAAGTACATCATAGGATATACAAAATTAAAGTGGTAAAAAATAATAGTAAAAAAACCCAGAGAAAATTTGTTTAATAATCACGATATTGGCCAAAAATGTTGTGAAAGAATATCTGTAATATATTGCACTAACATACTCTGTAATCTAAAGTATCTTCTTTGCTGTGGCAAATACATTGAATCTACTTATATAAATAATTATCCATTTTTAGAAAAGCTAAAGTTAGCAGAATTAATCCATATAATGTCATTGAAGTCCTTACTATTAAATGCAATGAAGTTCTACGTTTATTGTATTATTTTGACAACTTATTTGTATTTTATTAAATCTCTCACAAAATGAACAGTAAAGCAGTCAGTATTTATTTATTTGGTGGTGCTCAAAACATTTACTTATATTCAAAACTTACTTCTTTTTAAGAAAATACTCCACAGTGACTTAAGCTACAAAGTCCAGTTTGGCACTGTCAGGATTTAAAACTCACTTAGATGGAGCATAAAGAACAGTTAGGTCTAAAGAATTAACACCAAATTAACTATAAATAAATTTGAAGTAGTCCTTATCTTTTCAGAAACTATCATTTTAACTTTAGAGGGTTTCTAATCTAGGATCTGGCTAATATATGCATATAGAAATTATATAGAAAAAGTATAAACAATTAATAACATTAAAATATATATCAGTGAAATGGTGATTGGTAACTAGTTCTCTCTTCAAGATATTGGAAATTTCATTTTTGAATCAATATATCTGTTACACAGAAACATGGATTAGCTATTCATTGCAAAATATTAGTGTCTCAATCACAAGTTACATATGTGAAATGTGAAACATGTTCTGTACTTTAATCCATGTCAGAACAAAGCAATACCATTTAATTTTGTTTTAAGTTTGGAAAAACTGGTAAGCCATATGTTATATTGATATAGAATTATAATAAATGCGAACTCATAAAAATATGATTAAATATTTATTGATTAAAACAAATATGCATTTTATATATATATATATATATATATATATATATATATATATAAATGCATATTTGTTTATATATATATAGTTGTCAAACTTTCACTTGACACTGTTGGCTTGGTATAGCATCTAGTTGCCATGCAATTTTAATGTAAAAAACTTCAGGTATCTTTCTAAGTTACCTACCATTTCCACCTATACTATGACAGCTTGCCTAGTGAATAGATATGGTGACTCTTACAGTTGTTCTGCTACAACTTGGTTCATGTCTGATTTAGGTTTTGGCAGCTTCCAGTTCTAATATAAACTTGCCTTACTGATTTAACCATATTATGAACAATGTGAATACTGATGTTTAGGTCTGATGTAAGTTGCAGTTATTTCTCTTTACCTCCAACTGGACTGACTATTTATAACCAATATTCCTTCCATAATAAAACAATCAGATTCATTAAGCAGCATCACTGATTGGCCTGTTTCCCTATTTGATATATCTTATCTATTCATATATCTACAGTCTATAATCATTAAGGCTCATTCTAAATGAGATAAGATAGAATCTGGAGTAGTCCATTAGTTGAAAGTATGTTGAGATATAACACTATATTTGAAATGATTCAAACTGTACATGGTAATGATGATATAAATTACTAGAATGTTTTCAATTGGTTTTTCAATATTTCATTATTATAGAAAAACATTGAAGATGATCAATAGCTTGTAATTTATAATCAGAGATGCTAGTACTTTACAATTTTGAAGATAAATTGCTAAATTGCATCACTACAAAACACAATATGCTGTTTTACAAAAGACACTGTCAGCTGGAGAGAGAATATATATAACACTGGAACATACTCTATAAATAATCATGTAATATTGTTGTTTTACTCTATGATTCCAAATTTATAACATAATCAAAGCCTGCTATTTAAAAGTAGATGCATCTAAAGTTATAAGTAGTTATTTTTTCCCTAAACATAATGATTATGATAACCAACATATGAATTCTGAAAAACTCAAGTAACAATATATA